>OZ038318.1:13007400-13020734 GCA_964035775.1 Osedax frankpressi
TTTCTGTATTTATTTTAATTATTTATTAATAAATAAATTATTAAAAAATAGTTTCTATTTCTTCACACAACAATACTGCAATATGACGCAATACTGCAAAATGATATTATATGATGCAATGCAAGAGTTAACAAACCTGGACGGAGAGGCTGGGAGACAATGTAGACATATTATCTAACATAGCGAGGTCAGAATTAGTAGAACTTGAGACAGGAGTGGGAGTTACAGTATCCGCGGAGCAATAGTCACCTGGTGGTAGGCAACGATATTAAATTATATTGTTTACGAGTGTCAGCAAATGGGAGGAAAGAAAATTCCAACAGATGAAGGGTAATATGAAAATCTAAATAGAATCTATCAGAATTTCTCTCTCGGATTCATAAGAATATAATCATAATTTAGAGAGATTAGATAAAGATATGAGTTAAAGAGATTAGATAAAGAGATTAGTTAAAGAGATTAGTTAAAGAGATTAGATAAAGAGATTAGATAAAGAGATTAGATAAAGAGATTAGATAAAGAGATTAGATAAAGAGATTAGATAAAGAGATTAGTTAAAGAGATTAGATAAAGATATGAGTTAAAGAGATTAGATAAAGAGATTAGATAAAGAGATTAGATAAAGATATGAGTTAAAGAGATTAGATAAAGAGATTAGATAAAGAGATTAGATAAAGAGATTAGTTAAAGAGATTAGATAAAGAGATTAGATAAAGAGATTAGATAAAGAGATTAGATAAATATATGAGATAAAAAACTGATTTAATAATTTTGTGAAACATAAATATTCATCTGACAATAATTAAAGGATATCAAAGGAAAGAAATTTCATTAATAGAAATAATGTTAAATAAATGAAACTAATAATAACAGAATGAAATATAATCTCAAATAAACTGTTACTAGAAAATCTGAACTGAATTTTAAGATGTAATTTATGTAGGGTCATAGTGTAGTGTCTACAGTATAATAGATTAATGTAGGGTTTATAGTGTTTACAGAATCTACTTTGTAGGGGCTAGCGTATAGTGGGGCTATAACGTAGTCTATGATATTGTATTTATAGTGTATGATTTACATTGCATGAGGGACAGTATCATTGTCTTATAGTTATATCTTATAACCATTGTCTTATAGTTATATCTTATAAGTATTGTCTTATAGTTATATCTTATTATCATTTTCTTATAATTATTGTTTTATATCTAATAATCATTGTTTTTTAATCATCTAATTATTATTGTCTAATTATCATTGAATTATCATCATTGTCTTAGTATCATTGTCTTATATTGATTGTCTTATATTCATTGCCTAATTATTATATTATAGTCATTATTTAATTATCATTATATAATTAACTAAATATCTAAATAAAGCCACAGAAAAATAATATTAAGTATTCAATAATATTTCTATGGAAAGAGAATTTATAGACACATTGAATTTATAGTCACATCTAATGTTTATCCACAAGAGAGGGGATAGATAGACTCACGCTGCATCAGGGAATAACAAAGGAACCATTGTTCTTTCATTCCGGGACATCGTAAACAAATAAGACAACAATCACAGTAGTAAATTTTATATCTAGTTACATTACACTAAGTTAGTATAATTTCAACCTGGATACCCATGGCTCTGACTAGACACCCCTGGATACCCCTGGATACTAATAGATATCCTAGGCAACTCCCGGTATATATAGTTTATTAATAGAATGGGTAAAATGTTTAAAATCATGTAATATAGTATATTAGGCTAGAGTATATTAGAGTAAAGTATATTATTATAGAGTATAACATATTGTGTATATATTATATAAGATATGTATTATTTACAACACACATTTGTCAATCTCTACAAAAGTCTATTTAACTATTGAACTGAGGGCACCATGAACTGAGTATTATAAGTGAGATTTGAACTATAAATTCTATAGTGTACATTCAAGGAATTCAAAACAAGAGACAGGCTTGTCCATCTATCATCGCAATGGTGTGAGATGTTAAATATTACATAAGTACAGACTATGAAATTGGCTAGTGATTATTATATAACTTGCAACATAAATCATCGCAATATATACTTTCAATTTAAATAAATACATTTTATACTTTAAAGTGAAAATTACCAGAAAATAAATTTCTGTAATTTTTAAACAAATATTTAAAATAAAAAAAATTCTATATTTTGTTAATGACAAATAGTTTTAATTCATTACAAAAATTGTAATGCCCTGAATTGCAAAATAAATGTATAAAATGTATCATTAAAAATACATTGTTACATAATTGAGTAAACAAAGTGATATAATAGTTAATAAAACTACTTAAATGTTACATTAATATAAATCATAAAAAAAAAATTGTTGATCAGGATTTGTTATTAAATAAGCCATTGAGTTTCATAGTCTGTAATTAAGGATTGCGTAATCTATTATATAATCTATTACATTGTTTACTAACTGGGCACATTGTTAAAATCAGAACAAGATATAGGATGACCTCCAGACTCCATCGATGCTCTCATAGCCTCCACCTAGTGGGTAGTGTATTTTAATATGGTGTAGAAAAATCTAATTTTTGCATTAATCGTTGTTTAACAACTATTTCCTCAATAATGTGATACTGCAAGTGACTAGTCCTAATTAAAGAAGTTTAATCGCCTTTTTATTTATATAAGCCAATGTTTAATATCAGAGAGAAAGAAGAACAGAATGAGAAATAAATAAAGTGGATATAGAAAAATATAAGAATATCAAGTCAGATAAATAAATGAAAACTCAGGACAAAATTGAAAAGAATTGAATTGAATGTGAGAGTCATTGTAAGTAATTGTAAGTAATTGTAAGTAATTGTAAGTAATTTTAAGTACATTATAAACACAGGTTGATTAATAAATATGACTTGTTATTAAAGAAATGAACTATCTAGCAGCAATGTGTTTTTTTATAACAAAACTATAGTTTCACTACCAAGTAGAGGAGATCTGTAATTGTTTTACGACACCAGCAATGTGAAAAGAACATTCTATATTTAGTGTAAAGCAGACTCGAGGAATCAACGCTACTCAACGAACGAATAACAATTTTTTTACGTACACCTTTGATTCTACAGAATATTCATGTTTACGATGGTCGAGATATTGTTGTGGTCCTTAAAATCAAGCTAATTATTAAATTTCTTGCAAAATTGTCGATGTCGCAAATTTACGCAATCATTTTGATCTTAGTTTTTTAGATCTAACTCTATAAATATGAATCATAATTTTAAGGCTAAAAATAGAATATTATCAACTTATCGAATATTAATATAGTTTTTCCTTATTGACTTTTAATATAGTTATAATAGTTCTTATCAAAACTGTTTCAAATTATGCAAAATTAATATAGGAAAAGAAAAAAATTGATATCCATATTCATCAATATTGAAAATGTGAAATTAAAAGTAAAATTTCCCTTTACAGAAAATACTAAGAAATAGACAAAGTAATGTTATAGTTTTAGATGAATAAAGTCATATTTGTTCACTATACCTGGATAGAAATTACACTTTATCGAAGTTTTACATGTACACGTACTCAACAATATGTTGCGATAGATAACAAATACAATGTTAAACTACATTACATAACTATAATAGATAAAGTGGAGGAATAGATGAACAATGAATATAGAATTTCATATAATTTGTTAATTACAATTCATTACAGAAAGACAAAGAGAGAATGCAAGAATAAGAATTTATTGAATTTCTAGAATATTACTAATTCTTTTGAGGAACATTTAGGTTGCAGTTAAATTAATAATGGAAGAGGGGAACAATCCTCCAAATCACCAAGTCATTGCATGTTATTATCATTGGATTATGTAGTTTTTAACTAATAGTTAGTAAGCTAATTGCAAGAGTATATATCCTTATAAGGTGGTATTTGCGATATTCTCATATCTGATTCTCTAAAGATCATAAAATGAGTAATTAAAGGTGTTTTCACTTGTCTTGGCGATTAACTATAAATAGACACAAAAGCTGTAAATTAAGATATTCGCGTCATCTAGAAAGACTAGGAAAAGAGCTTGCAGCAATGATTTACATGCATAGCATGACATTTAAGGTACACAATGTTAATTAATTAATGACATAAATAACATCGTTATATTGAGTAGATTATGTTAAGAGATATGATATAATGATTAGGCAATAGTGTAATAAACTAAAAGAAAAATGAGTAAATACAAAAATTATTTTACTGATGTACAATGTATAATGGAGTATAAGATGAATTAACAGTTGTAAGTTGTTATGAATTCTATGCTAATAGATATCATGATTAACAGAGAGTAATTGTCTTCTGTTAAGAATATTAATATCTCTATAGCATCATTTACTATATTTCATATGAAAAGGATAAAATCAATTGTTTCAAACAAAACATAAAATATTACATTTTAATTAATTAATAATTCTCATTCAGAATACTATTGTTCTATATATATATCTTACATAACATGCTAATAGAACAGGTTTCCTATTGGTAATTTATATATTAAACATTATACCATCTATTATTGCCAACTGTTGATAGAACTACTAATTAATTATCTTCACATTCTACTACAAACCTTCTTTTTTGCCCTTCCCCTTTTCTTTTCAAAGCTCTTAAGTCCAGGTGAAGTAGTTTCCATGGATGTAGCCCTTCGTCTGGGGGCTTTCCCTGTGGGGATGGAAATGTTTAGGGCTAATAAGATAATAGGGATTATAGATTATCCTCAAAAATTAAAAAAAAGTTTTAGGGCTAGGTATAGGTTTAGGTTTAGGTATTATTTTGAATCAGTATGAAATAAACCAGTTTTAATTTATTGAAGTTGTTTATGGTGTTATTTATTCTTATAGAAAATTTAATATTTCGCGACTAAAGAATTATGAAAGCGATAATATGATTTTTATAATATTTACTTAAAAGGATAGAATTTCAATTTTAGATTTTTTAAAATAAAAAATAGAGAAATCATCTATAATATTTAATAAATCCTGTATATTGCTCTATATATTTATACTTATGACTAGTTTCAATTTTATATAAAGTGATTTGTACTTAAGAAAATAATATTTCATCCAACATAATAAATAAGACACTGTTTACAAAGTGGGGCAAGGGTATAAAGTAGGTTTAACAGCACTATGTATATTATAACATAGGTTGTGGTGCTTTAGAGACCTACTGAACAAATAAAATATTAGCTAACCAGGTTTAGCATCAGGATTCAAGGTCCACCAACTTGACTTGCCCGTACCTTCATTCTGAACTCTCATAAACTTATTGTGCAACGAGAGGTTGTGACGTATTGAGTTCTGTAAACAAATATGTAAACAAATATGTAAACAAATAGGTAAACAAATAGGTTGTAATAGGTGAATTTGGGCTGCCTAGGGAGGAAGTTATAGAGGAAGTTAAATAGGTGATTAAGGAGGTGGTTAGGGAAATGTTTAAGGAAGTGGTTAAGGGGGAGGTTGATGAGGTGGTTAAGGAGGTGGTTAAGGATGTGGTTAGGGAGGTGTTTAGGGAGGAAGTTAGGGAGGTGATTAGGGAGGTAATTAAAAAGGAGGTTAAGGATGTGGATAGGAAGGTAGTTAGGGAGGTGGTTAGGGAGGTGGTTAGGGAGGTGGTTAGGAAAGTGGTTAGGAAGGTGGTTAAGGAGGTGGTTAGAGTGGTGGTTAGGGAGATGATTACGGAGGTGAATAAGGAGGAAGTTAGGGGGTAGTCATGGAGGTGGTTAGTGAGGTGGTTAGTGAGGTGGTTAGAGAGGGGTTAAGGAGGAAGGTAGTGAGGTAGTTAGGGAAGTAGTTAAGGAGGTGGCTAGGAAGGTAGTTAGGGAGGTGGTTAGGAAGGTGGTTAAGGAGGTAGTTTGGAAAGTAGTTATGGAGGTAGATACGGAGGAAGTTAGGGAGGTGGATACGGAGGAAGTTAGGGGGTGGTTAGGGAGGTGGTTAGTGAGGTGGTTAAGGAGGAAGTTAGGAAGGTGGTTAAGGAGGTAGTTTGGAAAGTAGTTATGGAGGTAGATACGGAGGAAGTTAGGGAGGTGGATACGGAGGAAGTTAGGGGGTGGTTATGGAGGTGGTTAGTGAGGTGGTTAAGGAGGAAGTTAGGAAGGTGGTTAGTGATGTGGTTAGGAAGGTGGTTAGGAAGGTGGTTAGAGTGGTGGTTAGAGTGGTGGTTAGAGTGGTGGTTAGGGAGATGATTACGAAGGTGGATATGGAGGAAGTTAGGGGGTAGTTATGGAGGTGGTTAGTGAGGTGGTTAAGAAGGAAGTTAGGAAGGTGGTTAGGGATGTGGTTAGGGAGGTGGTTAGGGAGGGGTTAAGGAGGAAGGTAATGAAGTAGTTAGGGAAGTAGTTATGGAGGTGGATACTGAGGAAGTTAGGGGGTGGTTAGGGGGTGGTTACGGACGTGGTTAAGGAGGTGGTTAAGGAGGTGGATAAGGAGGTGGTTAAGGAGGTGGTTAGGGAGGAAGTTAGGAAGGTGGTTAGGGATGTGGTTAGGGAGGTGGTTAGGGAGGGGTTAAGGAGGAAGGTAATGAGGTAGTTAGGGAAGTAGTTATGGAGGTGGATACTGAGGAAGTTAGGGGGTGGTTACGGACGTTTTTAAGGAGGTGGTTAAGGAGGTGGATAAGGAGGTGGTTAGGGAGGTGGTTAGGGAGTGGTTAGGGTGGTGGTTAGGGAAGTAGTTAGGGAGTTGTTAGGGAGGTGGTTATGGAGGTGGTAGATATAGTTTACCTGGAGTAATAAAAACAAAATATCAAATAATATCTTATAATATAAATTACAACATATTATTTTTTTATTAATTGAATTATTGGTTTGATAATAGATATTTAATTGTAGTATTTAATATATTACTATAATTAATAGTCATAATCTAAAACCAAAGTACAATATATGTTATATACCATATTTAATATCAAATCAATTTTATTCAATCAGTATTATAATTTAAGTTATTTTAATCAAATACTTTATTTAATTATTATATCACACATATTTCTAAGTTACACATTGAGGTGATGTAATTAATTAAAATATATTATATGATATACATTTGATAAATATAATAAGGAAGGCAAACATGAAATTGTTGAAATATTTAACCACATAATAATATAAATCTACTAGATAGTTTAATATTAGATAATATAAATATCACATAATACCATGACATCATTTCAATATATATATATATATATATATGTTCATTTATTATGTAATTAAATTAAAATAATTCAATATCAATTCAATAATAAACATATGGTTGATAATTATCATTAAAAATGGTGGTGGGTAATAATGATAAATAACAGTAATGATGAATAACCAGTGTAATTAAAAAGTTACTAATTAGCCACTAATTAACAAGGTAGTTTTTACAAATTGCAAATAATGGATATATGGAATAATGAGTGAAATAAGACGTGTGTGTGTGTTTGTTAATGACAAGGTATTTAAATAGTATTCTAGGAAGTGATATTTAAATTATATATTATCATATTATATAATATCATATTATATATTTACATATTTCTAATCTTCAGTCATTTTAGCTTTCTTTAGTTACATAATACAAATGGAAATATATATTATTGAAATATTTTGACTTCATTTAAAATATACAGCAAACAAACGCAGTGATATAACAATTGTGCGATGTTCAGTAATTTGATTACAAAACTAGGATATAATCCATCATTGTATCCATTGGTGTGTAATTTATAATGTATAATATTATATAATCTATTTTCTAGGTATATATTAATTAATATTAACACATTTATTCTCCGATGTTTTAAAAGATATTATGTATATATAATGTTTATTACTTTAGTATAATGTAACATTACTTTTATAAATATATCAACTAAAAACATGTTTAATCCATACATTGTACACCCAATTATTATGATTGTTATAATACAAAACATGCAAATGATCAGGCCATTTCATTTTTTAATTGCATAATCTCTATTATATTAACCAATAATTTTTGAAACATATGAAAAGATTATATTATACTATTACATCACAATATTCGCTAGGAAATTTTAAAAATAAATACATTCAATAATAAATAAATTTGCTTATTATTGTTTGAATCATTTATAATCTTTAAAATAGAAAACATAGAAAATATATTATATTTTATATTACTTTAAAATAATAATAATTTTATAATGATATTTCATAGGATTTTAATAAAATTTTATATAATCTTCAAAATAAAAAGTAAATATATCAAATGTACAAAAGGTGCTAAGTACACTGTACCTTCTTTCCATATATTAATAATTGGTTATGTGTATTCAATTACTAAACAATTACTATAATAGTTAGAGTTATGAAGAAATAACCTCATTTTAGAATTTCTTTAATGACCCAATTTCTATATAAAATAATTATTTTACAGCTGTGTGAATACTAAAATATTTAATTTAATATCTATATAAATATATGATATAACATATACTGTTCTTTGGTCTAATAAAGAACAATAGAAATAATAACGGTTGTATACAATTCACTAAGTAAATAATATACTAATTAGTGAGTATTACAATTTAGGTTTTTTGGGTCATCGTGTAGAACTAGCGTATGTACCTTTACAGTAAATAATGTGTAATTTAGAGGTACTCGTCGATTAAGTAACGGCCGATGATGTCATCACGTCTCTCAGTATATGACGAAACCTTTATGGCAAACATGGAGGACATGAACGTATTCGAGGACACGACCTTGGCGTAGCCATGTCCCAGACTGCCTGGCTGTATCGTGGTCACAAACTCGTAGTCAATTACGTAATATCGAGTAAATTCAGTCGATTGCGCAATACACCCTACTCTAAATAGGCATATTATTACGTAATACATATAACTAAACAAGGCATATAAAGAAGGTTAATATTGTTAACTGTATGTGCGTGTGTGTGAGTGGGTATATGTGTGTGAGATTTTATGAGTGTTAGCATGTGTAGTTGGTTGTGAATGTGTGTGTGTGTGTGTGTGTGTATGCGAGTAAATCGTTTGGGTGATAGAAGTATAAAAAACTAACAGAGTTGTTTAAAAAATGAGCTTATCTCCGTTACATAGGAGAGGTTAAAGGTCAAATATAGAGGCGAATAATAGTCATTCCACAGCAGTATATGTAATTACTAACTCTTTACTTAGACCTATGTTATATAATAATAGTCTCTAGTATTTGGTATGATGGGTTGGGGTGGGGTAGGGGGCTGATAGCTACAGCCTTGTCAGCGATTACATCCACGCACCTCGGGACTTCTAATTGATATCGATGTAAAAGTATTATATAAGTGAACTACAGGAATAAGTTTTGTCAGTATTGCGGTCAGCGAAGTGGTCAGTAATGTAGTCGGAGTTGTTATCATCGAGGTGGTCAGTGAAGTGTTCAGTGAGGTGGTCAGTGAGGAGGTAAGTTAAGTGGTCAGTGAAGTGGTCAGTGAGGTTTTCTGTAGTGTAGTTATTAGTTATTAGTGTGATTAGTAATGAGGTCAGTTATTGAACAGTTCTGCAATTGAATAATAAAAATAGACTAAGTTCCACACTAAACTCCCTGGATATCCAGGTAGAAGCATTACGCGTGATCTCAGATATACGTGTTAATGAATACAACCCTATGAATAAACTACCCAAACTCCTCTATACAATCATATACAATGATTTGATTTCATTAACTCGGTATGAATGTGCTGCGGAGTGTGCGATAAAAGATCAGTGTGTGTGTGTGGATATGGTGTGTGAGTGCCTGTCAGTGTGTGTAGAACATTGCGAGTGTCTGGAATTGTGGATATGGCATTGGATGTATGAATTTGTAGTTTTGTATGGAGAAGTAGGTATCTAGACATCTATCTACCACAAACTGACACTCGTACACACTGGCCAACATTCGCACCATACCCGCACACACTGACCAACATTCGCACCATACTCGCACACACTGACCAACATTCGCACCATACCCGCACATACTGACCATACCCGCACACACTGTCCAACATTCGCACCATACCCGCACACACTGTCCAACATTCGCACCATACCCGCACACACTGTCCAACATTCGCACCATACCCGCACATACTGACCATACTCGCACACACTGACCAACATTCGCACCATACCCGCACACACTGACCAACATTCGCACCATACCCGCACACACTGTCCAACATTCGCACCATACTGACCAACATTCGCACCATACCCGCACACACTGTCCAACATTCGCACCATACTGACCAACATTCGCACCATACCCGCACACACTGACCAACATTCGCACCATACCCGCACATACTGACCAACATTCGCACCATACCCGCACATACTGACCATACCCGCACACACTGACCAACATTCGCACCATACCCGCACACACCGACCAACATTCGCACCATACCCGCACACACTGACCAACATTCGCACCATACCCGCACACACTGACCAACATTCGCACCATACCCGCACACACTGACCAACATTCGCACCATACCCGCACACACTGACCAACATTCGCACCATACCCGCACACACTGACCAACATTCGCACCATACCCGCACATACTGACCAACATTCGCACCATACCCGCACATACTGACCATACTCGCACACACTGACCAACATTCGCACCATACCCGCACATACTGACCATACCCGCACACACTGTCCAACATTCGCACCATACCCGCACATACTGACCAACATTCGCACCATACCCGCACATACTGTCCAACATTCGCACCATACCCGCACACACTGTCCAACATTCGCACCATACCCGCACATACTGACCAACATTCGCACCATACCCGCACATACTGACCATACCCGCACATACTGACCATACCCGCACATACTGACCATACCCGCACATACTGACCAACATTCGCACCATACCCGCACATACTGTCCAACATTCGCACCATACCCGCACACACTGTCCAACATTCGCACCATACCCGCACATACTGACCAACATTCGCACCATACCCGCACATACTGACCATACCCGCACATACTGACCATACCCGCACATACTGACCATACCCGCACATACTGACCAACATTCGCACCATACCCGCACATACTGTCCAACATTCGCACCATACCCGCACACACTGTCCAACATTCGCACCATACCCGCACATACTGACCAACATTCGCACCATACCCGCACATACTGACCATACCCGCACATACTGACCATACCCGCACATACTGACCATACCCGCACACACTGACCAACATTCGCACCATACCCGCACATACTGACCAACAT
Source organism: Osedax frankpressi (assembly GCA_964035775.1). Classification (NCBI taxonomy): domain Eukaryota; kingdom Metazoa; phylum Annelida; class Polychaeta; order Sabellida; family Siboglinidae; genus Osedax; species Osedax frankpressi. The sequence goes on from OZ038318.1 coordinate 13,018,743, forward strand.
TCGCACCATACCCGCACATACTGACCAACATTCGCACCATACTGACCAACATTCGCACCATACCCGCACATACTGACCATACTCGCACACACTGTCCAACATTCGCACCATACTGACCAACATTCGCACCATACCCGCACCATACTGACCATACCCGCACACACTGTCCAACATTCGCACCATACTGACCAACATTCGCACCATACCCGCACACACTGACTAACATTCGCACCATACCCGCACACACTGTCCAACATTCGCACCATACTGACCAACATTCGCACCAAACCCGCACACACTGATCAGCTCTCGCACTCCATCTTTTCAACTCTCAAACTCCATATATATAGGTATGTGGGGTTGTCTAGATAACATTAATTACATAATGTTTTATTGACTACATTTGCAAATACTGATCACTAATCATCATACTTACCATACTGACCACTACTGACCACTACTGACCACTACTCATCATACTGAACACTAATTACTATACTGACCACTACTCATCATACTGCCTTTACTGACCACTACTAACTAATAATAATACAGAAAAGAAGTAACTAGATCTAGAATGAAATTATAATTGGTAAATTTAGATGTAGATAAAGTGAGGGAGGAAATGGGTAATAAAATTAGGGGAGAGTGGAAGGTAGATTTGAAGGTAGAGTTGAAGGGAAGAGTGGAGGGGAGGGGAGAGTGGATGAGAGAGTGGATGAGAGATTGGATGAGAGATTGGAGGAGATAGTGGAGGAGAGATTGGAGGAGATAGTGGAGGAGAGAGTGGAGGAGAGAGTGGAGGGAAGGGGAGGGGAGAGGGGAGGAGAGAGGGGAGGGCGGAGTGGAGGGCGGAATGGAGGGCGGAGTGGAGGGGGGAGTGGAGGGGGGAGTGTAGGGGGGAGTGGAGGGGGGAGTGGAGGGGGAGTGGAGGGGGGAGTGGAGGGGGGAGTGGAGGGGGGAGTGGAGGGGGGAGTGGAGGGGGGAGTGGAGGGGGGAGTGGAGGGGGGAGTGGAGGGGGGAGTGGAGGGGGGAGTGGAGGGGGGAGTGGAGGGGGAGTGGAGGAGGGAGTGGAGGAGGGAGTGGAGGAGGGAGTGGAGGAGGGAGTGGAAGAGGGAGTGGAAGAGGGAGTGGAAGAGGGAGTGGAAGAGGGAGTGGAAGAGGGAGTGGAAGAGGGAGCAGGAGGGGGGAGCAGGAGGGGGGAGCAGGAGGGGGGAGCAGGAGGGGGGAGCAGGAGGGGGGAGCAGGAGGGGGGAGCAGGAGGGGGGAGCAGGAGGGGGGAGCAGAAGGGGAAGTGGAGGGGAGAGTGGAGGGGGAGAGGGGTGAGTGGATGGGAGAGTGGAGGAGAGGGAAATAGAAAGGGAATTGTTTAAAGTGAATGTATGTATAAAGGAGGTCGGTATATAATTGGAATGTAGACAGAGAAATAATGGAATAGGGAAATAAGGTGGTAGGAAATAAGAATTTAAAGATTGAGAATAAAGATAATGAATTCTAGAGGAAGGATAGGAGGAAGAATAGGAACGATACGAATGTGAAAAGAGAATACGAGAGTGGAGGCTAGGAAGGTAAGATAAATGTACTTACTAATGTAGCTATTGTGTACAATAATCATTGTTAATATTGTTCTATGCCAAATAATAATAGGAGAGGTTTTATTAAATGTATTCATTATAATTTAGTCTGGGTTTCCATATAGAAATTATGAATATAAACAATAACATTCAATTTCTAATGTATTTCAGGTAATTTGAGGCTTTACAAATAACAATTAACAATACAAACATAAAAAATACAAAAACTGAAACTAAAACTTGCAATAGCTTTAATAATTATATTAATAAATACTTTGCACAGTTCAGGTATTATGTTAAATCGATGTGTGGTGTTAGATGTGTGTTGTGTGTTGTGTGTTGAGCGTTGAGCGTTGTGCGGTTTGTGGTGTAGTAGTGTTCTAGAGGACACGAAGATGAGTTACAAATAAGATACATA
>OZ038318.1:13020934-13072656 GCA_964035775.1 Osedax frankpressi
AAGCCAAATGAAACGGTGAAATTGATTTTCGTCGTCGTACTCGTAATGTTATTAAATATGAATTATTATTAAATATGAATACGAATTAAATAGTCACGATTGGTCCCTCGACATCGTAACGGTATAAATAGGTAGACATAGGAGTGGGGTAGAGTTTGGTACGAGGTGAAACGTGTTTTTAAAAAAATGTGGATATGCTAACTTCTTTATCGTATATTTTTAATTATTATATACAGTATTCGAGTCTGGTATATTGCTGTGTATATTTATATTAATATATATCGTAGTGCGAATATTTTTATATAAAAAATGTGAAATCGGATATTGAGAAATTTGACGTTAATTCTATGAATAGATTGTATTTGGGTGAAGGTCAGGTCATGACCCAGGTGCGTGGGCGGGATCAGAGTTCACCACAAAGAGATATTCCCATCGCTTCGCATAATAACCGTAATTAATAAACCGCAATACGTTATAACCCTGCCCACAGGTGCGCGAAGGTTTATTATGGGTGTAATATGAATAGTGCTCATATGGGCGTGACAGGAGGCGGGGCGAACTACAGGATTACATATTCACGTTACATACACCGTTACACCACACCTATATAAAGAATAGCGTATACAACCACACTTACTATTATAACCAATAAAGGCCATATCATAAACAGTTATGTATATTCTATATGGACCAATGGCAGAGTTCCAAATATAGGCCATTAGATACGACACGCTTTTTCTATAATGCAAATAGATGGGCAGGGAATTGAAGATATGAAATATAGAGGTGATAAGCTTGTAATGCTACGGGGCAGTAATGGGGTGGGGTAAAAATGGGGCTATAGTAATGGGGTGGGGTAATGATGGAGCTGTAGTAATGGGGTGGGGTAGATATGGGGCTGTGATAATGGGGTGGGTAGCAATAAGGTGGGGGTAGATATGAGGCTGGTGTATATATATGGATGTGGTAATGGGGTGGGTAGTAATGGGGTGAGGTAGATATGAGGCTGGGGCAGAGAGTGATGGGGTGGGATAGAGGTAGGGCATGGTACTAACATGCTGTAGAGGCATAAGAATATCAAATATGTTAACAGTGGCACTACATAATATATACCTATTCTATAATATAGCAATATGATCAAACAATGAAGCTCTTATATTGACCTCGTATTGACCTTCGCGATGACCCTAGTTACCCTACACATTTACACAGCACATTGACAACCCCCGATAACCCCGCTATATCCAGGCACTACCACAGTCTACATGATGCAAACAATAGTCTATTATAGTTTAGCAGATTTACGACTCCTATGCGATACAATGTGCGACGTGTGGTAAGGTGTGTGTGTGTGTATTCAGCGTTCATAGATTTAGATAAGCGTTCATAATTTTGACCAGGCTTATATATATATATATATAATATACAATAGTATTGCAAATCTATAATTCATTTTCTTTCACACAATAATCAGATTATGTACCATAATACATACCCTATACATTACATTACATTCCCTATACATTACAATATGCACCCTATTAAACTGTATTATATACCCTATAATATACCTTATTATAACATATTATATACCCTATTATATACCCTATTATATACCCTATTATATAATCTATTATATACCATATTATATACCCTAGTATACCCTATTATACCCTATTATATAATCTATTATATAATCTATTATATAATCTATTATATAATCTATTATATAATCTATTATATACCATATTTATACCCTATTATATACCCTATTATATACCCTATTATATACCCTATTATATACCCTATTATATACCCTATTATATACCCTATTATATACCCTATTATATACCCTATTATATACCCTATTATATACCATATTATATACACTATTATATACCATATTATATACCCTATTATATACCATATTATATACTCTATTATATACCCTATTATATACCCTTTTATATACCCTATTATATACCCTACTATATAACATATTATTTACCATATTATATATCCTATTATATGCCATATTATATACCATATTATATACCATATTATATACACTAAATCTTTATTTTAAACCCTATATATCTTAATTTCGTCTATAACCTCTACACTATTCCCCACCCAACATATGCACTATACTATCTATGTCCCATTCCATAACCTATTATATAACTCATAGCATTACATCATACATCATAATGTAATTATAGAACACTTAAGTAATTACTTTTATCATTATTATGTCTAAATTCGGTGTATAGAGGATTTTCTTCTAAGTTTAATGTCACTACGCTGAAATCTAGGCTTGACCTTTTATTAATAATGAACTGATTATAATTCCTTTTATCACATTAATGTATAGATATGTAACTGTATATATTTAATATTATTATATGAAATACTATATTATGATTCATATAGACTACAATAAAATCATCTAATCAAACATAAAGTTGTAAGATGCATATATTGTAAAATACTATTACATCATATGGTCAATATATAATCCCTAGAAGGGGTGTTATAGGGTATGGCTATGGGATACACCTTATATATATACCAAACCACGACCTAAAAAAAATTACACCTCCCCTCGGCTAACAATATCATTTATTCCTCACTTTACAATCACCATTACCAAACCGTCCAAGATAAAGCGTACCCATAGTGTGGGCCCCATAGTGCTACCCGCAAAGAGTAGGGTACAAAGTACCCCTACCCACATACCATGTCACTACTACTACTTATTCGTACCGCTTTCCACACCATTACCAACATATCTAGTTACCCCCTTACTCAGACTATATAGAACTACTCCGGATATTCCATACCCACCAACATCGCACAGCTATAGAGAATACACTTCACAACTTCCCTGGGAGATATAGACAGATAAAATAGCTATCATCCTCTAAGATATCTAGTCTACGAGTGTAATTATACAGAATATAAACCTAATTATACACTAATAGCAGTTGTACATGCTAATTTGTAATATTTTAATATAGTATGTACCTAGGTCGCAAATGGGCATAATGAGATCAGTACATGAGATAGAACCAATGCAATATATAATATAAGCATGCTATAGTAATACGTAGACTGGCTGTTCAAATTGAGTGTAAGTGGGTGTAAGGGGGAGTGTAAAGGGTATAATGGGCGTAAGCCTTACACTGTAAGGGTTGTAAGGAGTATAGAGACATATGGGTGCAATAGGTGTAGGGAGTGTAGGAGATGTATGGGGTGTAAGAGGTGTACGGGGTTTGTGGGTGTGTAACGGGTGTAAGGGCAGTAATGGGTGTAAATGGTATAAATGGGTGTAAATGGTGTACGTGGGTGTAAGGGGTATGTGGGTGTAAAGGGTATAAGGGTTGTATGGGGTATAAGGAATATAGGGGTGTAAGAAATGTAGGGGTATAATGGCGTAGGGAGTGTAGGGTCTATGGGGTATGTGGAGTATATATATATATATATATATATATATATATATATATATATATATATATATATATACATATATTTATATATACACGATACAAGCTTGCTTGTTAGTTAACATGTAAATTACCAAATCAATTAACTTCTTAGAATAGATATGTAATAAGATAAACTATTGTTTACAAATGTAAGAGGTGTCTTCATAGAATCTTTGTCTTGTAATTATCTTTATTAATTAAGTAAAATATGTTATGACGGGATAATAGAAATTTAAAAATTAGTTTAAAATCTAATAAAGTTTTTATATACAAATCTAAAGGCTTTTTTGAAGTGCATATTTCGATACGGTTTTAAAGAGTTTTTCTTATTTAACAAATAATTCATTGATTTCACAAACATTAATATTTAATATTAATATTTATAAATTAAGGATTCTTTATTATTTATAAATGTTATATAAAGCACACTATAATAAAAAAGTAGTATATATTTAAAGCATTTTATGCATTATGGAATATTCAAGAATTTATATATCTATAAAAAGACTTTGTATATATCATATGTATTAAGATAAACCACACATATAATATAATGTATTGTATAGATAGTATAATATACTCTTTAGTCAACTAATATTACTAACATTACTAGTACTAGAGTTTAATTTAATATAATATTATTATTATTATTATTTAGATACATTCAAGAGAATATTGATAATTAATTAAATGATACAATAATAAGAACAATAAAACGTATTTAAATATATATAACTCTAATATAATATATAATATATATAATATATAATATATTTAAATATTAAAATATATTTAATATAACTAACAACTCTAATATTACTAATGTAGTTAAATTAAAAATAATATTATGAAGTACTCTAATATTAATAATTTACTTTAATATTAATATTAGTGTAATCTAATATAACTAATATACAATAAAATTACTATAACAGTAATTTGAATTTTAAATTACATTCCAAATATAGATTACGCATTTCGCATTGTATAATCTATAGATTACTATAATAGATTGTTGTTTTTATCTATAGCCTTGGGTATATTCAACTGGTAATAGTATTCACTATGCATGGAAGTGTTGGGCATATGATATTACATTATATATATATATACATATATATATATATATATATATATAACGAAGCATGGCGCTGCATAATAAGGAAGGTTTCACCATACGCAATCACACATACACACACACACATATATATATATATATATATATATATATGCACGCACACACACACATATATATATGTATATATATATATATATATATACACGCACACACACACACATATACGCGCACATTAATTCTTACTGCGCAGTTCAACATATAATAGAGAGTATATACAATGGGTACCGTTATAGACTGTACGAAGGTCTATATATAGATTTCGATTGTACGAGAGATCCACTGACTCTGGTACCTGAGAGTGACCACGGTCACTTTGCATGCACTGGTGAGTTTACACTCCGCGTCGAATGGCCAGTATCTAGGCTACAGTGCAATCCACCCAGGTGAGACCGGGTCGGAGTGAAGTCGGAGTGAATTCGGAGTGCATTCTGTACAACACACTCCGGTACGTTAAGCTAGACTAAAATAAGAAATACCACAAACACCAGCTAGCAATGTACAGATAGCTTAAAACAACACTTTAATCACAAGCTTTGAGGTATTTTGTAGGATGTATGATAATGTGCAGTTTATAGATCATCATACATTGCAGGTATACAATGATATTGATGTAATATGGTATGTAATATGGTATGTAATATGGTATGTAATATGGTATGTAATATGGTATGTAATATGGTATGTAATATGGTATGTAATATGGTATGTAATATGGTATGTAATATGGTATGTAATATGGTATGTAATATGGTATGTAGTATGGTATGTAATATGGTATGTAATATGGTATGTAATATGGTATGTAATATGGTATGTAATATGGTATGTAATATGGTATGTAATATGGTATGTAATATGGTATGTATTCCCGAGTAGTCGTAGCTATTCACTCTTATTAACATTTATTCTCGTATGTTCACGTTTAATAACGTAGTGTATGCACGTAAATTAATATATATATATATATATATATATATATATATATATATATATATATATATATATATATATACTGATATCTTATGATACGTAAAACCAGCATACACTCGAGTATATGACACCATAGTAATTCACTGTTGCGAGAACGCCAAATAAAACGATAAAACACGGGCGGTAGAATTTCTAGGATGACCACGCCCATTTTTTATGACACACCACGCCCACAAAATGTACGACCACGCCTCATCTCGGGGTTTACGATATCGAGGAAGATGACAAGCGGTCAGTCGATTAATCTCTCGATTAATCACTCTTCTCATCCGTTACGACTAATTAATTAACACCATAGTCTAATTAATGACATGGAATGGTCAATATGGGACTTTGGAAGATCGTTGTGAGGGAAAGGAGATGGAAATATATTATTAACAATTATATATTAATGGTTATCGTAATTAGATATTCATATTATACATATATCATATACATTATTGTATTAAGAAAATGAAAACACACATATATATATATATATATATATATATATATATATATAACTTTTTAACATACAAACATTATGCATGGGAAGAGGATATGGGTATCTGTGGAAATAGTTATCAGTTGAAATGAGGAAGCGATCACTGTTACGTGGGAGTTGAATGAGTGAGCGGTCAATGGGCGTAGTCAGTGGATAATATGACGTCTGGTCAAGGTAATAATCAGAAGTATTACTAATATATACCACCAGGTAGAAGGTTAGTAATATGATCGATTGGTCAGTGGTCAGTAATAGTTTCTAAAGGTCAGGATAGTGATATATCTAGTGGTCATTATAATGGATAATAGGGATGAATGTACTAGTGAGTGTAGTAGTGGGTGTAGTAGTAGGTGTAGTAGTGAGTGTAGTAGTGGGTGTAGTAGTGAGTATAGTAGTAAGAGTAGTAGTGAGTGTAGTAGTGAGTTTAGTAGTGAGTGTAGTAGTGGGTGTAGTAGTGGGTGTAGTAGTGAGTGTAGTAGTGAGTGTAGTAGTGAGTGTAGTTGTGAGTGTAGTAGTGAGTGTAGTAGTGAGTGTAGTAGTGGGTGTAGTAGTGGGTGTAGTAGTGAGTGTAGTAGTGAGTGTAGTAGTGAGTGTAGTAGTGAGTGTAGTAGTGAGTGTAGTAGGGGGTGTAGTAGTGGGTGTAGTAGTGAGTGTAGTAGTGAGTGTATTAGTGGGTGTAGTAGTGAGTGTAGTAGTGGGTGTAGTAGTGAGTGTAGTAGTGGGTGTAGTAGTGAGTGCAGTGGTGAGTGTAGTAGTGAGTGTAGTAGTGAGTGTAGTAGTGAGTGTAGTAGTGAGTGTAGTAGTACGTATAGTAGTGAGTGTAGTAGTGGGTGTAGTAGTGAGTGCAGTAGTGAGTGTAGTATGTAGTGTAGTAGTGAGTGTAGTAGTGAGTGTAGTAGTGAGTGTAGTAGTGGGTGTAGTAGTGGGTGTAGTAGTGGGTGTAGTAGTGAGTGTAGTAGTGAGTGTAGTAGTGGGTTTACTAGTGAGTGTAGTAGTGGGTTTAGTAGTGGATGCAGTAGGGGGTGTAGTAGTGGGTGTAGTAGTGAGTGTAGTAGTGAGTGTAGTAGTGAGTGTAGTAGTGAGTGTAGTAGTGGGTGTAGTAGTGAGTGTAGTAGGGATGTAGTAGTAAGTGTAGTAGTGATTACAGTAGTGTAGATGTGTATGTGTTAGTCATTGTAGCGGTCAGTCTACTGGTCAGTTGCAGCTGCTCCAGGATTAATCAGTAGACGGTGGCCATAGTCCCTCGGGACTGACCACCACAGATAAGAACTGCCCGTTAGATGCCTGGGAGATGCCTGGGAGTAGCCCAGAGCGGAGTCTCTAGTCAGCCCATCACTAGCGCGGCTCACATTAATTTTTCAAGTGCATTACTGATGTACGGCCAGCCCCTAATCACACTGACCACAGCGGTGTTGCGGCCCTTGACCGATATCCACCTAGGCACGCGGCGCCGTGTAAAGCCCTCCATTGTTTAGTAGGTACCCGATTTTATAATACGGGGCGCAATTGTAATATCGTGATGTAATACCAGAATACACCAAATGTATATTCACTGGGGTCATTTGTTCATTATATATATTACATATTCACATTAACTACATACAAATTGCAATAATTGATATGAATGAAAAGCACCCAACACAAGTTAATTACATCACTTCATTAATTGTCCAGTGGCAAGGCTAATTACAGTTATATAAATAGAACAACGGGCGGATTTGTCATGTAGTATTATCTACGTGGGTACTCATATCGCAATGCATAATTGCCGTCTATATATAGTCGGACAATATTCTACAGTAAACGAAGGGTAATATCAATACATTAACGGGGTATTAAAGCGTACGAAATGTCTGTAAGTACATTCTCTATTCCAATAGTAGCCAAAGATTTCTAACAATACTGAAGTATGCAATACTCTCGATGATAAACCAATGAAACGGACTCACCAAAAATGACCAATTTCTGGTTTTCCAACTTCCGGTAGTATTCCTAGAATCCTATGTTGTCTATTGGGAATTGAGGGGAGAGTGTAGAGAGAATATTTCGGAAAAGGGTTTATAAGAAATGTGAGGGTGTAAGGATATGTATGGTTTATGGTGTAAAGTACGTATAAGGATGTTATTGATGTGTAAGACTGGAGTAAAGGATTAATAGTTTAAAGGAGTAATTAATATGTAAGGGTGTAAATGATGTGTGAGGTAGTATAAGGGTGTAGTTGGTGTAAGTTTTGGTATTTTACCGTGTGTGAAATGTGTGTGAAAGCAAATAAGGGGTGTGAGAATATAATAGGTGTGCGATGTATTTGTATGTTATGTAAGAGATGTATGGGTTTAAGTTATGCAGAGGGTCTAATTCATTTCAGAATGTATATGGTGTAAGGTAAGATGGTAAAGGGGTTATAATGGGTGCATATGGTTGTATAGAAGATTGTGAGCTATCGGTGGGGTTATGAGTGGGGTTATGAGTGGGGTTATGAGTGGGGTTATGAGTGGAGTTATGAGTGGGGTTATGAGTTGGGTTATGAGTGGGGTTATGAGTGGGGTTATGAGTTGGGTTATGAGTGGGGTTATGAGTTGGGTTATGAGTTGGGTTATGAGTTGGGTTATGAGTGGGGTTATGAGTTGGGTTATGAGTTGGGTTATGAGTTGGGTTATGAGTGGGGTTATGATTTGGGTTATGAGTTGGGTTATGAGTGGGGTTATGAGTGGGATTATGAGTGGGGTTATGAGTTGGGTTATGAGTTGGGTTATGAGTTGGGTTATGAGTGGGGTTATGATTTGGGTTATGAGTGGGATTCTGAGTGGGGTTATGAGTGGGGTTATGAGTGGGGTGGTGGGTAGTGTGGTGGGTAGAGCTATGGTGTAATGGGGTTCCCACAGATATTGCCCAATACTACAACATGCTCTAGGCATACGCACCAGTCCATCAATCAAATTAGACTGCTGTTTGCAAATAGAACTTCTATTATAATATATTCAGCTGAGACCACTGTTGACCACTACTGACCACTGATGACCACGGTCTGACCCTATAGTGTGAGGGTAGCATGAACCCTACTAGGATAACACCCTAGAGTTTCTAATGCAATATTCTTACATTTATAGATTTCTCCTTTAGGATACATATAAGTATTACGTTCTAACATATTGTTACATACATATAACATACATTGATATATATATATATATATATATATATATATATATATATATATATATATATATATATATATATATTCATTAGTAATACTACAATAATTTAGAAAAAGTTCTAATAAAACATTCAAGATGTTAAATAAACACTAAAGGTGTGAGATAAGTGTAACATCAATTTCATCGAACCGATACGTATTTGGATTTCCCGATTATAACAAATGAGTGAATTTAGGTATTGCGCAATAATTAGTACATACTTCATTATATGACGATTACATACAAATTTACGGGAGTTATGTAAGTAGTATGGCTAGATTATAACGCAACTGGTCGCATCTATACGTAGATGTGTCTAACATATGTCTGGAGTTCATAGGTTTCTATCTGGAGTAACTAAGTCATTGTTAAGGCAGTTACACCTATCCATATCCTACATGAAAGAGGCCACACCTATGTGAAGGAAGCCACGCCTTTATAGAACGCCGATGACCTCCAAATAATACATATTCTATTTCGACCTAGTAACAACGTTAATAAGCGTTAATTTGCAATAATTAAACAACTTCCGGAGAATAATCAAGTCACTAATCAAAAGGAGATACATGTTTAGATGGAGTAGAGAATTCGAGTAATAAATATCAAGTATCAAGTATATTCTCATAATATATTCTCATTATATATTCAATTCCTTTTCACTAATCAAGTGAAGTATTAAGGTATTTTGCATTACTACACAATAATATAAATCGAGTGCATAATGTATGTATTGTATGAAATAATAGTGTTTACACTAGTTACGTATATAACATGTCCAATTATTGATCTATAACGTTACATATTAAATTACTGCCCAGTTAATATAGTTTTAAAGCTTTAGTTGTTTAGATTTAAATTCAGTACGACCGATGACCACTGGTCAGTCTTGTACACATACTAGGAATTCACTTGCAATAGGTACAACGTAGCTAGTACATACGAGTATGTTAAGTATATGTATAGACGTGTGGTATTGTTTAGTATTACCAGTGACAATTGGCAATTATAAACTCGATAATAGAGGAAGATAATATAATCAATAACGAACATAAATAACGTACGGGGTAACGGTATATGTAAAATATTCGTATGGTCAGTTATGATAATAATACGGTGAAACTGAATGGTGATGGTAGGGATGTATGATCGAGTGGATTCTAACCCTCAATCTCCTAGACGTAGCTTATTATCGGCTCATCGACAACCGGAAACAGTAAAACCGGAACCGGAAATGCCAGCCCGGTGTAACCACCGTGTAAAACGCACGTTACCGATTTATTATAATCAGTGGTCAGTGGTCAGCGATACAATCTCCGTCAATATAATTATATGTGGGCTTTAATATATATGTATATACGTGTATATGAATTATATTATATTACAATTGTTATATTATATATGCATTATTTTAATTAAGTAGTAGTAGTAGTAGTAGTAGTAGTAGTAGTAGTAGTAGTAGTAGTAGTAGTAGTAGTAGTAGTAGTAGTAGTAGTAGTATCAGTAGCAGTAGGTGTTGGTGTTGGTGTTGGTGTTGGTGTTGGTGTTGGTGTTGGTATTAGTATTAGTTGGTGTAAGTATTATTTGGTGTTGGTGGTAGCAGTGGCAGTGGCAGTGTCAGTAGCAGTAGCAATAGTAGCAGTAGCAGTAGCAATAGTAGCAGTAGCAGAAGCAGTAGCAGTAGCAATGGTAGCAGTAGCAGTAGCAGTAGCAATAGTAGCAGTAGCAATAGTAGCAGTAACAGTAGCAATAGCAATAGTAGCAGTAGCAGTAGCAGTAGCAATAGTAGCAGTAGCAGTAATAGTAGCAGTAGCAGTAGAAGTAGCAGTAGCAGTAGCAGTAGCAGTAGCAATAGTAGCAGTAGCAATAGTAGCAGTAACAGTAGCAATAGCAATAGTAGCAGTAGCAGTAGCAGTAGCAATAGTAGCAGTAGCAGTAATAGTAGCAGTAGCAGTAGCAGTAGCAGTAGCAGTAGCAGTAGCAGTAGCAGTAGCAGTAGCAGTAGCAGTAGAAGAAGTAGCAGTAGCAGTAGCAGTAGCAGTAGCAATAGTAGCAGTAGCAATAGTAGCAGTAACAGTAGCAGTAGCAATAGTAGCATTAGCAGTAATAGTAGCATTAGCAGTAATAGTAGCAGTAGCAGTAGCAGTAGCAGTAGCAGTAGCAGTAGCAGTAGCAGTAGCAGTAGCAGTAGCAGTAGTAGAAGTAGCAGTAGTAGAAGTAGCAGTAGCAGTAGCAGTAGCAATAGTAGTAGCAGTAGCAGTAGCAGTAGCAGTAGCAGTAGTAGTAGAAGTAGCAGTAGCAATAGCAATAGCAGTAGCAGTAGCAATAGTAGAAGTAGCAGTAGCAGTAGCAGTAGCAGTAGCAGTAGCAGTAGCAGTATCAGTAGCAGTAGCAGTAGCAGTAGCAGTAGCAATAGTAGCAGTAGCAGAAGCAGAAGCAGAAGCAGTAGCAGTAGCAGTAGAATTAGCAATAATATCAGTAGCAATAGCGGTAGCAGTAGTAGTAGTAGTAGTAGTATATATATATATATATATATATATATATATATATATATATATATATATATATATATGTATATATTACATAAATATATATATTACTTAATATACTTCAGAATATGGAGTATGTATGTAGTATATAAATAAACTAATGGAAAGAATAATGAATCTAGCTTATAAAACAGACGACGTAAATCTAACTTCCGGCTAAACATGGGTTTGACAGGATCGCAACTGACCCAAGAAGGGTGATAAGTGATGCGTACACAAAGATATCATAACTAGATTAGTAGTAACCCAAGGCAATATTAATATGAATACAAATTATAATAGGAACTAATAATATTAAAACATGAAATAAATGAATCGTAAAAAATTGCACAACTATAGGTTTCATTAATTTATTTCTACAAATAGATGATAATAAATAGCTTCGTATTTCATTTTAGTAATTCATGTAAAATGAACACCGCAACGCTTTATAAAAAGTGACATAATTTCTTGTCGTGTTCTATATTTACTCCAGACTAAGACAAGTGTCAAAATTGACAGATTAGTGAATATTCTCGAAATTGTATATGTATATTGTATTGAATTTGTAATATAAGATTACATATATATACATATATGTATTTTATTTCATATTTCAAGACAAGTAATTATCGAAATTTACAAATATTAGTTTCAGACAATAAATAAATAAATTTAAATTATTGATACATTTCATAGTAAATTACCATGAATTAGTGTAAAAATATTAGTGTATAAATAAATGAATAATTCACAAATTACCCATAAATCCAAAGTAAAATATGTTGGAGTTAAACTTAACTAATTCAATAATAATCAACTGACCGAACAATATAATACCACTATACAAAATACATAAGATACTATTATCTCATCAAACCACGTATATTTCCTGAGTTAACCACTGTAACATAACTCAACACTTGAACTAAACTATCTATAATAACTGAATTTGTAGGTATACTGAACCTATCAATAATAATTATATTTCTACTAAAACTAACTGAATAACTACTTAAACTACTTCAATTACTCAACTGCGACTACAACTAAACTGGATCTCTATTTCTCTATAATTAAATGTAAATCTCTACTACTACTACAGTTTAAACCCTTAAGTATGCATTCTCTATATTTCTTTTATACTCAAACCTACTGATTACAGACTTAATTCTACTAATAGTCAATCAATTAAACCTCTAAGCAATGTATCACTAAACTATAGATCAAATGGATCATATGAATTTTCCAAAAGAAAGAAGTTCGTAAAATATTATTTTTTTAAGTTCTAAAAAATTATTTTTATTTAAGTATTTAAGAGAGAAATTACCTACTCATATTAAATTAATTAGTAAAACTAAGTAACATACCCAAGTATTATTAGTATAACCTTTAATATTAGCTATATGTAAACTGAACAATGTGCATTGCACACTGTACAATGTACAGTGTGCACTGTATAGTGTACATTCATAGATTTCAAAATTATTTATTTTATTTTATTAAAATAATAAAATAGTAGAAATTTATTATTTAATTATTCTGATGATTTGGAAGAATATTTTTATTTTAATGTGGTTCATCGAATACAAAAGTTGTCTAACCCTTTGTCTAACCCCTGGTCTAAACTATACAGTCGGTAAGTAATACGCCGATTTATAATCCATGCCATACAATTATGGAATAACTTACCAAAACACCTCTATACCTCAACAATAGTAAATCAAGGTGTAATATATCTATTATCTCTATACTAACCTTTATTTAATGTAATCTGTATCATCACAACTTTAAATTATTTATGTAACTGTTTCTTAACTTTTAATATACACTCAAGAATATGCGCATTAAGGAATGTTTAATAAACTACAATAAATAACATAATCATTCATTCAAAAAAATTTGTAATCATATTTTATAATAGTACCTTATTTCGTAAAAAAATATTCCACGTATTAAAATAATATAGTGTATAGCATAGTAAATTATATATTACGTATTACGTATAACAATAAATAACTTAATATAATAATAAATTTAATAATGCATAGCTATACAATGACATCACTTCGAGATTATTTTGGCTTTAAAACATATACTAGTCAGTATTTTCTATACAGAATTAGCTAAATGCATCGAATTGAAGTTGATTTGAATTGGTATTCATATTAATAAGCAATATTTCACACTGTCACTCAACATCTAACATAACTAATTCAAGTTGGCATTTATATATTGATATACTAATATAATATAAATATATATAACCTCGTGGTGTTCTAAACCGCCCTTTGTATAGTATACGTACATATCATTCTAAATATAAACAACCATAATGCACATAATAAAGCATAACGAAAAGAGGAGTGTTTTACCAAGAAATGAGGATTCTGTTCTTAGGTCAATGAACTTTATATTTTACAAGTAGGTCAAATTCGTATATCGTACATATATACATATATATATATATATATATATATATGATGGTATATATATATATATATGTATATATATATATATATATATATATATATATATATATACATATACCACCATATAACGAACTTAAGCGTTTGGTGTAGTGATGGTATGCGGAATACGCCATGGACTAGATACGCGACGGTAAGCCGTCTGTTATGCAATAAGGCGATTACATAACAGACTATTGCGGTAATTAGCCGTCCGGTTAATAGGTGTTCCAGTAAACATAAAGCGTCGTATACGTTATCGATGTAATGGTTACAAACATCATCGTATACGTCATAAATTATCGGATACATAAATCGTCATATTATTTAGAAGCTTTCACAAACCGAGGCACTTTTGATCAATGTATTTTATAAATAATAATTTTATAAATAATTATAAAATAACATCCTTGCAATATATGTTCCCGAAATTATCCAGGTCATCTAGGTTTTTTGTTATATAATAAAAGTAGAAATATATTACATTTACATTAATATTTTTTATTTAAAATAATGATATAAGATAATAGTTACATCATCCAGTTTCTTGGATTATTAGAAAAACAATATTATAAGATTACACGAAAAATAGATTGATATAGTATTTTAGAATATCCTTTCATGCGTTACAAAATTATTAGTAAACATAAAAGAAATTATGTAAAGCAAAAAATTAATATAAATAATAAACCTGATGATGTAACTATTATACAATCTTATATAATTATTAAATTATAAAATATAAACGTAATATATTTTTAATAATAAACCTGATGATGTAACTATTATACAATCTTATGTAATTATTAAATTATAAAATATAAACGTAATATATTAGGTAGTACCCAAGAAACTATCTAGGCGCTTTTAGTTTTTTTGCTATATAATAAAAGAGAAAATAAATTGTATTTGTATTTAAATTATATTAAGATTATATTTTATTTAAAATAATTATATAATAATTTATAATAGTTACATCATCTGGTTTATTGGGTACATCTTATAAATTGACATATTATGACATACATCTCATAGATATTAGAAATTCGTATATTATATAATATGGATTATCATGGTGTACATAATGCAGTAATATTTATGTCGTATATAAGTAAATAGTTCCTCGTATATATCATACAACATATTATCTAATAAATCACTATAGTGACATAATATTTCATCATAACTTATAGAGAAATATTATGTCTTACGAGTATATATTATATCGCATATCACTGACATATTATTTGGTACATAAGTATAACATATGTTAAACACATATCGATATGTATACATCTTACTACATTGTATATATAGTATATTAACTACAAACACTATATAATTAACTATAATATGCATATATATCACCATATGAAGATGCATCTGATATATGGTGATTTTCTATACTATTATAATTGTATGAGGGTAATAGAAGAGTAGAATATTACAATAGTATATTAATATATTATCTTTACATCTAGTTTCGATTTAGCTTTAGTAACTATAGACATATTTGTGGTACATAATATGTATTGTACTGTGTGGTATGGTGCGGTTTGCGGTGTGCGGTTTGGTGGGTGTGTATTGTAGGTTGTAATGTGAAGTGTAATACGTGATGTGATGTTTGGTGCGTGGTGTAGTGTGGTGTGGTGTGTGGTGTGGTGTGTGGTGTGCGATGTGTGGTGTGGTGTATTTGATAAATTGACGTGGTATGAGGTGATATCCATTATAGATTGTATAGATGTTAGTGTGTCCAGTTATAAGGTGACCAAATAGAACCATGAACTCTATCGAAGTAGAGGTTAAATCATGGTCAGCTGTGGTCTAAATAAGAAACAAATCGCTTGACCCAAGTGCGTGTGTGGTAATAACAAATGATATCTAATTTATAAAAGCAGCATACATTATATAGTGTATAGTATATAGTATATAGTATATAGTGTATATTGTATAGTATATAGTATATAGTGTATAGTGTATAGTGTATAGTGTATAGTGTATAGTATATAGTATATCGTATATATCATTTAGTATATAGTATATAGAATATAGCATATAGTATATAGTATATAGCATATAGCATATAGCATATAGTATATAGTATTATTATTAGTATATAATGTAGTCTATAGTATATAGTATATAGTATATATTATATAGTGTACAGTGTATAGTATATAGTGTATATTATAATGTATAGTGTATAGTTTATAGTGTATAGTATATAGTATATTTTATATAGTATTAGTATTAGTATTAATATTAGTATTAGTATTAGTATTAGTATATATTATATAGTATATAGTATATAGTATACAGTCTATAGTCTATGGAATATAGAATATAGTATATAGTGTATAGTATATAGTGTATAGTGTATAGTGTATAGTGTATAGTATATAGTATATCGTATATATCATATAGTATATAGTATATAGCATATAGCATATAGTATATAGTATATAGCGTATAGCATATAGTATATAGTATTATTATTAGTATATAGTATATAGTATATAGTATATAATGTATAGTCTATAGTATATAGTATATAATGCATAGTCTATAGTATATAGTATATAGTGTATATTATATAGTGTACAGTGTATAGTATATAGTGTATATTATAGTGTATAGTGTATAGTATATAGTGTATAGTGTATATAGTCTATAGTCTATAGTATATAATGTATAGTCTATAGTATATAGTATATAGTATATATTATATAGTGTACAGTGTATAGTGTATATTATAGTGTATAGTGTATAGTATATAGTGTATAGTGTATATTGTATAGTATATAGTATATAGTATATAATGTATAATGTATAGTGTATACTGTACACTGTATAGTGTATAGTGTAGAGTATATAGTATATATTATATAGTCTATAGTATATAGTGTATAGTGTATAGTATATAATGAATAGTGTATAGTGTATACTGTACAGTG
The DNA here is from genome assembly GCA_964035775.1 of Osedax frankpressi. Classification (NCBI taxonomy): domain Eukaryota; kingdom Metazoa; phylum Annelida; class Polychaeta; order Sabellida; family Siboglinidae; genus Osedax; species Osedax frankpressi. Next base: position 13,038,176 of record OZ038318.1, read on the forward strand.
TACAGTATACACTGTATAGTGTATAGTGTAGAGTATATAGTATATATTATATAGTCTATAGTATATAGTATATAGTATATAGTATATAGTATATAATGTATAGTGTATAGTGTATACTGTACACTGTATAGTGTATAGTGTAGAGTATATAGTATATATTATATAGTCTATAGTATATAGTGTATAGTGTATAGTATATAATGAATAGTGTATATTTTTTAGGGGGAGAGGAAGGGGAGGGAGAAGGGGGAGAGGCAGATGCAGAGTTATCCTAACGGCTGTAGAGTAATTATATAATTAACAATATACCATATAATAGTATATATTATGGAATACCATATAATAGTATATATTATGGAATACCATATAATAGTATATATTATGGAATACCATATAATAGTATATATTATGGAATACCATATAATAGTATATATTATGGAATACCATATAATAGTATATATTATGGAATACCATATAATAGTATATATTATGGAATACCATATAATAGTATATATTATGGAATACGATATAATATTATATATTATGGAATACCATATAATAGTATATATAACTGTAATGAATAAGGCTCCTCGACATGCCCTCATATATTGTATTGTTTATATAGAGATTATAGTTGAAATATAGGAACTCAACACCGCTACGAGAGCAATTAACCCACCGTGTTAAATAATGGAGCCTGACACAATAGAAACCATTTATAACCGCCTATAACGGTATGGGTTCAGTGTAAATAGCTAATATAACGGTTTAAATAGCGGTAGCATATAGTACATGGACTTATGTAAGTAACACACGCTTATGGTATAGATAGCGTTTAATATTAACGTGTGTTATGGGTCTAGAGTTATGGGTCCATAATTATAGGTCTAGAGTTATGGGTCAAAAATATATAGATATATATTTATCAAGTATGTGTGAATGTTTTAAGGTGTAGGAGGTGTCGGATTTCCATTATTATCAAACTGTACAAGATTACCTCTAAACTATACACACACCGTATTCCATTGTTAAGGTAGGATACCTATTATCACCAAATGACGAGTACAATTAACATGTGCAATAGAGTGAAGGAAGAGGTTAATATGGAGTTTTTTTACACCTTAGGACACATATTCATTCGCATCTTCAACAATAGAATATGTACCTAATTAATAATGGACAATGGAGTGAGCGCAGTAACACATATACAATATGCATTGTGATGTCGTGACCGCTAGTTATAACGGTTATCTAGGTCAGGGTACAAATGCTCGAGTCGTTACAACTGCAATAATATGTATTTGGAGTAATATTTATCTTGTGGAGCATGACGGATTTCATTATAATAATAGGAAAGAGATGAAGGAGTGTTCAAAACGTTAGAGAGCGACTAATAGAGGGTAAGGTAGAAGATAAGGTAGAAGATAAGGTAGAGGATAAGGTAGATGGTAAGGTAGATGGTAAGGTAGAGGGTAACGTAGAGGGTAAGGTAGAGGGTAACGTAGAGGGTAACGTGGAGGGTAAGGTAGAGGGTAAGTTAGAAGATAAGGTAGAGGATAAGGTAGATGGTAAGGTAGAGGGTAACGTGGAGGGTAAGGTAGAGGGTAAGTTAGAAGATAAGGTAGAGGATAAGGTAGATGGTAAGGTAGATGGTAAGGTAGAGGGTAACGTAGAGGGTAAGGTAGAGGGTAACGTAGAGGGTAACGTGGAGGGTAAGGTAGAGGGTAAGTTAGAAGATAAGGTAGAGGATAAGGTAGATGGTAAGGTAGAGGGTAACGTGGAGGGTAAGGTAGAGGGTAAGTTAGAAGATAAGGTAGAGGATAAGGTAGAGGGTAAGGTAGATGGTAAGGTAGAGGGTAAGGTAGAGGGTAAGGTAGAGGGTAAGGTAGAGGGTAAGGTAGAGGGTATGGTAGAGGGTAAGGTAGAGGGTAAGGTAGAGGGTAAGGTAGAGGGTAAGGTAGAGGGTAAGGTAGAGGGTAAGGTAGAGGGTAAGGTAGAGGGTAAGGTAGAGGGTAAGGTAGAGGGTAAGGTAGAGGGTAAGGTAGAGGGTAAGGTAGAGGGTAAGGTAGAGGGTAAGGTAGAGGGTAAGGTAGAGGGTAAGGTAGAGGGTAAGGTAGAGGGTAAGGTAGAGGGTAAGGTAGAGGGTAAGGTAGAGGGTAAGGTAGAGGGTAAGGTAGAGGGTATGGTAGAGGGTAAGGTAGAGGGTAAGGTAGAGGGTAAGGTAGAGGGTAAGGTAGAGGGTAAGGTAGAGGGTAAGGTAGAGGGTAAGGTAGAGGGTAAGGTAGAGGGTAAGGTAGAGGGTAAGGTAGAGGGTAAGGTAGAGGGTAAGGTAGAGGGTAAGGTAGAGGGTAAGGTAGAGGGTAAGGTAGAGGGTAAGGTAGAGGGTAAGGTAGAGGGTAAGGTAGAGGGTAAGGTAGAGGGTAAGGTAGAGGGTAAGGTAGAGGGTAAGGTAGAGGGTAAGGTAGAGGGTAAGGTAGAGGGTAAGGTAGAGGGTAAGGTAGAGGGTAAGGTAGAGGGTAAGGTAGAGGGTAAGGTAGAGGGTAAGGTAGAGGGTAAGGTAGAGGGTAAGGTAGAGGGTAAGGTAGAGGGTAAGGTAGAGGGTAAGGTAGAGGGTAAGGTAGAGGGTAAGGTAGAGGGTAAGGTAGAGGGTAAGGTAGAGGGTAAGGTAGAGGGTAAGGTAGAGGGTAAGGTAGAGGGTAAGGTAGAGGGTAAGGTAGAGGGTAAGGTAGAGGGTAAGGTAGAGGGTAAGGTAGAGGGTAAGGTAGAGGGTAAGGTAGAGGGTAAGGTAGAGGGTAAGGTAGAGGGTAAGGTAGAGGGTAAGGTAGAGGGTAAGGTAGAGGGTAAGGTAGAGGGTAAGGTAGAGGGTAAGGTAGAGGGTAAGGTAGAGGGTAAGGTAGAGGGTAAGGTAGAGGGTAAGGTAGAGGGTAAGGTAGAGGGTAAGGTAGAGGGTAAGGTAGAGGGTAAGGTAGAGGGTAAGGTAGAGGGTAAGGTAGAGGGTAAGGTAGAGGGTAAGGTAGAGGGTAAGGTAGAGGGTAAGGTAGAGGGTAAGGTAGAGGGTAAGGTAGAGGGTAAGGTAGAGGGTAAGGTATAGGACAACGCCTAAAGAATATAAAAGCGTCATGATGTAAGGTTACACAGCTATTTCCGCCAATTAATTCTGACCCCTATTACCCAATATATTGATGAATAGTGAATATATGAGCAGGTGATCATAAGTTTGTTGTTATTGGGGTTTATAGATGGGACTCATCGCTAAGACATCGCTAAGACATCGCTAAGATAGTCATTACACTATATCTTACGTAATAAATCACTTTGGTTAGTGGTCCATCGCCCGGGCATTTACCAGGCACGCCCCATTCGAGAGATGACTCCGAAGTAGAGATGCATATCTGGGTTTAGTTAATGAACACACCCAACTCTGGTTTAAAGGATATAATGTGTACGTGTAACTTTGACGTGACAATACGTTATGTAACTGATGTATAAAGGGAATACGTTGGGTATAAAATGGCGTGTATAGGGTATAAAGTGGCGTGTATTGGGTATAAAGTGGTGTAAGTTGGGTAGAAAAGAGCGTGTATTGGGTATAAAGGAGCGTGTATTGGGTATAAAGGAGCGTGTATTGGGTATAAAGTGGTGTAAGTTGGGTATAAAGGGGTGTAAGTTGGGTATAAAGGAGCGTGTATTGGGTATAAAGTGGTGTAAGTTGGGTAGAAAAGAGCGTGTATTGGGTATAAAGTGGTGTAAGTTGGGTATAAAGGAGCGTGTATTGGGTATAAAGGGGTGTGCGTTGGGTATAAAGGAGAGGTGTACAGGACGTGGAATGAGCGTGTGGTAGGTGTAAATGACGTGGGTTGGGTTTGCAATAGATGCGTAGTTAATACGGTGTTAATCTATGGGGCTGAGATCCTGTACGCCAGGAAATGTACAAGGTACAACCACATTTATGATTAGGTCCTATACAAATCTGCAAGATGGGGTTATAGAGATAAAATGCAGGGGTCGTAGAGGACGTCTAGGGGTCGATACGTAGACCAATAGTGTAATCTATCACAATCGATTTTCAATCAACGGTTTGTCAGTGTAAAATTAAGCACTGCAATCCAGGCATGTGTATATATTTATATATATTTATATTTATTTATATATATACATATATATATGTGTGTGTATGTATGTATACATATTAATATGTATGCATATTTTATATACAGAGCTATATCAGAACAATTAAGTTCGGTAACTCTCGAATATCGAGGTACGTGTATCCAATACCGTAACATCTCCAGGCACCATTGAGTAATCACTGGGGCCAACTGTATACCGTTATAAATTACTTGTAGTCTGGGTACCACATAGTATATATATATATATATATATATATATATATATATATATATATATATATATATATGTGTGGGTGTGTGTGGGTGTGTGTATGTGTGTGTGTGTGTGTGTGTGTGTGTGTGTGTGTGTGTGTGTGTGTGTGTGTGTGCATGTGTGTGTATATATGTATGTATTATGTATGTAAATGTGTATAACATTGAGATAACGTTGACAAAAAAAAGAGTACCATGTAATGAGTATATAGTAAGTTTATATGTATATATATATATATATATATATATATATATATATATATATATATATATATATATATATATATATATATATATATGTATGTGTGTGTGTGTATGTTTATGAGTGAGCGTGTGTATATGTATGTGTGTGTATATATTTATGTGTTTGCGCGTGTACTTTAACAGATATATATAATATATATATATATATATATATATATATATATATATATAAATATATAATATGTTTATATATTAATAATGTACTATTACTGTTATAAAAGTTATTTATATCAACATAATACAATTTTATTGTATTTATTAGTATGGAGCACACACTACGAATTGGTTAAATAGTTCAATAAATAGTTCAATAATTCAATAGTTCAATAGTTCAATAGTTCAATAGTTCAATAGTATATTCTGGTTTAATATTTAACAGTGAATTAATTCATAAATTAATGCATCAATATATTCAATATATTATAGTAAGACGCATTTGTTAAAATCGTTCTTATATGACCTATTGATTAGATAATATATTAATATATGTTATATTATATGAATAATATCATTTTATAATATATTTCTATTTGTTTAATTGAACATTGATAACAATAGTAATGAAATATTGTATTATAAGTTATGATTGATAGCCATACCATATTCAATTAGAGAACGCAATAATAATAATAGTATACGTTAGATATGTTATTAATTGTAGTAATGAATTCCTTTGGTGATAATAGAGAGTAAAGAATAAGTAACACCTCGCCAGAGACAGTCGGATGTGTGTAGCACTATTGTTTAAGACCATCACCGGAATTCACTAGTTCGTATATGGCATTATGTATATGTATTATGTGTATTGTAATACCTATAAATTAGTATATATAGAACAATATTATAAGGCATATATAAAAATTACTTAACAATTTATTTTATATTATTATACAATAGTTTATAATATGTGCACTATAATATAATATAACCATACAAATAATATTATAGTAAGTATAATAATAATAAACATAATAATGTAAATGATCATGTTTATTTTATTTTAAATAGATGTCACTATATGATTCCCAAATACTAATATTCATATATATACAAGATTTGGCATGACACCAATATATATAATATTCTTAAAGCTTAATTATGTACTTTGGAATGTTATTATAAACACATTAAGTCGGTGTTAATATACTATAAAATATATATATATTATATATATTATAATGATTTAAACGTTTATAAGCTAAGTTAGAAATCCATGTTAATGGTGATATACAAAAAAACTAGTAAAATATCTATATATGTATATATATATATATATATATATATATATATTATATAATATACATAATTATAGAATATCAATTATATGGATGTATAGTATATTAGTATGTATTTTCTTAATGTATTTTCTTAATGTATTTTCTTTAATTATCATTTAATAAAAATATTAATATATTAGAGATCTTAATATTATAAAACATATTATATATTATATATTTAAATGTATTTGTTATATAATAAAAATGAATATATATTTTATTTATATAATTAAAAATATAGTATTTTTATTTTATATTTAAATAATTATACCATATTTAAATCTGCTGGTTCTTGCTGTATAGTTTATATAATATATACTGATTCTATAAATATGTATTAACTTATTGCAAAGTAATTATAAATTGATAAAATAAATAAATTTCATAATGATGCACCGTAATATACATGTATATTATGATATTTAAAATAAGTAATATATATTAAATTTGAAATTTATTAGTGTCATTAAACTAGAATTAGAAATATACATATTGAATTCAACAATATAAATAGTTATAGCAATTATAAGATCTATGAATTAAAATAATGAAATGTATTTTTTTAATATGTAAATTTGAAAAACCAAATTAATTATAAATTATATATGTTTTATAAGTTTTATAAGTTTTATAAATTATATAAGTTTTATAAATTATATAAGTTTTATAAGTTTATAAGTTTTATAAGTAAGCTATTGCTATCAACTATTGAATACATCTTAAAAATCTTAAGAAATTGAATTTATATTGGTTTAAAATTTAAACTTTAAATATAAGCAATGCACCCATATAGAATTATTATATGGCCTATATACATTAGGATATGTGTTATTACATAAATACAGTAATCAAACCATATATATATATATATATATATATATATATATATATATCACGTATATAAACCTACCATAACATTGTGGGGTTTGAAATACATTAATTTATCAAGTTTCAAATATATATACATTATGATACCTACCAATCCTAATTGACTTGTATAGGTTATTGCATATTGATATGTTTTTATATTTTACAGGACATTACAATATCTTTACTGTATATCTATACAAGATTATTTAACTATATTATGTGACATTATAAATGTTTATAGAATGATAACAAATCTTCCCTATTACATTTGGTGTATCACTTCATAATATGAAATATTCTATATATATTAATTATAATTATCGAGTATCATAGTATAGAGTACTAATTACATATATTTGAATGATGATAAATGTATATTAGTTATATAACAAAGTATTCTTATTATAAATAAAAGAAATGTTATAAAAAAATCCAATTGCCCATTAGAAAGACGAGATATGGAAATATATATTATATATTTGGTAGACCTACATACTTGCAATCGAAGAAAACTGACCTTCCACCCGGCAGAACTGTTGGAATCTCCTTTATCTTTAAAATAGGTGACATTCTGCACCATCCACTCGTAGACCTGGGACAGGGTAAGCCTTTGTTCTGGTGATGCTTGGATGGCTTTTGTGATGAGTTCGGCATATGAAAGATTTCCCCATGCATTACGGCGAGATCCAGATTTTTTGTGTGCCGAGTCGGGAGATTGACACATTTTACCGGAAACCAGGGCTACTCCGGGGTCGGAGGTTAACTCCCCGGTGATTGAGGCGGCACCGTAAAGCTGCGACGCATCGTTTATGCCGGTCATCATGGAATCCGTTTCGGCGATCTCCACGATCGGCTCTTGCTTGACCACAGCGTCCACTTTAGACGACGACGGTGGTCGGAGAGGCCACGTATTCGATCTCGCACGCGATTGCGGTTCAAAATTCGGATCGATCATAGGTTCACCGTAAGTCATGTTTTGATGAGTTGGTTGGGCTTGCATGAGTTGTTGCCCTGGCAAATGCGGTGGCGGATTAATTGGGTTACCGTATTGTCCGAACCATTCGTTATGCAACCGACTTGCGACAGGGGAATTATATCCCATATCCTGGTGCTGCTGTTGTTGTTGCTGCTGCTGCTGCTGTTGTTGTTGTTGTTGTTGTTGTTGTTGTTGTTGTTGTTGTTGCTGTTGTTGCTGTTGTTGCTGTTGTTGCTGTTGTTGTTGTTGTTGTTGATGTTGCTGTTGTTGTTGTTGTTGTTGCTGCTGTTGTTGTTGTTGTTGCTGTTGTTGTTGTTGTTGTTGTTGTTGCTGTTGTTGTTGCTGCTGTTGTTGTTGTTGTTGGGGTATGTGATGTGGGTTGTGATGAGGCATGTGATGAGGATTGCGGTGATTCGAGGGCATTGGTACCGCTGCACTAGATAAGGACATCTCTTGTGCGGTTTCAGGGTAGCTATCGCGCATGTGGGTCAGTTGGGAGGCTGGATGATTAGTAGCGAAATCCATGCAGTACGTTAACACGGTGTATTCATCAAACTTATACGTTATAAGTTATTTATATGATAACGAATTATAAAAATTATAAATTAGTTGAACTATGGTAAATACACTACTGTCTATCTATAATGATAATATACGTACAGTCGGCGTAGCTGTATTATACTAAATTTACACATGCCATTGAATATCTCATCAAGTTGTCACGCCCACCTGTCAAATACTACAGATACCGAAGTAAACAAATAATTACACGCAGTTTAAACTTTGTAGTTTTCATAACAATGCAATATGTAATAGAAATAAGAAATTATGCAATTGTGTTTAATGTGAATATTTTATTAATATGTAATACATGGTATTACATATATTATAATTATTCATTAATACTTGTATAAAAACTTAATATATTTTCAAATAAATATTTTATTTTTAACAGGAGATACAAGTATTTAATTATTTTCTTTACAATTTGTAATAATAATTTTTATATAATACATAACATCAAAATAATATGTATATTAATATGTCAATTAATTATTAAAATAAAAAATATTATAATATATATAAAATTGTATTTTACCCCTTCTACATTCATCCAATGTTATATATCCTAATTAAACGTGTTTTACTGAGGATTGAACAATTATATACAATTGCGTATGTCTATTATGAACTCTTATTAATATAATATATATCTTACACATTATTATAGGAGATGGTATCGCTCGAACAAAATATAATCATGTCGGCGTTGATTGTATATAATTACATATAGTTTTTATTAGAATTTATAAAACAAGATAACAACAAGTGTTAACAAAATGTTTAATATAAATATAATATATAATCGTGTATTATATAATTGCTATATGTAAAATGATTCATTTTTTTTAGTTTCAGTAACATTTGTTTTGAAAAAAATTAATTAAGTTAACAATAAAAATAATTTACTAAGATTTTTATTCATATAACTAGTTACATATTCTGTTTACTCACAAGATAACGAATGATCTATTATAAATTTATCATATAACTATTTAAACTATTGTTAACTATCTATACAATTAGTTAGATACATATTTAAACGATCAAAGATATTTACCAAACGTATTTTAAATAGGTATATTAATTAGAATCAATTGCAAAAAACCAATGATGAATAATCGAATCTGTATTTTAAAATCACGTTAACGTTACGCGATGTACATTGTACATTGTACAATGTACAATGTACAATGTACAATGTACACTCATGTACCACTAGCACAATTACAAAATAATTCTTATAGGTATCTCTGAAGAAATAAATATTAGTTTAAATTAGACATAATTAGACCTTTAATTTAAAAACATTACTACAAATAAGATCTCATTTCGAAATTTTACTATTAGGAATTTTTTGATAAGTGATTTTTTAAATTCTTCAACCATTCAAAATTTGTATTTATAATTTTATTTTTGATAGTATAATTACGCTATTATTGATATTATTATTATGTTATGTTATCGTATGCTGCAGGTTTAATGTTTATAATTATAATCTATATTATTATAAATCAAATTATTATTATATTATTCCTAATAGAAATAATTATTTCTAATGAAATATTCTATTTTAACTATCTAACAGAAATTGTATTAACCAATTGCAATGCACAATATGACTTATACTTATAGTTTTTTACTTACCTTTTTATATAATTTCAATGAGTATTTTTACATCAATATATATTATAAGAATGACTACATAATGTTTGTTTTTGCAATTATAATTATATGTGCATAAATATACTTCTATATTTATTGAATAAATTCAGAGATCAGATTAAACTGATTATTTAAACATTAATGCGGTGGTAAGTCAATGGAAACTTGAACAGGGACATTATAGCCGCTTGTATTTGTATTCATGTAGAAATTAAGTATTCTCATCCATATTGAAATATTAGAAAACAACTAATTTGTATTAGTATTAATGATTAAGCAGACTAAATCAAGTGTGCAATGCACACTGTGCATATAGAACCAAGGCTGGATTACATTAAGTATATTCATTCATAAAACATATAAAACTATGAAATAAATTGAATAGTTAAAATATAGTATTATATTTCAATAATGTAATCAAACGTGGTACCACCAAATATTCTACACGATGGTCTCTTTCAAACGTATGGGTCATGACCCAACATATGTCATGACCCAACATATGTCATGACCCAACATACGTCATGACCCAACATATGTCATGACCCAACATATGTCATGACCCAACATATGCCATGGAACATTATTGTTTGTGCATGGGATCTTTTTCGAGACCTACAGAAAAATTGTATATATTGGAAAATAAATATTTCAGAAATACACTTACGCTTAGAAATATAACTAAATCATTATGACTTTATCTATTAATAGCAACAATTTCAAATGTGTCCATATTCATAGATTTTAAATGATTTATACTATTTTATTAAAATAATAATATAGCAGAACCTTTTCATTTTTGTTACGATTTTAATCAAATCCAATTTTTTCAATTTGTTCATGAGATATATCACTTTTTGATTTAACGCCATCTAATTTGTTAACCAAAACAAAATAAATATGCTGTCAATAACTATTTTTAAAAAAGTGAAAATAATTCTGCTTGAAGCTTAAATTGATATACAGAGAGTAACCATTGATAATTCAGTTCAAGACTAGCTGAACTAGGATAGTCTCCAAGTCTCTAAATCAGAATTTCAGCATATTGAATTAACTTTAACATAATACCAGTTATGGACACACTTTGAATTTATTTATTTATTGAAATAAATTTTGAAATTATTATAAAAATGTATTCATAAATTTTAGAACCATAATTGCTATTATTATAGAATATAAAGGATTTTAGATATGGATTGTAGATATATTCCATCATTAACTCTTTATTACAAGATACATTTTATACCAATTTTGTCAAAACATAAATTAGAATTAGAAAATATTAGTATGAATATCTATTTATATATTCATAAAATATCGATAAAAACATGATAAAAACATAATACTCAATAATAAGAACTTAGTACGTAATTATATAAATATATTCTCTTTAGTTTATCCATAAATATATGAGTATCGAATACAAATAAATGCTACTATCATTTACATGTGAGAATAAATTAACAAATTATTATAGTATTACAACTTACTATAATTTACATAAGAAAATAAAGTATCAAGTTATTGTGATTTACCCAGGATACGAACTTTATAAATTACTGTGATTTCCTTATAAGATACTTATAAAATTATTAAGTTATTTTAATTTACACAGGAAAAGAAATAAATAAGTTACTATGATTTAAGGAGAATAAATTAACAAGTTAAAATATTGTATTCTTATAAAACTAGAATAATATTCTAAATCATTCCAATATAAATATGTTATTTATAGTATGGAATATACTGTAAAATAACACATTTCCATGTTGATATATTTACTCTATATTTTAATATAATATGAATACAAAATAATGAATTACATAATGATGTTAGTTTTCAATAGTTAGTATTATTAAATATTATACATAATTAATAATATATAATATTTTAGATAATATTTTAGATAATTTTGTGTTAGCATATATAACATAATAATTCAAATATAATTTATAATTCATTTATAATTTCTCTACTTGTAATATTAGCTGTTTGTATGCAAAGTAGTGTTAATATATATATATATATATATATATATATATATATATATATATATATATATATATATTTACATTATGTTATTGTACATATTATTACACGTATTTTATTGAGATTTAAATAAATCTAACTTATTAATTTGAAAAACTTAACGATTTATCTCGTATTTGTATCAATCACATAGTAAAAATAATAATAGAATCATCATTAAATTTAAGTCAAATTTTGTCTCGACAGAATATATATATAATATTGATGTTACAATATTTTAAATTATTAAGCTATACATTACATACTAGTCATCATAATATTAAATCCGTGAGGTACACCCTAAAAGTAAATATTACATCTATATAATACACTATTATGATTAATATGACCTATTACGTAATATGATCTTTACTAAATATACAATAAAGTTAAATATCTGGTATACTATAATTATTTACTTTTCTGGTTAATATATCGTATACATTAAAGGTTTAAATATATCTTAATATAATAATGGATACTATGCGATAATGAGAATAAGTTATTATATATAACGGTAATGTATTTTTTATTTTTCACAAAAAATTTATATGTATATATACATTTATAAATAAGTTTCCAGGTTTTATAAATGATATTATTATAATATAACCTTATTGTATTGTCAATATGTTTACGTATGATTTGTCTACATTTTAAATTAAATATGAAATGCATCGGTTTATTTCGCGGAACAATTATTATATGCATTTGAGATTTCTGATTATATCCACTGATATAAATGCAGTAATTTCATGCCAATGAAAACGTATTGACCAATGAATATTTTGATATTCAATTTACAAAACTTGATTATATAAGTTTCAATAATTTTAAATATTGCAAAAAAAAGTTATGTAATAATAACTAAAAAGAGATACATTTCAACCATCATAATGGTTACCTGTAATATGAAAAAGCTTCTATTAATCTTTATAATGCATTAATATTAATATTAATAGAATAACAGATCAGTAGAAATATTGCGACCGTTAAGTTTAAACTTATTTGAATTAAAGTATTCGTTAAATAAATATTCCATATAATAAAATTGAATATTAATATATCTATAAAATATGTTATATGTTGTATAATTTAGATTACCATTTTTATATTTATTATGAATGCAATTATTTTAGTTTTATTAATTATATCAATATAGTTTTGATGTATTAATTGAATCTGTAATGGCCTGTAGTACTACTAATAGATGTTTCATGAATCGCAAGGGATAATAAATATTATATTGTGTATAATTAATAAATAATATATACCGATTTAATATATACTCATTTATATTCATAATCATTAATATTCAAGGCAATATTTCTATTATTAGTGTTATTAAGTATTAAGTAATACGTATTATAAATATTGTTAGTGATGAGTATGATATCATATTAAATGAGGTATATGACTATATTCTTATATATGTTATACATGGAATACAGTCATTTGTATCATAAAAAATATAAAAAATAGTTTTAGTAGTTTTTTATTTTCCGCACCCTTATGGTGTGGTGTCGTTCCCCAGAATGGAACCTGAGCCAGAATGGAACCTACACATATAATAAGATATTTAAAAGTTTTGTTTAATAATACATCAATTTTGAATAATTTCAAATCGATAAGAATATACTCAACCCTTTTACCAGCGAAGTCTTACTTCGTCTTATCGCAAAGTAATATGATTGAAATACGAGTACATTATTTTATAGATATTAACTATTTAACTAATAATACAACTAATACATATATTATCACTTATACAGATTAAAATCATTTCTTATAGGGATTCCTTATATGTCAACTAGTTGATAAATAAACATGCCAATCAAAGAAATATAAATATTGAATTTTTAAATTATAAATATATATATAAAGATAATAAATTTGAATTTTATATATATTTATATATAATATAAATTTGTATTTCAAAGTGGATACATAATCTATTTAGAAATTATATGCACACATTTAAATATTAATTTTTGTAGAGTTACTACCATTAAATTCTTAAATATATTCTAAGATAGTATATTGAGAATGAATACGTGATGTCGTTCTTTACAGACACGACTTAGGCGTCTAATCTATAGAGTATACTCTAAATCTATAGATTTGTAGATAATTGAAGTACTTACTGCTAATAAGTTTTACATTTAAAATATCTAGCCATGACAATATATTGTGTGCATATTATATCCATGGTATAGCCATAGATTTCTATTTGCCAAAAAATAGAAATCTATGATTCTTGCAAAGGTTCCATTCTGTGACACGATTGGCTGTCTTCGATATCGGTCATACAGAAAATATGAGTACAAATCACGTGATATTTACTCAGGACTGCGGTCATACAGAAAATCTGAATTCAAGTTATTGCTTAATTCTGAATGGTGATTTTCATTTAGCTTAGTAAATATAATAAACAAATATCTATAAAGTAATTTTTAAAATATAATAAGCTTTATATTAGAATATATGAAAACATTACAATTTTATAAATGATATGATATGTTCATGATATGTTCTCTTCAGATAATAAGCTCATGTCAATAATTATTAACATATTTTAATTTTTCAATAATTATTATGTCACGTATATATGGAAATTAAGGGAGTTGATTATGAAATTGCAAATCCAATTTTATTTTATATTTCATCTTTCAATGATATTAAATATATGTCGACCCAAAATAATGTTAAATATATTTAAATAGTTTGAATATTATATTTTATACATTAACATTTTTATTAAATTGATTATATCTCATTGATGTATGCTGATACTTAGTGAATTACATATATATATTATTGACAGTTTTCTTTCAAATAACAATGCTTGAAAAAGCTGAGTAATTTCAGTAAGTTATTTACAATTATATATATGCATTCATTTTTATAGTTTATTTAGATACATTATTATATAGGGAATTATTAATTACTATACATTTTTTATATAACTAGATACAACAAGATACACTCAATTGTGGAGTTTATTTTTGTAAAGTTATCAGAATTATATATATATATATTATATATATATATATATATATATATATATATATATATATATATATTATAATATAAAAATTTAATTTCTTTTTTAATTTCATCTTTAATTTCATCTTTTTTAATTACAATTTAATTATCGGTATTCAACAGGCAGCATCGAAATATTTAAACAGCATGTCACACTACATATAGACGACATAAGAAAATATATATTTAATAAATTAACTTTGTAAAATTATTTATCATTTTATATAGATTGTGAATTATATTTAAATATATATAAAATGTATGATATTTAATATAATACTTAATTTTTAATACCATTGAGTTAATAAACTAATCAATTAACTACTTTTACATTCAATAGTTTATGACATGTATATTACTTTGGAAATTTGCTATTCAATATTCTACCAGTATTAAATACATTATAAATCAAAAAATATATAGTATATCATATTAGCAAGTAGCGAGAGTAGTAAAGGAAATACTTATATGGTTCTCTAATTTGAAAATAATTAGACATATTCTATAGTATATAAAGAACTACTTTAGTAAAGTAATTACTTATAATATTATTAAAAGTATACAATAATATTTGTGTTGCTGGGGACGACAAGTGGGTTTGTATATTTTCAACTAATTAACAGCATGAATATTGAAATTAGTATTTTCGGAACTATATTTATGTAGTAATGAAATAATAATTTAATTTAATAAAATCATAAATATACAAAAAGTAATACACCGATAATTAAAAATCAATTATTTAAACAATTATATTATAACTTATTTGATACAAATATAAAAATACAGATTTCACATTAAAAGTGTATTAGATTTTAAAACGATAGCAGAATTTTATTATATATAATAAATATTAGAAAATAAATAAAAGTGTGTTAGATATCGAAGCACTGTAAATTATTTAAAATCCTGGTTGATATTTATATTATTTTTAAAAAAATCATACTTTTCTGCTAAAAAATATCACCTTAATGTAATCTCATTGAACATCGATAAATAGTACACATTATTTAGTCAATAAATATAAATAATAATATTTAACATTAAAATAATTGAATTATTAAAGATATAGAATTAAAGAGTACTAATAAAGTGTGAGTAGTGAAGTATTTGAATTCAAGATATAGCATTATTATTGAGTAGGAATTGTATGAGTATTAGGCAACATCAACTATAGGATATTATATAATACCACCCGGAAACTAAAGAAGTAAAAGTATCGTCTCTTATATGAAATATAACAGAAATCATATATAAAAAGTATAAATTGCCCGACTATTATATAAACGTATAATAGTCAATCAAGACTGTCAATCAAAGTTAATCAACCTATCCGCTATCGTTATTTTCACACGCGAGCTATGGGAGAGATAAATATGCACACGCAATTTTTCAAAATCTAATTTAATGAATTTTTCTGTATGACCACAGCCTTAAAGAATAACGTGATTGGTTTATATAACATGTTATTAATAAACTTAAAATAATGTAAAATAATCATTGAAAATATGAAAATCTCGATATAGATAAGTATTCAATGGAGTAAAGTAAATGATACATCGAAAAAAAAATTAGATTGGATAACCCTGGAAATAACAATATATCTTAATCATAAATATAAATTATGTGTATAAGATGATATAAATTAAATATATAAAGAATAAATGTATTAAAATCAGTATAGAAATAATATATAATGATATACTCATAAGTTAATGCAATATATTCAAAAGGATTATAGAAAATGGTTTAATAATTTAAAATGTGCCAGATAAAATGATTATAAACAAATAATTTCAAAAATATTTAAAATCATAACAATTATATTTAACTTTTCCCATAATGATAGTCTGATATAGTTATATTATTTAATTTATTGGAATGATGAGATAAAAAATAATAAAATTCAAATGTTGAGACAGAAAATTAATAATTGTATCTCTTCTAGGATATCTATGAGCGTTAATATATTTGATAGTGTATGTCTACAAAATTGTATTTATGTTAGCATTCACTGTTAGAACAAAGGGTTTTATATGGTATATGAAAAAGGGTTTTCTAAAGTGGTCTGTATTAGAACACTTTTGAGGGTTTCTTGGATGCTCGAAACTAGAAAACCCTTGAGGGTTTTCTGGATTTCTAACTAAAGGGTTTTCTAGATATCTGTAAAATGGTTTTCTAGATATATAAAAAAAGGGTTTTCAAGATATTTGAATAAAGGGGTTTCGTGATATTTTAAAAGCAGGGTTTTCTAGTTATTTATAAAAGCGTTTTCTAGGTTTAAAACATAAGGATTTTCTAGATCATTATAATTATTTCTATATACGAATTTTCATATAATTATTACAAAAAATATAATATATATATTTGAATAATATATTTATTAAGAAAACTAAAAACATGATATGAATACAAAATAATAATTAATATTAAAATGATAATGTATAATACAACTATATATATAAATTAAAAGCATAAATATAAAATAAATATATAAAACAATTTCACTCGCTATTGCATTCCTTCAATCATGATTATATATTTCTATCAATTCCATCCATTCTTACTATTGTAGGATATGAAGATTCTATATTATGAAATAATTTTAAATACATTTTAATTAAAATTTATAATAATCTAAATATTAAAATAAACCTTTACATTTTAGTAAATGAATGATAATTTATTAATAATTTTGCCAGTGAGTAAACTGTAAACACAAATGTTGCATCTGTAAAATATTAATATGTAATTAGTGTATTTATTGTACCTAATCCATGTCATATAAAAAATATTAAAAATAAATTTTTCTGGGATACACACTAACTCGATTTAATGGTTTCATTTGTATCGAATACCGAAATATATGTATTGCATATACTTGTATATTGGAAATATTTCCGGGTATATTTAATGATATCAATTGGAATGATATATATATTTACTCTTATTAAAGTGAATATTAAATAATATTAAATAAAAAAAATAATCGAAATCCCTTTTTTCTAACAGTGTGGGAAAACTAAATTATTTTCTGTGTTATAATGTTGGCATTGGATAGATAGGCTGTGGACTGTGATGATCTGTTTACACATAATATATTTAATAATTGCATGTCTTTGTGGTTAATATATGGTTGATTTAATTTGTATAAATGTTGAATTGATCTCAATATAGCCTTTATTTTTTGCATACAGATATTTCCAAATAGATTGTATCACAAATTTTAATATTTTCACCATATTAATTTTTAATAGAAATATATTGATACTAATAATACAAATATACTGTTTCTTAATATATATCCCAAATTAATTATCAAATTTTGTGATTTATATATAAAAACTGATAATTTAAACTATATTGTAAATTATATATTTACTTTTATCTAATATTGTGTATGTATCTACTAAATAAATATAATACTACTATTATTTATCAGAGTATTTATTATTATATTCAATATACCGATATAAAATAAAAATACGTTTCACGGATTGTATTAAAAAATGTAATTTAAAATCAGCTTACAGATCTGCTAAATCGTGTCGAACAACTTGGACTTTTTACGTGGTCATTACTAATGACTTATTACTCTATATATTACATAAGATGGTATTAAACATTTTAATATCGTAAACAATTATGCATATCCCCCATATTATTTTATTTTATAATATTTATTTAAATAAATAATATCTTTATTAAATTAAATTTTAAATATTACTTATAATATTAAAATTTGTTAAATTATCTTTATGTATATATTTGGAAAATTCTGCTTAAAACAAATAAAATAGATATTGAGATAAATTCAACATCTATAAAATGTAAACCAGCATATATTAACCACACATATATGAGAGTTGTAGAAATTATTAAATATATTATATGTAAACAAATTAGCACAGTTCACAGCATATCTAGCCAATGCCTATAATGTTTAATATAACATCATTTTAAAAGCCTATTATCTAAAAAAATAAAATATTAATTTTCGTTAAAAATGATTTTAAACAGATTATTTGAACCATTATTTTTTAATAAATACAATATTATTTATTTTATAACTATCTAAATCTGCAGTATCAAAACTTTTTTAAGTAAATAAAAATAATGGCATCGGCATTATTATTTTTAAATCAAATACTAAAATATTGTTTAAGTTGAATAGCATGTGTTGTTGTAATACATTTTATAACCACAAATTGCGATGTAGATAATATATTATTTGACGATAAAATGTTATAAAATCATAGATAGTAATTGCTTTTTAATTTTTGATAATTTTTCAAGTTTAGATAATTGTTCTATATTTTTAGAAAATTAAATTTGCACATTATCATGTCCCAGGATGCATTCAACCATGCAACCATGCATGCATGCATACAACCTGTGCCAGAATGGAACTTTCACGTTATATTTTACATAATATTTGCAAACATATCTAATCCCTTAAAAATAATTAGACAATAATATAGCTTAATTATTTAAGGATTAGTAATAATAAGATTGTTATATGTTTTAACAAATTGTAAATATTTTCATTGCAAATAAAATATAAATAAGTATACTTAAATATAGATATATCTATATTTATTATTAATATACACTCATTTATACATAATAATAAATACAATTGTTCAATTATATTATATTATAATAGTAGTACATTATTTAATATACTTAGTGATATTTGGTTATATACAGTAAACTTACTATGTAACATTAAAAACTAACCATCCTGTATCCACGAGAGGAAGCTAATATATAGACAAATTGTAATTTTATTTATATTATTGATATGTAATTTATGTATTATTAATATGAAACGACAATTATTGAAACGAGGAACTAATAAAATTATCATCGTGGATTATCAATGAGATAATACCTCGAATATGTTTCACACTAAATCTGGTCATTCTGGAATGTCTGTAATGATATAAACCTGATATTGTACTATATTCCTTAATTATATACTTAATTAATAGATTATCATTAGTAATTTCAAAAAACAGGTAAGGAAAAATCCGACTTCATGCAGTCAGATTTTACCGTGTACTTTTTTACCATTTTCCCGTTGCATACCGTATGCTCTACCAGTCCAGCGGTGGTGGTGGTGGTGGTGGTGGTAGTGGTGGTGGTGGTGGTGGTGGTGGTGGTGGTGGTGGCGGTGGTGTTAAAAATGCAGCAACTGTACGGATTCCATTCATGGTGAACCTACTTACGATCCGTATAGTTCCCGTGAGGTGCGGGGAGGGAAATACTATATTAATAATAAATATAGATATATCTATCTCCCGATTTCTCATATATTACTATCATTTCAACTTACTTAATTTCAACCGGACAAGACTTTAGGAAAACCATGTGAAAATAAGATTTGGAAGGGCATAAAGAAGGATGTATTCACTTTTGTTTGTGATTTAAAATTGAATACCATAATATATAAGATTATTTAAATTTATTATTATAATAATAAATATAGTATAAATGAATTATTAATTTGAATATATAGAATGTTGCGATACATGTCAGGGATTTCAAAAACGATTGATCCTGTACTTCATACAATTGAAGTAACATTTGCAACGCATGGTACATGGTCGGATGAACCTAATATGACCACTGCCAAAGCACACCCTGTAATGGCCTAAACAAGACATCTTTATACACATTGGTGGACAATATTGGCTAGATGATAATGTAAGTATTTAAAATTTTATTTGAATTTGTGATGATATAATTTATATCATAAAGAAGTATTAGTGCTATATTAATTTATAATAATATGTGTATAATATAATAATAATCATAAATATTTTGTTATAGGTAATAAGATTACATTTAAAAACTAGTAAAAGATTATAATTTATCAAATATTTTTTAATTTTTGATT
Organism: Osedax frankpressi; assembly: GCA_964035775.1. NCBI lineage: Eukaryota > Metazoa > Annelida > Polychaeta > Sabellida > Siboglinidae > Osedax > Osedax frankpressi. The sequence goes on from OZ038318.1 coordinate 13,059,146, forward strand.
CACATTTTGGCATAACATTTCATACAGATATTAATATTTTCTTTTAGTAATAAGGTATGCAAGCAATATGTAAATATATAAACTATTATTAATATTTTCTTTTAGTAAGGTATGCAAGCAATATGTAAATATATAAACTATTATTAATATTTTCTTTTAGTAAGGTATTCAAGCAATATGTAAATATATAAACTATTATTAAGTTTGCGATAATTATACTTTGCGATAAGACGAAGTAAGACATCGAGGGTAAAAGGGTTAATATTTTAGTATCTGTATAATAGTAAATATGTTATTACTTTATTAATTTTTGATTTTGAATAGTTATAAATTAATCCTCTGATAATAATAATATAAATATTAAAATGTATATATTTTTAAACTTTAATACTATAATACTTTGAATATAAGATGACATTGGATGACGTTACTATTTTCATTATACCATTATTAATTGATAATGTACATTTTATATTGATATATGTGGATGTAGCTCTGAGAATCATACGTATCATAGATAGTTTAACATATAAACAATTATGTTTAAAAGCAGAACAGTTCAAGTTAGTATGTATGTATGTTATGTTATGTAGTTTTTACTCAATTTTTACTTTGTAAATATGTTCACCTTTACAAATTTCTTAGACCTTTAGATATAAACATACAATTATATACTTACATATTATATATATATATATATATATATATATATATATATATATATATATATATATATATATACTTACATATACACCTTATATAATATATTATTTAGGATATAACTAAACAATAAACTGTCCAAACTATTTTAAATGTCTTATGGACATCAATACTATCAAAAAGAATCATATCATTATGGTGTTTACACGTATATGGTTATTTATAACATTTAAATATATTGCAAAATTCAAACTATTCTAAATGCATATTAAATACATATTAATATATATTAAATGCAAGATCTTAATTCATTGATAATGATTATATTACTGATTGCATCAACTATATTAAAGAAAAGTAAAGTCGTCGATGATACTCGTACTTTAAGAATAGAAATATATCATAAATTAACTTTATATAAGTGATAAATTATCACAAATGTCGATATTAAATACTAAAACTACATTATCTTTTTAAACCCCAAGTTTATAGAATATATAACAATTTATTTATAAACATGTATTCACGAATTTCTATCTATTCTTTATAAATAATCAAACTTTAACTGATTAATCTAACTACAACTATACTAGGTTTCTAGCGCCTATACAATTGGAAGACATATATATTAGTGTCAATTTTACAGTTTCTAGTAATATTTATGTGTAGATAGTAAATCATATCAATATTAGAAATTGTCTGGGCATCTTTTCTTTGATTATACAGTTACTGATATATATATATATATATATATATATATATGCATTCAAATAGTATTATAAATACTAAATAGTAGGATATGTCCATATGCATTAGGGAATTCAGCTATTTTATTCAAATTGTGCCTATTTCTCCTATTCATGTCTTACTCTCATGAGTGTAAAGGATATTTGAGTAATATTACTACCTTCTCTGGAATGTCATGTGAACCACACATGCAGAATGATATGATATCATATTTAAATATAGTATGAGAGAACGAATCGAATATTTAAAAACAACATTACAGTTGATTTGATTATAGTTTTCCCGTGATTAATATAATACAATTATTTTGATCAAATATTGTATTTATATCGGTCTATAATCTCCGGCTATCCTGAACTATCTTTTATTTATTTCACTTACGACGAAAATAGTCTCGATTAATTTAAGTAATTACTATGATACACTACCGAGGATATAATATGCACACAATATATTGTCATGGCTAGATATTTTATATATATAAAACTTATTAGCAGTAACTACTTCCATTATCTACACACCTACTCTAGCCTTGTCGGTAAAGAACGACATCACTATATACACTATATCACTGTATGCATTCTCAATATACTATCTGAGAATATATTTAAGAATTTAATGGTAGTAAATCTACAAAAAGTATTATTTAGATGTGTGCATGTAAATTCTAAATAGATTATGTATCCACTTTAAAATAGAAATTAAAATTGTATATAAATATATATAAAATTCTTTTATTATCTTTATATATACTTAAAATTTTTAATTTCAATATTTATATTTCTTTGATTGGCATGTTTATTTATCAACTATCTGACATATAAGGAATCCCTATAAGAATTTATTTTAATCTGTATAAGTGATAATATATGGATTAGTTGTATTATTAGTTAAACATTTAATATCTATGAAATGATTTACTCGTATTTTAATCATATTAAGTATACTCTTATTGATTTGAAATTATTCAAAATTGATTTATTGTTAAAACTTTATAATATTTTATTATGTGTCAGTAATTTTTTTTAAATATTGATAAACTCCTCTATCAAATGATATGTTTATACCCTATTTTACCGCATTAATAATTGATGGGAAAATTGACTTTATTCATTGATAAACTAAAATATTATCTTATGTCTTTTGGCTGAATTCTTTGACAACTTTTAATAAATAGTCATCATTAATAAGAGATACAAAATCGTGATTATATCGTTTAAATCGATATAATAATCAAATAATTCTATTTATAGATTCTACAAAGTACTAATCTAACATTTTTGAGAAGGATAATAGATTTGTTTACGAAACTTTAATATTTCTATTGAAATCATATTTTATGAAATAATACACGTCTTTTTTTATAATTATATAAATAAATATATATATATATATATATATATATATATATATATATATATATATATGTTGTACGAGTAATTATCTTGGTTTACTTTTCTTTATTAGTATAAACCATAACATGGGTTGACAAAATATTAACATAAACATGGGACGATAGTAGTAATATACAAACAATCATAAAGACAATAACCGTATAGAGAGCACGTATTGTTGGATTTAAAGTGACTAGTGAATTACCGCGAAAATAGGAAATGGACACTGATTGGTCCACGACTTGTGGTAATGTCACGCTTCATTGGTTCCTCATAACTACGTAAAACTATATATAACAATGTGCAATCAAGTATTACGTCATCTCAGATGTTAACAAATTACCATAACACTATACACTATAACATATATATATATATATATATATATATATATATATATATATATATTTACATATATGATTTTAACATAAAAAAATATGTATTCTACTAAATAATGCAAAATACAAGGAACTATAATTCATGTAGACAATAATTCGTAGACAATAGAAAACTAATGGTAAATTTTGAAATTAAACACATTATTTCAAAGCTGACCCAACTTCTAGAAATATATATATGCAGTTATATGGAATCAAATACATTATAGATCAATACTCGATATCTTTAAACGTTTTCCTTTTTAATGTATTCCTGTTTTACTCAAAATTATAATTAGCTATGTAGTTATATAAACATATGTTTCACATTAAAATGTGATATACATATATATATATATATATATATATATATATATATATATATACATATATATATATATATATATATATATATATATATATATATACACACATATATATATATATAAATAGATAATTGAGGTTTGCATACATGTAATGCTAGTTTTATTTGAGCTTGTTACTCATATACAGATATAATAACAACGGTAATTGTAAAACATGGTACATAAATGATATTTAATAAATTAAATGATTACCCTAAATAAATAATATTTATTGATAGAAGTATACATTAGCAACTTTAAATTTATTCAAACAGCTTTCAACTTTACTTTTAGTTTTACATAAATGTTAATTACATATCATTACAGAAAATGTAATTATGAAATTGTAATACACCTTTAATTAAAGTATAATATAGGTTGAGATATTTCTAAGACTGTAATTAATTAATTAATTAAATAATATATTCTATATTTAAATAATATATTTTAAAAATTTATTTTAATAATATTATAAAATAATTTATATATATTATTACTTTTTGCAACATTGTACTTATCATTATATAATCGTATTACTACATAGTACTTCTCTAATAGTACATGTATTTTATGTACGTCTATATTAAGAATTTAATTATTCTCGTGAAAAGTTAAAAAAAACCACATGAAAATTGTATGATAAGATATTTATTTATATTTATTTTATATTTGTGTATTATTTAAGATAAGATATTATAATAGGTATTTACACTAAGTCAGGGTAATTGATAGGATAGTGATTTATATCCAGCAATTTGTATTATTACTTTAATAAATATTACATAAATATATACATATATATATATATATATAAATATATACATATATAAATATATAATGATTTGTATATACAATTAGTTAATATTCTTTTGAAATATATTTATTAATTATATTTAAATATTGGTTTTTCAATTGACTATTGCGATATCTATCTATATATATATATATATATATATATATATATATATATATATATATATATATACATATATATATATATATATATAATATAATGGAGTATAACATTTGGAATGCAATGCAATGTTGCATATATCATTAATTGCTAGGTTAATTCAACTTTTAAAAACTACATTATAAATATTCTTAAAATTTAATTAAATTGCCTTTTGGCGATGTAATAACATACAATAATTAATTTGGAATTTTTAAATGTTAAATTACGTAAGAGATACTTAAAATATTTTCATGTATACCTAATAAAATAATTTCAAGTATTCATGCTGACATTCAAACGGATTCAAACCATAGATTTACCTTTTTCCAATATATAAATATATAAATCTATGATTCAAACTGACGATGTGTTAAAAAAAATAGATACGTCTAGTGGGCGTGGCCCACTTAGCCACGCCTCGCAACTTCATTATTGAATAATTTTAATAAAAATATAAATAATTATATTCCTAAATTTGCTAAACAACTTTAAATTAAACAACTTTAATAATGAATTAATTATACAGTGTACTACTAAATGTATCTAATTATATTAAAATTTGGCAACCATATAACTATTTATTTTGACTACATTCTGAACTTGCTAATATGATATACTATGTACATTGTACAATATATGTTTTGGTTGAAATTTAAAATATATTTTAAAATACGAGTACAATATTATATTTAATAATAAATCTCCAAAGGAATATATATATATATATATATATATTTATAATAAACTATTGAATGTAAAAGTAGTTAACTGGTATTAGTTTGCTAACTGGTAGCACACCTATATTAATACGTCGTAGTATAAAGTTATTGGACAGATAATTACTTTACAAGCACGTGACTACTTTTTGTTGTACAATTTACATTGTACATTGCACAATAGACAATGTAAAATGTACACTAACTAAAAAAAAGTCACAATAAATAAAATCACTGGCTATATAAATATTATGTAAACAATTTATAAATAGTTTCATAATTTTGTTTGGTATGAAATAATAACTAATGTTATATAATTCTATAGAAATAAGAAATTAATAATATTATATATAACAGTTTACATAGATATTATCATGGTAATTATACTTATTGCACTAAATACAAATGTATGATATATTTATTAATTATTAATTATTAATAACCATTATAACAATAGTTATAACATTTTTAGGAAATAAGAAATTAACAATATTATATACATTATAATTAATATAGATATTATCATTATAATAGGACTTATTGAACTAAGTACAGTTGTATGGTGTATGTTATTAAATTGAGTTGATTTTTTTCAAAATGTATCGAATTTTTTATCTATCTTTTCTAATGCTTCTCAAATTCGAATATATTTTACTTCATGATTTGCATAATTTTTCTAGGAATGATAATTTCCCTGATATATCAGAGCAATTATCATATATGATTATTTCTGCCACGGTAAATTCTCTTTCAGTATTAATACTTTTCTTGTATACAATCTACCTTTAACTGTACTTGATTTATCAGCATTATAAAAGTATATAAAAGTAATTTTACCATTTATTTGACATTTAATAATTTTTCTGCTATATTAAAATCACTTACCATGTAAAAAAACATCCTACTTCTTTATATTCATCTATCTACCTGAATATTTTTTGTATTTTCATCTATGAATTATCCTCTATATAATACATGTTCCTTTATCATCATATTGTTCTTCTCTAATATCGTCATAATTCGTTTCAATATATCTGTTCCAATTTGTTTATACCTACCATCTTTCATTAAAAATATTTTCTTAATGAAAATGTCATCAATATTAAAGGAAAGTTCAATATACACTAAGAAGACAATATCTCTATGATGTTGTGCTTTCTCCTCCGGTATGCAAGCTATTGATACCCCTCTATCTATCAAAGCATATTTATTTTTCCTTACATATTCGTTATTTCTTCCGGGAAATTAAGGTTGCATTGGTAATACATTATTGCTGCCGGTATTCAGTGAGTTTATCCATGTTATCCCCAATATGACTCATTATTGAGAAGTAATTTCATTTCCCAAGTAACTATTGAAGTATGAGAATTCATTGATTTGCATAATAATAAATACGATAAAGTTGTTATTATTGTCGTTATTGTTATCGTTATTTTCATTGTTATTTTTGCTGTTGTTGTTTTGGTTGATATGTCAGCTGATTTTTATATATCATTGTTGAGTAACTATATTGAATTTTCTTTTGATGTAATTGTTAGTTTTGTTGTTATTGTTGATTTTGACGTGGCGTTATTGAGAGTTTGTGAATTTGATTCTGATGTTGGTGTTGTTGTTATTGTGATGGTTTATTTTGATATTACATGGTTTCGTAATTATGTTGTTTCTCCAGTTTTCACAATTTGATGTACCTTGATATATTTGTTATGTTGTTCTAGATAAATCAATTATAATTGAGTATATATTTATATATAAAAAAAATATTTATATATAAATTATAGTTGAGTATATATACTGATTTCTACGATAGAAAGTTTGGTGTGAATATCTGTTTTGCTATATACTTAGTAATATATAGTATTTGATTATTTAAGTATTGTGAGTACAGCACTAGTGAATGTATCAGTTAATTTCCCAATATCTTTAATTATATGTATTTCATTATTTCTTCCTCTAAGTAATGCGGAATCTAATGTACTTTTCTCTACAAAAAGTATCTCGTACCAATAATTCTATATATTCTTTTTTATTGTATTTATTGGCGTTATGTGTTAATGAGAGCTTCAAATTTGTTCCCATTTTCATTAATTAATGTCTGGGTTTTTCCAATGGAAGTTTTGTTTTTATATTTAAATGTATTCCTATATCCTTATGCGTCTAGTTTAAATGCTAATATTCTATGATTTACTAAATCATAATTAGTATTAAGATCTATATTTTGTGTAAAAATAAGTACTTTTCCACTTATACGCCTCCTTATTCTATCGGGCCATTTTACTATATCAATAATACAATCGTTCATGTTTTTATCGTTTATATCGAGATATTCATGGATTTACTATTCATTTTCTTTAAAACTTGGTATATGCTTATCATTATTCTATACTTTTATTATAGAAATTTCAGGTTACCTTCTTTCCTTCTGAACTATAAACTCATGTTTCATTTTTAATTTATCATTTTAACTTCATGTTCATTTTTCTGTAACCCAATTCTTTGATATTCTTCTCTTTCCGCCTTTAATCGATGTACACTGTCTTGATCTTATATTTTAGAATCTTTCTATTTTCACCTGTTCCATTTCTTCATTTACATAGTTATTTACCATGATGACCAAAACGCTTTTCATTTTTTATTTCCCATTTTAAATTCATGAATATGATAGGACAATATTGCCGTATATTATAATATTGTTAACCTATAATATAGTATTATCTTAAATATATTACTAATATTTATAATATGGTACACTATATATTATATATATAAATTATGTTATTGTATAATCTGGATAACGAGTTTGTATGATGTTCTCACAGTCATGTTATATAACAAAATAGTTGATTGATTATTTTATTAATGCTAATATTAATATATAAATACAGCTATACTAGTATAACGTAGTTATAAATAATATAAGAAATACTACATATATATTAATATGTAATAGTATAAAATTATATGCACAGATAATAGTAATTAATTTACAAATAAGTGAATAATTTTGTAAATGTTTATAATATGATTAGATAATTAAGTGTTATTTGATATCTATTATTATTGTTTAATATTTCGCAAGAAAAACGAAAGTTAATCAATTATAGTTTTATATAAAATTATGCATTATAAGAAATATAACTAATTTTAATGAAAAATGATTATTTAATTATTTTTTAATAATAATAATAAACCAAAATTAGAATTAATTAACAATTCTCAAATCTATCTTTTTTAAAAACTGTAATAAAACAATATAAATAAACATTTATTATTAAATAATTTCACAAATTGTGCTGTTTATAAAAATAGAACTAAATCAATGTAATAAATTGATTAACAAACAATTGTAGAGAATAATTGCACTCACTTTTACGCAGAAATTTGATAAATTGTCGGATAATGGTAAAAAATAGTAATGTAATATCAAATAAAAATATATATGATGACATAGCTATGATGTCATTAGTAGGTTTGTACATTGTAGGACTAGTTACTTATCTTGTTCGCAGGAATATGTAAGTTTTTGTAAGAATCTAGTCAGTTTTGCTGTAAAGTTAATAAGAATTAGTATTATGGAAAATTAGAATTTAATAAATTAAGAATCTATAACATTAAATATAAACACTAACCAATATAGACATTGTAGAACTTAGGCTTACTTTTCCAGGCTACGCCAATAAAGTAGACTGGAAGTCCACTGAGTAGAAGGTAGAATCCCATGAGGGTTTCGTGTGGGTTGGAGTACAGTGGGAAAAGGAGGAGGAAGAGACAAACTCCCAAGAATACAATCGGAATCAAGATTGGTACCTGTAAGTGGAGCCACCATTAACTTGCATTTGAAATGATTTATAATTATTATAGTTTATTATTTATAACAAAAGAAATGATTTATAATTATTATAGTTTATTATTTATAACAAAAGAAATGATATATAATTATTATAGTTTATTATTTATAACAAAAGAAATGATATATAATTATTATAGTTTATTATTTATAACAAAAGAAATGATATATAATTATTATAGTTTATTATTTATAACAAAAGAAATGATATATAATTATTATAGTTTATTATTTATAACAGAAGAAATGATATATAATTATTATAGTTTATTATTGTTAACAAAAGAAATGATATATAATTATTATAGTTTATTATTGTTAACAAAAGAAATGATATATAATTATTATAGTTTATTATTGATAACAAAAGAAATGATATATTATATAATTATTTCTAATTATATAATAATTATATTATAAGTGAAAATTATAAATTAAAATATTAATAAAGTTTTGAACTTATAACTTAAAAATGATCAAATTAATTATGTGTTTGTTGTAATTGTAAAAGTAGCCACAAGTGGAAACAATAAGCTCTTATTCGTTACCATGGTTCACTATTACAATGAGACAATAACCTTAATTGGTCGTTTAGCCATTGGTTCCTTCCACCTGAGATACAATAACACCATAGCACATAGCCCGAAGCCAAAAGCCTCGACCAGCGAACAGTAATTAATTAATGTGTAGATATCTCCCATGAACAGCATTCCAATGGATATGAAACACTATAGGGGAGGGTAGGGTAGGGTAGGGGGAATGCGGGAGAGGGTAGAGTAGGGTAGGGAGAGTAAAAACTACTAGGAGTACCTAGAAGCAGTTTAAGACACACCCACTAACCAGCACCAAGATAGCGGGTATAGGGGTAAAGCGTTTCATGTTAATCAAAGCCAAAGCTTCAGGCAGATGTCCTTCACGTGCACCCACGAAAAATAATCTGAATGATGTGCGAGTGACAATGACTGACAAGATAACAAACAGTTCTCTTTGTTGAAGCGAAATAGACAAGTATTACATAACATATGTTATGTAACTACGTAACAATGTTTGGGATTACCTATTTATATTCTTATGATATTCATATTTATGAATAATAATTGTCTTAAGATAAAGTACATCAATTAAAGTAACTTAATTAAAATACATTAAGTAAATTAATAAAATTTAATATTATAAAATTAAGCTTTTTCAACTGAAAGTCTCTTTTTATTTCAAGGAAATTATATTGACATTTTATTAATTTGAAAACAAATTGTTATCATATATTGTTAATTAATAAACTTATATATTGTGTATCTATTATTTATCTATATATCACTATTGATATATAATATATAGATTATACATATCACACTATTGCATTATTAGTATGTATTCAAGAGATATTAAAATAACAGTTTTATTGATTATAAGTTATTATTTATAAAATATAAAAGACAAAAATAACTTTTTTATGTAATTAATTAATTTTACTTTATTTAATGAAATGAAACACATATTTATATTTAGTTATTAATAAACCCATGATACCTTTAACAATCTTTGAGAATATTACCCTAGTTAATAATCTTACCATTAGAATAATCAAAATTTGAATATCCCAAGAAAGGATCCAGGAAATTTTAGTTTTTTTGTTATATAACAAAAAAGAAAATATATTTTATTTGTATTTAAATTATATTATATAAGATTGCACAATAGTTACATCATCTGAATTCGTGGGATGCTATAAATAGTTTATATTGGTTATCGTGATATTTTGGGGTTAGCACCAAAAGCATGTAAAATATTGGATGGAAGTAAGAATACAGTAAAAATAATGAGACAAAAACTTAGATAAAGAATTTCAATAAATTATCTTTAATCAACTACTTTTTTTATATATTATATGAATGGGAATTAAACTTGAAAGTGAATTATGCAATATTATATAATTTTAAATTATTATATTATATATTTTAAATAAAAAATTCACATAATATATTTTTAATGCAAATAAAATATATTTTCTTTTTTTTATAACAATAAAAAATCTAAAATTATCTTGATAATTTCTTATGGAAATCTTAAAGTAAATTATTGAATCCAGGTACTTTCTAATATTATTAATTTGACATTTTAATTGTATAAATGAATTTCAAGAGTTAATAAGAGTTAATAACCTGCCAATACACATAATACATCCATTAAGACTTCCAAATGTGGAGAAGGCAACTAGTATTGGCATTACCCATGCCATAACTCCATACTTCAAGGTCGCAAAAGACTATATTGGAGATGTTAAGGTCAAGGGCAAGGTTGATTGGGATATAACTTGTACAGTAGAGATGGTGATATGTGTATGTTTAATGACGGATATACCACATTCTTTCTAGACATGAACATTTTGTAATGCGCAACCATTGTGAAAAATTAACATGTAAAAAGATTGAAAATTAGAAAAAAAACATAAATATGTATATTGTTCATATTATAAAATTAAAGTTATATTCTTGAAATTACTTGTGTATAATATGAATATAAGCTACATGTGACAAAATTCAATATATAAAAAAAAATGATATGTATTATTTTCAAGATTTTTTATCAAAAATTTTTGAAAATCATAAAAAACATTTTTCAAATTAAAAAAATTATCAAATTTATAATTATTCTTATGTAATTTGTTAAACAACAATTGACTAAACTACTATGCGTTAAAATTTTGATTGTAAGTAATTTATTTTCATGAAATACCCCTCATTTAATGCAAAATTTGCATAAAAATTCATGTTTTTTTATCACATATTCGTAATATATTTGAAAATTATAAGTGTTTATAAAAAAAAATAATTCAACAAAGATGGTTAAAAAAAAATAATTATAATAATAATTATAAAATTATTATAATAATAATATAATCCTTATAGTAACTTTTTTTGTAGCCCTTTTGAATTATTTTGACACTTTTCACCAATCTGCCAACCTTAACACAAACATTATTAAAAGGAATGTGAGGTCAAGACACAGATTGCAAGATCTCGATAATAGCATTAGTTGTGTCTCTAATAGCAGTAGCTTCAATTTTGTTTTTAATACATTTTAAAATAGTAAGTAAATATAGAAAGTGCCGATAAATGGTTGTGAATGTGAGTAGTTATATTAGTGTTGAGCTAGTAGTGTTGAGCTAGTAGTATTGAGCTAGTAGTATTGAGCTAGTAGTGTTAAGCTAGTAGTGTTGAGCTAGTAGTGTTGAGCTAGTAGTGTTGAGCTAGTAGTGTTGAAATTAGTTTCATCTACATATTTGATAAGTTTCACCCTAACAACAAAATATGAAATTATTTAGCAATGAATAATTGATGTTAAATATCAAATCATGTATTAAAGTTTAACAAATAGTACTATAATAACTTCGTTAAAATAGATTGTTTTAAAATATGTTATAAGCTTAAAACTTTGAATCGCAATATTTATAAATTAATGTGGAAGTAAAAATGTAACAAATATGTTTGCAAAATGAAATGCGTGACGAATAACAAATACGAATAAAGCAATATAACTAGTGGTTATATAAGTGACAAAGAAAATATATTATAAATAATTTGTTAAAGTTAAATAATATCTTTTTATAGTATATAGTATTATCTTGTCTTAAATATTTTAAGCCATGATTAATTTACTGAACATATATTTAATAATTATAATTTTTTTTTTACCTAATACAAAACCAACATAATTAATTAATTAATAAATAGTATAATATCCTTAATAAAAATATATGGTAAACTTAGTACTAATATATATTCTAATTGTATTCTAAAATATATTCTAAAATATATTCTAATTGTATTCTATTATATATTCTAATTTATATTATAATATGTATTCTAATATATATTCTAATGTATATTCTGATTGTATTCTAATATATATTCTAATTTATATTATAATATGTATTCTAATATATATTCTAATTGTATTCTAATATATAATCTAATTGTATTCTAATATATATTCTAATCGTATTCTAATATAAATTCTAATTGTATTCTAATTGTATTCTAATATATATTCCAATTGTATTCTAAAATATATTCTAATTGTATTCTAATATATATTCTAATTGTATTCTAATATATATTCTAATTGTATTCTAATATATATTCTAATTGTATTCTAATATATATTCTAATTGTATTCTAATATATATTCTAATTGTATTCTAATATATATTCTAATTGTATTCTAATTGTATTCTAATATATATTCTAATTGTATTCTAATTGTATTCTAATATATATTCTAATTGTATTCTAAAATATATTCTAATTGTATTCTAATATATATTCTAATTATATTCTAATATATATTCTAGTTGTATTCTAATATATATTCTAATATATATTCTAACTGTATTATAATTGTATTATAATATATATTCTAATTAATATTATAATATGTCTTCTAAAATATA
>OZ038318.1:13072856-13125356 GCA_964035775.1 Osedax frankpressi
GGTTAGGGGAGGAGGTAAAGGGAGGAGGTAAAGGGAGGAGGTAAAGGGAGGAGGTTAGGGAGGAGGTAAAGGGAGGAGGTAAAGGGAGGAGGTAAAGGGAGGAGGTAAAGGGAGGAGGTAAAGGGAGGAGGTAAAGGGAAGAGGTAAAGGGATGAGGTAAAGGAGGAGGTAAAGGGAGGAGGTAATGGGAGGAGGTAAAGGGAGGAGGTAATGGGAGGAGGTAAAGGGAGGTAAAGGGAGGAGGTAAAGGGAGGAGGTAAAGGGAGGAGGTAAAGGGAGGAGGTAAAGGGAGGAGGTAAAGGGAGGAGGTAAAGGGAGGAGGTAAAGGGAGGAGGTAAAGGGAGGAGGTAAAGGGAGGAGGTAAAGGGAGGAGGTAAAGGGAGGAGGTTAGGGAGGAGGTAAAGGGAGGAGGTAAAGGGAGGAGGTAAAGGGAGGAGGTAAAGGGAGGAGGTAAAGGGAGGAGGTAAAGGGAGGAGGTAAAGGGAGGAGGTAAAGGGAGGAGGTTAGGGAGGAGGTAAAGGGAGGAGGTAAGGGGAGGAGGTAAAGGGAGGAGGTAATGGAGGAGGTAAAGGGAGGAGGTTAGGGAGGAGGTAAAGGGAGGAGGTAAAGGGAGGAGGTTAGGGAGGAGGTAAAGGGAGGAGGTAAAGGGAGGAGGTAAAGGGAGGAGGTAAAGGGAGGAGGTAATGGGAGGAGGTAAAGGGAGGAGGTTAGGGAGGAGGTAAAGGGAGGAGGTAAAGGGAGGAGGTAAAGGGAGGAGGTAAAGGGAGGAGGTAAAGGGAGGAGGGTAATGGGAGGAGGTAAAGGGAGGAGGTAAAGAGTGGAGGTAAAGGGAGGAGGTAAAGGGAGGAGGTTAGGGAGGAGGTAAAGGGAGGAGGTTAGGGAGGAGGTAAAGGGAGGAGGTTAGGGAGGAGGTAAAGGGAGGAGGTAAAGGGAGGAGGTTAGGGAGGAGGTAAAGGGAGGAGGTAATGGGAGGAGGTAAAGGGAGGAGGTTAGGGAGGAGGTAAAGGGAGGAGGTAAAGGGAGGAGGTTAGGGAGGAGGTAAAGGGAGGAGGTAATGGGAGGAGGTAAAGGGAGGAGGTTAGGGAGGAGGTAAAGGGAGGAGGTAAAGGGAGGAGGTAAAGGGAGGAGGTAAAGGGAGGAGGTTAGGGAGGAGGTAAAGGGAGGAGGTAAGGGGAGGAGGTAAAGGGAGGAGGTAAAGGGAGGAGGTAAAGGGAGGAGGTAAAGGGAGGAGGTAAAGGGAGGAGGTAAGGGGAGGAGGCTAGGGAGGAGGTAAAGGGAGGAGGTAAAGGGAGGAGGTAAAGGAAGGAGGTAAAGGGAGGAGGTAAAGGGAGGAAGTAAAGGAGGAAGTAAAGGGAGGAGGTAAAGGGAGGAGGTTAGGGAGGAGGTAAAGGGAGGAGGTAAAGGGAGGAGGTAAAGGGAGGAGGTAAAGGGAGGAGGTAAAGGGAGGAGGTAAGGGAGGAGGTAAAGGGAGGAGGTTAGGGAGGAGGTAAAGGGAGGAGGTAAAGGGAGGAGGTAAAGGGAGGAGGTAAAGGGAGGAGGTAAAGGGAGGAGGTTAGGGAGGAGGTAAAGGTAGGAGGTAAAGGGAGGAGGTAAAGGGAGGAGGTAAAGGGAGGAGGTTAGGAGGAGGTAACAGGGAGGAGGTTAGGGAGGAGGTAAAGGGAGGAGGTAAAGGGAGGAGGTAAAGGGAGGAGGTAAAGGGAGGAGGTTAGGGAGGAGGTAAAGGGAGGAGGTAAAGGGAGGAGGTAAAGGGAGGAGGTAAAGGGAGGAGGTAAAGGGAGGAGGTAAAGGGAGGAGGTAAAGGGAGGAGGTTAGGGAGGAGGTAAGGGAGGAGGTAAAGGGAGGAGGTAAAGGGAGGAGGTAAAGGGAGGAGGTAAAGGGAGGAGGTAAAGGGAGGAGGTAAGGGAGGAGGTAAAGGGAGGAGGTAAAGGGAGGAGGTTAGGGAGGAGGGAGGTAATGGGAGGAGGTAAAGGGAGGAGGTAAAGGGAGGAGGTAAAGGGAGGAGGTAAAGGGAGGAGGTAAAGGGAGGAGGTTAGGGAGGAGGTAAAGGGAGGAGGTAAAGGGAGGAGGTAAAGGGAGGAGGTAAAGGGAGGAGGTAAAGGGAGGAGGTAAAGGGAGGAGGTAAAGGGAGGAGGTTAGGGAGGAGGTAAAGGGAGGAGGTAAAGGGAGGAGGTAAAGGGAGGAGGTAAAGGGAGGAGGTAAAGGGAGGAGGTAAAGGGAGGAGGTTAGGGAGGAGGTAAAGGGAGGAGGTAAAGGGAGGAGGTAAAGGGAGGAGGTAAAGGGAGGAGGTAAAGGGAGGAGGTTAGGGAGGAGGTAAAGGGAGGAGGTAAAGGGAGGAGGTAAAGGGAGGAGGTAAAGGGAGGAGGTTAGGGGAGGAGGTAAAGGGAGGAGGTAAAGGGAGGAGGTAAAGGGAGGAGGTAAGGGAGGAGGTAAAGGGAGGAGGTAAAGGGAGGAGGTAAAGGGAGGAGGTAAAGGGAGGAGGTAAAGGGAGGAGGTAAAGGGAGGAGGTAAAGGGAGGAGGTAAAGGGAGGAGGTAAAGGGAGGAGGTAATGGGAGGAGGTAAAGGGAGGAGGTAAAGGGAGGAGGTAAAGGGAGGTAAAGGGAGGAGGTAAAGGGAGGAGGTAAAGGGAGGAGGTAAAGGGAGGAGGTAAAGGGAGGAGGTAAAGGGAGGAGGTAAAGGGAGGAGGTAAAGGGAGGAGGTAAAGGGAGGAGGTAAAGGGAGGAGGTAAAGGGAGGAGGTAAAGGAGGAGGTTAGGGAGGAGGTAAAGGGAGGAGGTAAAGGGAGGAGGTAAAGGGAGGAGGTAAAGGGAGGAGGTAAAGGGAGGAGGTAAAGGGAGGAGGTAAAGGGAGGAGGTAAAGGGAGGAGGTTAGGGAGGAGGTAAAGGGAGGAGGTAAGGGAGGAGGTAAAGGGAGGAGGTAATGGGAGGAGGTAAAGGGAGGAGGTTAGGGAGGAGGTAAAGGGAGGAGGTAAAGGGAGGAGGTTAGGGAGGAGGTAAAGGGAGGAGGTAAAGGGAGGAGGTAAAGGGAGGAGGTAAAGGGAGGAGGTAATGGGAGGAGGTAAAGGGAGGAGGTTAGGGAGGAGGTTAAGGGAGGAGGTAAAGGGAGGAGGTAAAGGGAGGAGGTAAAGGGAGGAGGTAAGGGAGGAGGTAATGGGAGGAGGTAAAGGGAGGAGGTTAGGGAGGAGGTAAAGGGAGGAGGTAAAGGGAGGAGGTTAGGGAGGAGGTAAAGGGAGGAGGTAAAGGGAGGAGGTAAAGGGAGGAGGTAAGGGAGGAGGTAATGGGAGGAGGTAAAGGGAGGAGGTTAGGGAGGAGGTAAAGGGAGGAGGTAAAGGGAGGAGGTAAAGGGAGGAGGTAAAGGGAGGAGGTAAAGGGAGGAGGTAATGGGAGGAGGTAAAGGGAGGAGGTAAAGAGTGGAGGTAAAGGGAGGAGGTAAAGGGAGGAGGTTAGGGAGGAGGTTAGGGAGGAGGTAAAGGGAGGAGGTTAGGGAGGAGGTAAAGGGAGGAGGTAAAGGGAGGAGGTAAAGGGAGGAGGTAATGGGAGGAGGTAAAGGGAGGAGGTAAAGGGAGGAGGTTAGGGAGGAGGTAAAGGGAGGAGGTTAGGGAGGAGGTAAAGGGAGGAGGTAAAGGGAGGAGGTAAAGGGAGGAGGTAAAGGGAGGAGGTAAAGGGAGGAGGTAAAGGGAGGAGGTAAAGGGAGGAGGTAAAGGGAGGAGGTAAAGGGAGGAGGTTAGGGAGGAGGTAAAGGGAGGAGGTAAGGGGAGGAGGTAAAGGGAGGAGGTAAAGGGAGGAGGTAAAGGGAGGAGGTTAGGGAGGAGGTAAAGGGAGGAGGTTAGGGAGGAGGTAAAGGGAGGAGGTAAAGGGAGGAGGTAAAGGGAGGAGGTAATGGGAGGAGGTAAAGGGAGGAGGTAAAGGGAGGAGGTAAAGGGAGGAGGTTAGGGAGGAGGTAAAGGGAGGAGGTAAAGGGAGGAGGTAAAGGGAGGAGGTAAAGGGAGGAGGTAAAGGGAGGAGGTTAGGGAGGAGGTAAAGGGAGGAGGTAAAGGGAGGAGGTAAAGGGAGGAGGTAAAGGGAGGAGGTAAAGGGAGGAGGTAAAGGGAGGAGGTTAGGGAGGAGGTAAAGGGAGGAGGTAAGGGGAGGAGGTAAAGGGAGGAGGTAAAGGGAGGAGGTAAAGGGAGGAGGTAAAGGGAGGAGGTAAAGGGAGGAGGTAAGGGGAGGAGGCTAGGGAGGAGGTAAAGGGAGGAGGTAAAGGGAGGAGGTAAAGGAAGGAGGTAAAGGGAGGAGGTAAAGGGAGGAGGTAAAGGGAGGAAGTAAAGGGAGGAGGTAAAGGGAGGAGGTTAGGGAGGAGGTAAAGGGAGGAGGTAAAGGGAGGAGGTAAAGGGAGGAGGTAAAGGGAGGAGGTAAAGGGAGGAGGTAAAGGGAGGAGGTAAAGGGAGGAGGTAAAGGGAGGAGGTTAGGGAGGAGGTAAAGGGAGGAGGTTAGGGAGGAGGTAAAGGGAGGAGGTAAAGGGAGGAGGTAAAGGGAGGAGGTAAAGGGAGGAGGTAAAGGGAGGAGGTAAAGGGAGGAGGTAAAGGGAGGAGGTAAAGGGAGGAGGTAAAGGGAGGAGGTTAGGGAGGAGGTAAAGGGAGGAGGTAAAGGGAGGAGGTAAAGGGAGGAGGTAAAGGGAGGAGGTAAAGGGAGGAGGTAAAGGGAGGAGGTAAAGGGAGGAGGTAAAGGGAGGAGGTAAAGGGAGGAGGTAAAGGGAGGAGGTAAAGGGAGGAGGTAAAGGGAGGAGGTTAGGGAGGAGGTAAAGGGAGGAGGTTAGGGAGGAGGTAAAGGGAGGAGGTAAAGGGAGGAGGTAAAGGGAGGAGGTAAAGGGAGGAGGTAAAGGGAGGAGGTAAAGGGAGGAGGTAAAGGGAGGAGGTAAAGGGAGGAGTTAAAGGGAGGAGGTAAAGGGAGGAGGTAAAGGGGGGAGGTAAAGAGAGGAGGTAAAGGGAGGAGGTAAAGGGAGGAGGTAAAGGGAGGAGTTAAATGGAGGAGGTAAAGGGAGGAGGTAAAGGGAGGAGGTTAGGGAGGAGGTAATGGGAGGAGGTAAAGGGAGGAGGTAAGGGGAGGAGGTAAAGGGAGGAGGTAATGGGAGGAGGTAAAGGGAGGAGGTAAAGGGAGGAGGTTAGGGAGGAGGTAAAGGGAGGAGGTTAGGGAGGAGGTTAGGGAGGAGGTAAAGGGAGGAGGTAAAGGGAGGAGGTTAGGGAGGAGGTAAAGGGAGGAGGTTAGGGAGGAGGTAAAGGGAGGAGGTAAAGGGAGGAGGTAATGGGAGGAGGTAAAGGGAGGAGGTTAGGGAGGAGGTAAAGGGAGGAGGTAAAGGGATGAGGTTAGGGAGGAGGTAAAGGGAGGAGGTAAGGGGAGGAGGTAAAGGGAGGAGGTAAAGGGAGGAGGTTAGGGAGGAGGTTAGGGAGGAGGTAAAGGGAGGAGGTTAGGGAGGAGGTAAAGGGAGGAGGTTAGGGAGGAGGTTAGTACGGTTGAAAAGGAGATAGCTAAGGTAGACTAGGTATTTGCCAGGTGTAAGAGAATGAGGAAGAGGAGGAGGTCTAGAAGTACTAAAACCTAGGTCTAGAAGTACTAAAACCTAGGTCTAGAAGTACTAAAACCTTGGTCTAGAAGTACTAAAACCTAGGTCTAGAAGTACTAAAACCTAGGTCTAGAAGTACTAAAACCTAGGTCTAGAAGTACTAAAACCTAGGTCTAGAAGTACTAAAACCTAGGTCTAGAAGTACTAAAACCTAGGTCTAGAAGTACTAAAACCTTGGTCTAGAAGTACTAAAACCTAGGTCTAGAAGTACTAAAACCTAGGTCTAGAAGTACTAAAACCTAGGTCTAGAAGTACTAAAACATAGGTCTAGAAGTACTAAAACCTTGGTCTAGAAGTACTAAAACCTAGGTCTAGAAGTACTAAAACATAGGTCTAGAAGTATTAAAACCTTGGTCTAGAAGTACTAAAACATAGGTCTAGAAGTACTAAAACCTAGGTCTAGAAGTACTAAAACCTAGGTCTAGAAGTATTAAAACCTAGGTCTAGGAATAGTTCCTTTCACGATATGATCAACAGCGAATTTTGAACAAACATCACGTAAACTTTGGCCCAAATAACAAGTAGAATTCAAACACTGAAATGAATTAGATTATGATATTGACAACATTAGTCCAGCTTTAGAATAAATCTTTAGCATTATAACTGATATAATATATGAAATATATATATTCTATTTTAATCTAATAAAAAGATGTATTACCCTAAAGTAAAACACCACAATGACCCCCATAGAGCAAACCACTGCACTAACTCAGAGTTCAAACCCTATACTCAGCCCTAAAACATAGGGCTGAGTATAGGGTTTGCCTATACTCAGCCCTATGCCTCTATACCTGACCTCTATATCTGACCTCTATACCTGTCCACTATATCTGACCTCTATACCTGTCTACTATATCTGACCTCTATACATGGCCTATATACCTGACCTCTATACCTGTCTACTATATTTGACCTCTATACCTGTCCACTATATCTGACCTCTACACCTGTCCACTATATTTGACCTCTATGTATGTCTACTATATCTGACCTCTATGTATGTCTACTATATCTGACCTTTATACCTGACCTCTATACCTGTCCACTACATTTGACCTCTATATTTGACCTCTATACCTGACCTGTATGACAGAGTTCAAGAAACAAGTGTTTCCTAGGTTATTTAATCCCTTGACAGATTTCGGAATGGTCTCTATGTTTTTGTAAGTTATTGCATCGTGTTTAGATATATTAGAGTATCCGGAGTGGCAAGTGGTTGAACAAGCCATAACACTGAGGGTGTCCCCTGGGATAGACGCAGAAGTTTCAGTTTCGGAAAATGTCTGAGGGTCAGAAATTCTTTTCTTTTCAGCTGTTAACAAAGAAGGCTTTGTAATGTTTCAATGTTAGTTATTTATTAAAAGACTAGATATTATATGGTATTTAATACACTAGATATTATATGGTATTTAATACACTAAGATGATGACGGGGACGAGAATTTTACATTTCATTTAATATCAGTATCTTCATAAGCCTCAACTCCATTCCAACCCCACTTCACTCTAACCCCACTTCACTCCAACCACACTTCATTCTAACCCCACTTCACTCCAACCACACTTCACTCTAACCCCACTTCACTCCAACCCCACTTCACTCCAACCCCACTTCACTCCAACCCCACTTAACTCCAACCACACTTCACTCCAACCACACTTCACTCCAACCACACTTCACTCCAATCCCACTTCACTCCAACACCATTTCACTCTAACCACACTTAACTCCAACCAGACTTCACTCCAACCTAACTTCACTCCAACCACACTTCACTCCAACCACACTTCACTCCAACCCCACTTCACTCCAACCACACTTCACTCCAACCACACTTCACTCCAACCACACTTCACTCCAACCACACTTCACTCCAACCACACTTCACTCCAACCACACTTCACTCCAACCACACTTCACTCCAATCCCACTTCACTCCAACCCCACTTCACTCCAACCCCACTTCACTCCAACCCCACTTCACTCCAACCCCACTTCACTCCAACCCCACTTCACTCCAACACCATTTCACTCTAACCACACTTAACTCCAACCACACTTCACTCCAACCCCACTTCACTCCAACACCATTTCACTCTAACCCCACTACACTCCAACCCCACTCCACTCCCAGAATGTAAAGTTACCCCCACCCCAACATTAGTACCTTGGTCCATATTCTCAAGTCGTTTGATAATAAACACGACGACTTCTGCAAGACTGGAATCTTGTGGAGACAATCGCTTCCTATTGGTGTTTACATCTGAGTTGACGATATCTGTGAATTGGGGCAATCCCTGGTGGTGGACACGAGAAGCATCTAGGGCAGACACCATGGAGTCATAGTCTATTTCATCGCAACACTTGTGGCACCACAGCTTACGGGTCCTAGAGTGAGGGTTAGGGGTTAGTAGGGTTTAAGTGAATAGTAGAGGGTTAAGGAGGGTTTAAGTGAATAGTAGAGAGTTAAGGAGGGTGTAAGTGAATATGAGAGGGTTAAGGAGGGTTTAAGTGAATAGTAGAGAGTTAAGGAGGGTGTAAGTGAATAGGAGAGGGTTAAGGAGGGTGTAAGTGAATAGGAGAGGGTTAAGGAGGGTGTAAGTGAATAGTAGAGGGTTAAGGAGGGTTTAAGTGAATAGTAGAGAGTTAAGGAGGGTGTAAGTGAATAGGAGAGAGTTAAGGAGGGTTAAGGAGGGTGTAAGTGAGGGTTAGGGAGTACTAACGTTGTAGAGAAGGTCAAGAAGTGTGTATCTATAGTTGGAGCGCAGTAATGTTGCAAGCTATGGTCATGTTTAGATTCGTCGCAACCCTTTAGAATGTTATTTAGATATTTAATACAAACTCTTACACCCACATACCACTCTTACACCCACTCTTACACCCACACCCCACACCCCACTCTTACACCCACACCCCACTCTTACACCCACATACCACTCTTACACCCACATACCACTCTTACACCCACTATTACACCCACACCCCACTCTTACACCCACATACCACTCTTACACCCACACCCCACTCTTACACCCACATACCACTCTTACACCCACTCTTACACCCACACCCCACTCTTACACCCACATACCACTCCTACACCCACACCCCACTCTTACACCCACATACCATTCTTACACCCACACCCCACTCTTACACCCACATCCCACTCTTACACCCACTCTTACACCCACACCCCACTCTTACACCCACATACCACTCTTACACCCACTCTTACACCCACATCCCACTCTTACACCCACTCTTACACCCACACCCCACTCTTACACCCACATACCATTCTTACACCCACACCCCACTCTTACACCCACATACCACTCTTACACCCACTATTACACCCACACCCCACTCTTACACCCACATACCACTCTTACACCCACACCCCACTCTTAAACCCACATACCACTCTTACACCCACTCTTACACCCACACCCCACATTCCATTCCTACACCCACACCCCACTCTTACACCCACATACCACTCCTACACCCACACCCCACTCTTACACCCACATACCACTCTTACACCCACACCCCACTCCTACACCCACATACCACTCTTAAACCCACATACCACTATTACACCCACATACCACTCTTACACCCACACCCACACCCCACTCCTACACCCACACCCCACTCTTAAACCCACATACCACTATTACACCCACATACCACTCCTACACCCACGACCCACTCTTACACCCACATTCCATTCTTACACCCACATACCACTCTTACACCCACACCCCACTCTTACACCCACACACCACACCCCATTCCTACACCCACATTCCACTCTTACACCAACACCCCACTCCTACACCCACACCCCACTCTTACACCCACACCCCACTCTTACACCCACATACCACTATTACACCCACATACCACTCCTACACCCACACCCCACTCTTACACCCACGCCCCACTCTTACACACACATATCACTCTCACACCCACGACCCACTCTTTAACCCACACCCCATTCCTACACCAACACCCCATTCATACACCAACATACCACTCCTACACCCTCGACCCACTCTCACACCCACATTCCAGTCTTACACCCACACCCCATTCCTACACCCACATACCACTCTCACACCCACACCCCACTCTCACACCCACATACCACTCTTACAACCACACCCCATTCCTACACCCACATACCACTCTCACACCCACACCCCACTCTTACACCCACATACCACTCTTACAACCACACCCCATTCCTACACCCACATACCACTCTCACACCCACACCCCACTCTCACACCCACATTCCAGTCTTACACCCACACCCCATTCCTACACCCACATACCACTCTCACACCCACACCCCACTCTCACACCCACATTCCAGTCTTACACCCACACCCCATTCCTACACCCACATACCACTCTCACACCCACACCCCACTCTTACACCCACATTCCAGTATTACACCAACACCCCATTCCTACACCCACATACCACTCTCACACCCACACCCCACTCTTACACCCACATACCACTCTTACAACCACACCCCATTCCTACACCCACATACCACTCTCACACCCACACCCCACTCTTACACCCACACCCCACTCTTACACCCACATACCACTCTTACAACCACACCCCATTCCTACACCCACATACCACTCTCACACCCACGACCCACTCTTACACCCACATTCCAGTCTTACACCCACACCTCACACCCCATTCCTACACCCACCCCCCCACTCCTACACCAACATACCACTCTTACACCCACATACCACCTTACACCCACATCACACTATTACACCCACATACCTCTCTTACACCCACATACCACTCCTACACCTCACACCCCATTCCTACACCAATACCCCATTCCTACACCCAACCCCCACTCCTACACCAACATACCACTCTCACACCCACACCCCACTCTTACACCCACACCCCACTCTTACACACACATATCACTCTCACACCCACGACCCACTCTTTAACCCACACCTCACACCCCATTCCTACACCAACATACCACTCCTACACCCACGACCCACTCTCACACCCACATTCCAGTCTTACACCCACACCCCATTCCTACACCCACATACCACTCTCACACCCACACCCCACTCTTACACCCACATACCACTCTTACAACCACACCCCATTCCTACACCCACATACCACTCCTACACCCACGACCCACTCTCACACCCACACCCCACTCTTACACCCACATTCCAGTATTACACCAACACCCCACTCCCACACCACATTCTTACACCAACACCCCATTCCTACACCCACACCCCACTCTTACACCCACATACCACTCTTACACCCACGCCCCACTCTTACACCCACATACCACTCTTACACCAACACCCCACTCTTACACCCACGCCCCACTCTTACACACACATATCACTCTCACACCCACGACCCACTCTTTAACCCACACCCCATTCCTACACCAACACCCCATTCATACACCAACATACCACTCCTACACCCAGGACCCACTCTCACACCCACACCCCACTCTTACACCCACATTCCAGTATTACACCAACACCCCACTCCCACACCACATTCTTACACCAACACCCTATTCCTACACCCACACCCCACTCTTACACCCACATACCACTCTTACACCCACACCCCATTCCTACACCCACCCCCACTCCTACACCCATATACCACTCTCACACCCACACCCCACTCTTACACCCACATACCACTCTACCCGACTACCTGTCAATCAAGTCTATTTATAAGTTAGCAACACACAAACCGTATGCCCACATTGAAGGCAAATCAATAGCTGAAGGGGTTCTTCATCAGAACTGCTCGAGGGTTTGTAGTCCCCACCTTTTGTTTCATTGAATGCACACGACTAGAAGATATTTAGCGGTGCTCAATGAAGCGCGACGGAAGTAAACAATTCCACGAATACTGTAATACCAACTGTACATCGCAGGGATTTATCAGTGAATTTAAACTTCTTTTTCAATTTGGACAGATTTATTGACTTCTTAATGTGAGTGCACTCTATATAAGGTAAGTAAATATTACATCGTCGTCGCTACTTTTAAATGAATCATTTCCACGGGAGATTATAATAAATGAAATAAAAACTTGTAAGGTTTAAATAATCTTCCTGTACGACATTCGGCGCTGAAATATTATTCTTGCGTTTTCCTTTCTTCTTTCCCATCTTCTGTAATACAAATCTAATTTAAACTTTAATTTTGTCTCGCAATTTGTTGTCATGGTAATAATTATTTTATTTAAATATAAATTCTGTTAGAAAAAGATTAAATTTTAATCAATATATGTAAATAATCAATAAATCGATCATAGAAGGAAATTACGTCATTCATACGATACTTAAAATACTGTTATTACAGTTTGTCATATGACGGAAGTATTTGATGTATAATGGAGATCTTATTTCCTTATTATCATTGCTATATTTGTATTTACCCTGATAAAGTTATTTCTATGTATGACGATGTCGAATGATTGGTTACAATTATCGTAAAAAAATAAATGAATACTTCTCATTTATGCGATATAACAATTCACAAAGATGTTTGAATGTGTTACAAGCAATATAACATTATATATTAGATTAGATAACATTTCTCTCATTATGATTGATAGCAATTTCAGTATGGTATATTATGATAAAAAAATAAGAATAATCTTACAGAAAGAAATAAAACACTGATCATTTAGCCTATAAAGTCTATATATATATATATATATATATATATATATATATATATATATATATATATATATATATATATATAAAGAATCATGATAGATGAAAATGTAATCAAGTCAATCATTTACAATAAAATCAAATTATTAAAATGCACATCACCACATGACTTCATGAAGTATTTTTACTAATAAGATATTTACATTGAATTAGAATCTACATTATTTAGAATGTTAATCATTACGAAGTAAATCATAGATATACTACTTAAGTAGTGTACACTCTAGTATTAAGAGTAGATTATATTTTAAACTCTCTGAATTCTAGAAAGTCCCATGTTATCCATAATCGATAAACATTCCTAACGATTTAGAATATACAACGGCTGTCTATTATGGCTAAACTATGTGTAAACCTATTTTATAATAAGTTTCAAAAAATTACAAACTTTAATAAATAACAAACTGCATGTATTATTAACGATAGTTGAAGTTAAAATGCATTATAGTATTGTAAACATAATAACATAATATATGAATACAATCCAGGAGTATATTAACACATACAATTATATTTAATATTTATTTGAGTGATAATATCAATGTTTCAATATGATATTAAAATTGAATTAAATGCATGTTTTATAAAAAAAATTATATTATATCTATAAATTATTTACTTTTATTCGAAAGTATATTTAAGTATATGCTGAAAATATATATTTAACCAATGTATATTATTTTAAGATAATTACCTATTATATGAATAAAGAATACGCAAATAAATAAACTATAAATTTATAATTTCAAAACTGATGTCCACCTATCGAATAGTAAACAAAGATAATAAGTTTAAAAATATTCAAAATTTATTATAATATTTAATAGATATTTCAATGTCAACTGTAATTATTAATGGCGATAACTCTGAAGTTAATTTGAAATGTGACTATGCTTACTTCCAGGTTTTGGTTATTTATTAAAAACTGTTATGGTTTTATAAATGTAAATTCATACCTATTTACTAATTTAATTTAATTTAATTCAAATTCAAACAGTTCGTTCTAATATAAGTTAATAACTATATGATTTAATAATATATACGAACAATACATAATTTGCTTTATGATAAATATCATAAGGTAAATAATGTGAAGAAAGTAACGGATTCTTTACACATTTAATTAATATTTTTGTTCATACCATGTGCATATTCACTTGTTATTCACGTCTTATCAATAATATATATAATAGGTATTGCGGCTGATAAATGTGTTCGTGAATAGAATCAACCAACCATCAATTGAGTAATCTCCAATAAATAGTGTTCTGTAACTACCAAGGCATTGGCTATTTATGACCATTTTATGACCATTCGTAGTCGGTTCTAAAGGAGATGCGGAAAGTTGATGATCGTATCACGACTACTTTAAACAAAAATCTTCTGACGCAGAGTTTTGCTGATAAAATGGAGTCCAGCGATCAATGTCACAAGCTCTACAATCAAGTTAGTGCCGCAACTAAAACCAAGGTTCTGACGCAAACTACAATGTTATTGTCACGTAATTGTAGCAGTTTTATATAGTGTTTGTTTACATGTGTTATCCTCTACATGTAGTCCATTATGTAGTCCATTATGCAGTTCATTTGCATACATTCAATTCTAAGTCAATTTTCACCGACTTAATGTTTTTAAACACAATTCGCCAATAAAAAAGCATATAAAGATAATTCGCTATAAACTTGATTTAAACGTAATTTTCTCATTAGGTTAATTAGTAAATAAATAATTAACTGACTATAATTTCTTACATATTTGATTTGTTTAACTTACTGAAAGTCAACATTAATTCGACTATTACTTCTAATTCAAACAATTAATATTATTGGTTGCCACTGAGACTTACTAGTATCCTTACAATATCTTTATCACCTTTTACATCATTAGCACCTTACATTGACCATTATAGGGTGCTAATACCGACACCCCTAATTTCCTATGTGAATAGTTTCATGAATTTAATCCACACAAGTATAAAATTTCCTATGAAAATAAATCATAAAACTAGAAACGCCGAGTAGGTGAGATCACCCACCACCCCCCCCCCCCTACCCCCCCTACCACATCTTCATCCCTACTCCTTACATTTCAATCTCACCTTCGTCTTCATCCACATCCACACTACATCCCTAGTTGCTGACATCTCAAAGTGGTCGCCATAAATTGATAAGCAGTTGTCTTGCCAATTCAGCAGAACAAGTTCAAGAGTTTCGGAAACAAAAGGAATCTCATCCTCAGGGAACCGGAGATAAAGAAGAAGAAATTAATCGACGCTTTAATGTGAAAATCACCCAACAACAAAAGAAAGTTGATATTTTATTTTAGTGATTAGGTAATTTCTAAATTTTCACTTCTGACCAACAACTAAAATGGAATCAACTTCTAATTTAGATAGCAAAACGTACCTTTTTTCACATCCCATTGCATGATGTTATAGATTAATTTACCCAATGGATAGAAACTAGATAGTGCAGTTAAAATATAATACATTGATTATGAATCCTCTGTTCTCTTGTTTATTTCATTGTCTATTTCATTGTTTATTTCAGTCACGGATGTTTGAGTCTGAATTTATAATCGAGGAAATTGTCAATAAACGAACAAATACAGTTAGTTCAGACTATCTTGATCTCTAATAAGGACTGTATCACAACTATCATTTAACAGATTCACCCAGATCTCATTAAGGCTATCTGTGGGTAGAATTGATCCAATGTAAAAGAATAGGGATTTTACTCTTACGCTAAACTTTTTGTGAAAATATTTTCGTAAACGAAATGTAAATTTAAAAGATATCTGATTTTTTGTCTAAAAATTCAAAATACTGAGAAAATTACATTTAAAGTTTATTTAAAATTATACGATCTTTTTACATCCCTCTTACTAGCTTCTACCTTTATAAGCTATGCAATAACAGGAAAAGTAAACATACCCCTTGACCTTTTAATATAAATATAAACATTGAATTTTAAACTTTAATTTTGTTTTAATATAAAAATCGTTAAACTATAAGTTAACTAAATATAAAGTTTAATTGAATAAAGTTTAATTTATTCAAAAATTAATGAAATTTAAATAAATAATCAATAATATTTTCTAAGAGTAGACTTTAAAAAATACTTTATTTGAATGTTTTTAATCAATTTTAAAACCTGAAATTTTAACATATAGTAAATTAACTAAATTATTATTTCATATAATAAAAGAAAAATTCTAAAATGTTGCCCACCCAAATCTTATCTAATTTAGGATTACTATTAACTATTAAGTCATTTTTCTATGAAGAATTCCATTTTTATTTTGAGCTATATATATATTAAAATATATATTATTTTGTATTATTAAAACTATATTTATATTTAATCGAAAAGCTTAATATAAATTTTGTAATATAATAAAAATAATGTATTATAAAATTATACAAATAACAAATAGAATACGAAGAATTATGTTTAAAATGAATTTAAATTATATTAATTCTTGTTGTCAAATCAATTTTGATTTTAAAAAAAACCCAGGAATTCATTTGTTTCCAGAATTATTAGATCTTGTTGTATTACATTTTCAGCAAAGTTCTGAATATTGTAAAACATTTGTTTTCTCAATATTTTCTTTTGTTTTCTTAACTAATTTCTGCTTGGCTCAAAAAAAATTCACATGAAATATTATTTCTTTATAGAAACTTTTATAGTTTATTCTATGTCTAATATCGTATGACCTTTGCACATTATTAAATATGAAGTAAATTGATCATTCATTTTATATAAATATTATCTTATATTTTTTATATATTATGGTATAATGAATATATATATATATAAATATATTTCATAATTCATCAATTTATAATAACTATTATAATTCTAACCGAATTGATATTATATTATGATTACTATTATATAAGTAAGATTAAAATCAATTTTTACATGATTATATTCTAGTTATACGTTATAGAATATAAAGGAGAATAATAGATTAATGAATAAACAATGCAGATATTTTTTATCTTTTAAATTACAATTGTCATCTAAAAGTTTTAATCCAATATATGAAATTCTTCAAATCAAACAAATATTTTAATATATTAGAACATAACTTGAGTAAACATTATGTTTATTTATCATGATTCTTCATGATATATAAGTAATGTAAATATGGTACCTACTCTACTATTACAAAAATAGAAAATTTGCTACAGAAAATAATAATAATATTAGAACCTATATTTCTATTAAATACATCTTTTTAGGTGTTTTCTGAAAGATGTAGATCATATTTCTCGAAAAGAAATGGAAAAGAGTTTTAAAGTTCCTTTGTTCAAATAAGAACAGTTCAATTAAAATAGAAATATTTAATTCATCCGTATTTTGTATATTTGTTTTAATAAAATGACATTCTACTATATTATTAATGTTATTTAAAAAACAGAATAAAACTAAAGGAATTATTATTTAATATTTATATGTTGGATAATAAATATAGAAAAGTAATATTTATTGAAATAACAAATAAAAGTTTATAAAATAAATATAAAAAACAATTCTCTTAATGAAGTGAGATGGATTCATTAAATACTCGTACTTATTAATATATATAAATAATATAATTGGAATAGAATATTCCAGACTTCAATAAACAAAATTTGACCAATAAAGTAAACTGTAAATGAATTTATGCCAAATATTATAAAATAAGTTGTAAATATTTTATGTAATAGAAATATAGATTTTGATAATTAAAAAGTAATTGCAAGTTACTTAAAGGTTCATCATATTTCCATATTAAATATATATATGTATGTGTCTATTTTAGAATAGAGTGTGTTATTTAATACTTGAAATGGACTGAACATCATTTTTTATGTTGATATAATGCAAAATATAAAAACAACAAATAATTAAAGTTTAAAAATATGATGCTCACCCTTCCCTACAATCCAAACCTTTACAAGTCTATTTATATATCTTTATACTTATCCAACTCTTATAATAGCACCTTTATCATCTACTTTCTTATCTATAATTTTCACATAATTTTGCATATCTGTAAGTGTATATCTTCTAGTTGATATCTCACTTAAATCTACTTTTGCCTAGATAACTTGCCGAGGTTATTTTGGCATTCTAACACTAAATATCACCGGTCCAATACTCCTTCCCTAGGTGGACCCTTCGAATTCTTTCTGCATCTGTTCTATGAGATAACTCGTCTGCTTTTGAAATATCTCGTATATACAGAGGTCAATTTCCCTTGCGAAGATATTCATAAACTTCGACTCGACGTAAAGGTCAGCGTTGGTATTTATGAGGTCATCGTACATCTAGTGGTGATGGATAGTATTAGTTACAGTTTGCATTCATAAGTTGATAGTTATGGTTTAGTAGGGCGAAATTTAGGATTTCATGGAATATTAAGTAAAGGATTAATCGGAGTTGATTAGAGATTAATAAAAAGTAGTTAGAAAATATTAGGGTTTAATTAGAACTAAATAGGGTGTAGAGAGGTATTAGAGAGGTATATTACAAAGTTTATAGGGTTTGCATTCTAAGATTTAGTTGGGAACTATATTCTTGCCAAACAAGTTTTCTAAATAAAGATATTTTCAAATCCTATTCAAATCTGTCCTAGAATTCATGAGTTTTCATGAGTTCCACAGAAATATCAATAGATTAATAATACTTATTCATAGACTTATTCATAGACTTATTCATAGACTACAAATAATTACTACTCCTCTATTATTATTAAATTAAGACTTCAATGGAAACAACTCAAACTACATCGACTACAAATTACCAATGCTAAAGAAAATATTGACTTAAGATCAAATATAAAACTTAAGACGGTAACTGAATACTTAAGATCAAGTATAAAACTTAAGACAGCAACTAAATACTAAGGATCAAGTATAAAACTTAAGACGGCAACTGAATACTTAAGAT
Source organism: Osedax frankpressi (assembly GCA_964035775.1). Taxonomy (NCBI): domain Eukaryota; kingdom Metazoa; phylum Annelida; class Polychaeta; order Sabellida; family Siboglinidae; genus Osedax; species Osedax frankpressi. The sequence goes on from OZ038318.1 coordinate 13,091,206, forward strand.
CAAGTATAAAACTTAAGACGGCAACTGAATACTAAGGATCAAGTATACAACTTAAGACGGCAACTGAATACTTAAGATCAAGTATAAAACTTAAGACGGCAACTGAATACTAAGGATCAAGTATACAACTTAAGACGGCAACTGAATACTTAAGATCAAGTATAAAACTTAAGATGGCAACAGAATACTTAAGATCAAATATAAAACTTAAGATGGCAACTAAATACTAAGGATCAAGTATAAAACTTAAGACGGCAACTGAATACCTAAGATCAAGTATACAACTTAAGACGTTAACTGAATACTAAGGATCAAGTATAAAACTTAAGACGGCAACTGAATACCTAAGATCAAGTATACAACTTAAGACGGTAACTGAATACTTAAGATCAAGTATAAAACTTAAGACAGCAACTGAATACCTAAGATCAAGTATACAACTTAAGACGGTAACTGAATACTTAAGATCAAGTATAAAACTTAAGACAGCAACTGAATACTTAAGATCAAGTATAAAACTTAAGATAGCAACTGAATACTAAGGATCAAGTATAAAACTTAAGACGTCAACTGAATACCTAAGATCAAGTATACAACTTAAGACAGCAACTGAATACTTAAGATCAAGTATAAAACTCAAGACAGCAACTGAATACTTAAGATCAAGTATAAAACTTAAGACAGCAACTGAATACTTAAGATCAAGTATAAAACTTAAGACGGTAACTGAATACTTAAGATCAAATATAAAACTTAAGACAGTAACTGAATACTTAAGATCAAGTATAAAACTTAAGACGGCAACTGAATACTTAAGATCAAGTATAAAACTTAAAACGGCAACTGAATACTTAAGATCAAATATAAAACTTAAGACGGCAACTGAATACTTAAGATCAAGTATAAAACTTAAGACGGCAACTGAATACTAAGGATCAAGTATACAACTTAAGACGGCAACTGAATACTTAAGATCAAGTATAAAACTTAAGACGGCAACAGAATACTTAAGATCAAATATAAAACTTAAGATGGCAACTAAATACTAAGGATCAAGTATAAAACTTAAGACGGCAACTGAATACCTAAGATCAAGTATACAACTTAAGACGTTAACTGAATACTAAGGATCAAGTATAAAACTTAAGACGGCAACTGAATACCTAAGATCAAATATACAACTTAAGACGGTAACTGAATACTTAAGATCAAGTATAAAACTTAAGACAGCAACTGAATACCTAAGATCAAGTATACAACTTAAGACGGTAACTGAATACTTAAGATCAAGTATAAAACTTAAGACAGCAACTGAATACTTAAGATCAAGTATAAAACTTAAGATAGCAACTGAATACTAAGGATCAAGTATAAAACTTAAGACGTCAACTGAATACCTAAGATCAAGTATACAACTTAAGACAGCAACTGAATACTTAAGATCAAGTATAAAACTCAAGACAGCAACTGAATACTTAAGATCAAGTATAAAACTTAAGACAGCAACTGAATACTTAAGATCAAGTATAAAACTTAAGACGGTAACTGAATACTTAAGATCAAATATAAAACTTAAGACAGTAACTGAATACTTAAGATCAAGTATAAAACTTAAGACGGCAACTGAATACTTAAGATCAAGTATAAAACTTAAAACGGCAACTGAATACTTAAGATCAAATATAAAACTTAAGACGGCAACTGAATACTTAAGATCAAGTATAAAACTTAAGACGGCAACTGAATACTTAAGATCAAGTATAAAACTTAAGACGGTAACTGAATACTTAAGATCAAGTATAAAACTTAAGACGGCAACAGAATACTTAAGATCAAATATAAAACTTAAGATGGCAACTAAATACTAAGGATCAAGTATAAAACTTAAGACGGCAACTGAATACCTAAGATCAAGTATACAACTTAAGACGTTAACTGAATACTAAGGATCAAGTATAAAACTTAAGATGGCAACTGAATACCTAAGATCAAGTATACAACTTAAGACGGTAACTGAATACTTAAGATCAAGTATAAAACTTAAGACAGCAACTGAATACCTAAGATCAAGTATACAACTTAAGACGGTAACTGAATACTTAAGATCAAGTATAAAACTTAAGACAGCAACTGAATACTTAAGATCAAGTATAAAACTTAAGATAGCAACTGAATACTAAGGATCAAGTATAAAACTTAAGACGTCAACTGAATACCTAAGATCAAGTATACAACTTAAGACAGCAACTGAATACTTAAGATCAAGTATAAAACTCAAGACAGCAACTGAATACTTAAGATCAAGTATAAAACTTAAGACAGCAACTGAATACTTAAGATCAAGTATAAAACTTAAGACGGTAACTGAATACTTAAGATCAAATATAAAACTTAAGACAGTAACTGAATACTTAAGATCAAGTATAAAACTTAAGACGGCAACTGAATACTTAAGATCAAGTATAAAACTTAAAACGGCAACTGAATAGTTAAGATCAAATATAAAACTTAAGACGGCAACTGAATACTTAAGATCAAGTATAAAACTTAAGACGGCAACTGAATACTAAGGATCAAGTATACAACTTAAGACGGCAACTGAATACTTAAGATCAAGTATAAAACTTAAGACGGCAACAGAATACTTAAGATCAAATATAAAACTTAAGATGGCAACTAAATACTAAGGATCAAGTATAAAACTTAAGACGGCAACTGAATACCTAAGATCAAGTATACAACTTAAGACGTTAACTGAATACTAAGGATCAAGTATAAAACTTAAGACGGCAACTGAATACCTAAGATCAAATATACAACTTAAGACGGTAACTGAATACTTAAGATCAAGTATAAAACTTAAGACAGCAACTGAATACCTAAGATCAAGTATACAACTTAAGACGGTAACTGAATACTTAAGATCAAGTATAAAACTTAAGACAGCAACTGAATACTTAAGATCAAGTATAAAACTTAAGATAGCAACTGAATACTAAGGATCAAGTATAAAACTTAAGACGTCAACTGAATACCTAAGATCAAGTATACAACTTAAGACAGCAACTGAATACTTAAGATCAAGTATAAAACTCAAGACAGCAACTGAATACTTAAGATCAAGTATAAAACTTAAGACAGCAACTGAATACTTAAGATCAAATATAAAACTTAAGATGGCAACTAAATACTAAGGATCAAGTATAAAACTTAAGACGGCAACTGAATACCTAAGATCAAGTATACAACTTAAGACGTTAACTGAATACTAAGGATCAAGTATAAAACTTAAGACGGCAACTGAATACCTAAGATCAAATATACAACTTAAGACGGTAACTGAATACTTAAGATCAAGTATAAAACTTAAGACAGCAACTGAATACCTAAGATCAAGTATACAACTTAAGACGGTAACTGAATACTTAAGATCAAGTATAAAACTTAAGACAGCAACTGAATACTTAAGATCAAGTATAAAACTTAAGATAGCAACTGAATACTAAGGATCAAGTATAAAACTTAAGACTGAATACCTAAGATCAAGTATACAACTTAAGACAGCAACTGAATACTTAAGATCAAGTATAAAACTCAAGACAGCAACTGAATACTTAAGATCAAGTATAAAACTTAAGACAGCAACTGAATACTTAAGATCAAGTATAAAACTTAAGACGGTAACTGAATACTTAAGATCAAATATAAAACTTAAGACGGTAACTGAATACTTAAGATCAAATATAAAACTTAAGACAGTAACTGAATACTTAAGATCAAGTATAAAACTTAAGACGGCAACTGAATACTTAAGATCAAGTATAAAACTTAAAACGGCAACTGAATAGTTAAGATCAAATATAAAACTTAAGACGGCAACTGAATACTTAAGATCAAGTATAAAACTTAAGACGGCAACTGAATACTAAGGATCAAGTATACAACTTAAGACGGCAACTGAATACTTAAGATCAAGTATAAAACTTAAGACAGCAACTGAATACCTAAGATCAAGTATACAACTTAAGACGGTAACTGAATACTTAAGATCAAGTATAAAACTTAAGACAGCAACTGAATACTTAAGATCAAGTATAAAACTTAAGATAGCAACTGAATACTAAGGATCAAGTATAAAACTTAAGACGTCAACTGAATACCTAAGATCAAGTATACAACTTAAGACGGCAACAGAATACTTAAGATCAAATATAAAACTTAAGATGGCAACTAAATACTAAGGATCAAGTATAAAACTTAAGACGGCAACTGAATACCTAAGATCAAGTATACAACTTAAGACGTTAACTGAATACTAAGGATCAAGTATAAAACTTAAGATGGCAACTGAATACCTAAGATCAAGTATACAACTTAAGACGGTAACTGAATACTTAAGATCAAGTATAAAACTTAAGACAGCAACTGAATACCTAAGATCAAGTATACAACTTAAGACGGTAACTGAATACTTAAGATCAAGTATAAAACTTAAGACAGCAACTGAATACTTAAGATCAAGTATAAAACTTAAGATAGCAACTGAATACTAAGGATCAAGTATAAAACTTAAGACGTCAACTGAATACCTAAGATCAAGTATACAACTTAAGACAGCAACTGAATACTTAAGATCAAGTATAAAACTCAAGACAGCAACTGAATACTTAAGATCAAGTATAAAACTTAAGACAGCAACTGAATACTTAAGATCAAGTATAAAACTTAAGACGGTAACTGAATACTTAAGATCAAATATAAAACTTAAGACAGTAACTGAATACTTAAGATCAAGTATAAAACTTAAGACGGCAACTGAATACTTAAGATCAAGTATAAAACTTAAAACGGCAACTGAATAGTTAAGATCAAATATAAAACTTAAGACGGCAACTGAATACTTAAGATCAAGTATAAAACTTAAGACGGCAACTGAATACTAAGGATCAAGTATACAACTTAAGACGGCAACTGAATACTTAAGATCAAGTATAAAACTTAAGACGGCAACAGAATACTTAAGATCAAATATAAAACTTAAGATGGCAACTAAATACTAAGGATCAAGTATAAAACTTAAGACGGCAACTGAATACCTAAGATCAAGTATACAACTTAAGACGTTAACTGAATACTAAGGATCAAGTATAAAACTTAAGACGGCAACTGAATACCTAAGATCAAATATACAACTTAAGACGGTAACTGAATACTTAAGATCAAGTATAAAACTTAAGACAGCAACTGAATACCTAAGATCAAGTATACAACTTAAGACGGTAACTGAATACTTAAGATCAAGTATAAAACTTAAGACAGCAACTGAATACTTAAGATCAAGTATAAAACTTAAGATAGCAACTGAATACTAAGGATCAAGTATAAAACTTAAGACGTCAACTGAATACCTAAGATCAAGTATACAACTTAAGACAGCAACTGAATACTTAAGATCAAGTATAAAACTCAAGACAGCAACTGAATACTTAAGATCAAGTATAAAACTTAAGACAGCAACTGAATACTTAAGATCAAATATAAAACTTAAGATGGCAACTAAATACTAAGGATCAAGTATAAAACTTAAGACGGCAACTGAATACCTAAGATCAAGTATACAACTTAAGACGTTAACTGAATACTAAGGATCAAGTATAAAACTTAAGACGGCAACTGAATACCTAAGATCAAATATACAACTTAAGACGGTAACTGAATACTTAAGATCAAGTATAAAACTTAAGACAGCAACTGAATACCTAAGATCAAGTATACAACTTAAGACGGTAACTGAATACTTAAGATCAAGTATAAAACTTAAGACAGCAACTGAATACTTAAGATCAAGTATAAAACTTAAGATAGCAACTGAATACTAAGGATCAAGTATAAAACTTAAGACTGAATACCTAAGATCAAGTATACAACTTAAGACAGCAACTGAATACTTAAGATCAAGTATAAAACTCAAGACAGCAACTGAATACTTAAGATCAAGTATAAAACTTAAGACAGCAACTGAATACTTAAGATCAAGTATAAAACTTAAGACGGTAACTGAATACTTAAGATCAAATATAAAACTTAAGACGGTAACTGAATACTTAAGATCAAATATAAAACTTAAGACAGTAACTGAATACTTAAGATCAAGTATAAAACTTAAGACGGCAACTGAATACTTAAGATCAAGTATAAAACTTAAAACGGCAACTGAATAGTTAAGATCAAATATAAAACTTAAGACGGCAACTGAATACTTAAGATCAAGTATAAAACTTAAGACGGCAACTGAATACTAAGGATCAAGTATACAACTTAAGACGGCAACTGAATACTTAAGATCAAGTATAAAACTTAAGACGGCAACAGAATACTTAAGATCAAATATAAAACTTAAGATGGCAACTAAATACTAAGGATCAAGTATAAAACTTAAGACGGCAACTGAATACCTAAGATCAAGTATACAACTTAAGACGTTAACTGAATACTAAGGATCAAGTATAAAACTTAAGACGGCAACTGAATACCTAAGATCAAATATACAACTTAAGACGGTAACTGAATACTTAAGATCAAGTATAAAACTTAAGACAGCAACTGAATACCTAAGATCAAGTATACAACTTAAGACGGTAACTGAATACTTAAGATCAAGTATAAAACTTAAGACAGCAACTGAATACTTAAGATCAAGTATAAAACTTAAGATAGCAACTGAATACTAAGGATCAAGTATAAAACTTAAGACGTCAACTGAATACCTAAGATCAAGTATACAACTTAAGACAGCAACTGAATACTTAAGATCAAGTATAAAACTCAAGACAGCAACTGAATACTTAAGATCAAGTATAAAACTTAAGACAGCAACTGAATACTTAAGATCAAGTATAAAACTTAAGACGGTAACTGAATACTTAAGATCAAATATAAAACTTAAGACAGTAACTGAATACTTAAGATCAAGTATAAAACTTAAGACGGCAACTGAATACTTAAGATCAAGTATAAAACTTAAAACGGCAACTGAATACTTAAGATCAAATATAAAACTTAAGACGGCAACTGAATACTTAAGATCAAGTATAAAACTTAAGACGGCAACTGAATACTTAAGATCAAGTATAAAACTTAAGACGGTAACTGAATACTTAAGATCAAGTATAAAACTTAAGACGACAACTGAATACTTAAGATCAAGTATAAAACTTAAGACGGCAACTGAATACTTAAGATCAAGTATAAAACTTAAAACGGCAACTGAATACTTAAGATCAAGTATAAAACTTAAGACGGTAACTGAATACTTAAGATCAAGTATAAAACTTAAGACAGCAACTGAATACTAAGGATCAAGTATACAACTTAAGACGGCAACTGAATACTTAAGAACCAGTATAAAACTTAAGACGGTAACTGAATACTTAAGATCAAGTATAAAACTTAAGACAGCAACTGAATACTTAAGATCAAGTATAAAACTTAAGATGGCAACTGAATACTAAGGATCAAGTATAAAACTTAAGACGGCAACTGAATACCTAAGATCAAGTATACAACTTAAGACGGTAACTGAATACTAAGGATCAAGTATACAACTTAAGACGGCAACTGAATACCTAAGATCAAGTATACAACTTAAGACGGTAACTGAATACTTAAGATCAAGTATAAAACTTAAGACAGCAACTGAATACTTAAGATCAAGTATAAAACTTAAGATGACAACTGAATACTAAGGATCAAGTATACAACTTAAGACGGCAACTGAATACTTAAGAACCAGTATACAACTTAAGATGGCAACTGAATACTTAAGATCAAGTATACAACTTAAGATGGCAACTGAATACTAAGGATCAAGTATACAACTTAAGACGGCAACTGAATACTTAAGAACCAGTATACAACTTAAGATGGCAACTAAATACTAAGGATCAAGTATAAAACTTAAAACGGCAACTGAATACTTAAGATCAAGTATAAAACTTAAGACGACAACTGAATACTTAAGATCAAGTATAAAATTTAAGACGGCAACAGAATACTTAAGATCAAATATAAAACTTAAGATGGCAACTGAATACTAAGGATCAAGTATACAACTTAAGACGGCAACTGAATACCTAAGATCAAGTATACAACTTAAGACGGTAACTGAATACTAAGGATCAAGTATACAACTTAAGACGGTAACTGAATACTAAGGATCAAGTATACAACTTAAGACGGTAACTGAATACTTAAGATCAAGTATAAAACTTAAGACAGCAACTGAATACTTAAGATCAAGTATACAACTTAAGACGGCAACTGAATACTTAAGATCAAGTATAAAACTTAAGACGGTAACTGAATACTAAGGATCAAGTATACAACTTAAGATAGCAACTAAATACTAAGGATTAAGTATAAAACTTAAAACGGCAACTGAATACTTAAGATCAAGTATAAAACTTAAGACGACAACTGAATACTAAGGATCAAGTATACAACTTAAGACGGTAACTGAATACTTAAGATCAAGTATAAAACTTAAGACGGCAACTGAATACTTAAGATCAAGTATAAAACTTAAGACGGCAACTGAATACTTAAGATCAAATATAAAACTTAAGACAGCAACTGAATACTAAGGATCAAGTATAAAACTTAAGACGGCAACTGAATACCTAAGATCAAGTATACAACTTAAGACGGTAACTGAATACTAAGGATCAAGTATAAAACTTAAGACGGCAACTGAATACTTAAGATCAAGTATACAACTTAAGATGGCAACTGAATACTTAAGAACCAGTATAAAACTTAAGACAGCAACTGAATACTTAAGATCAAGTATAAAACTTAAGACAGCAACTGAATACTTAAGATCAAGTATAAAACTTAAGATGGCAACTGAATACTTAAGATCAAGTATAAAACTTAAGACAGCAACTGAATACTTAAGATCAAGTATAAAACTTAAGATGGCAACTGAATACTTAAGATCAAATATAAAACTTAAGATGGCAACTAAATACTAAGGATCAAGTATAAAACTTAAAACGGCAACTGAATACTTAAGATCAAATATAAAACTTAAGATGGCAACTAAATACTAAGGATCAAGTATAAAACTTAAAACGGCAACTGAATACTTAAGATCAAGTATAAAACTTAAGATGGCAACTAAATACTAAGGATCAAGTATAAAACTTAAAACGGCAACTGAATACTTAAGATCAAGTATAAAACTTAAGACGGCAACAGAATACTTAAGATCAAGTATACAACTTAAGACGGCAACTGAATACTTAAGATCAAGTATACAACTTAAGATGGCAACTGAATACTTAAGATCAAATATAAAACTTAAGATGGCAACTAAATACTAAGGATCAAGTATAAAACTTAAAACGGCAACTGAATACTTAAGATCAAGTATAAAACTTAAAACGGCAACTGAATACTTAAGATCAAGTATAAAACTTAAGACGGCAACAGAATACTTAAGATCAAATATAAAACTTAAGATGGCAACTGAATACTAAGGATCAAGTATACAACTTAAGACGGCAACTGAATACCTAAGATCAAGTATACAACTTAAGACGGTAACTGAATACTAAGGATCAAGTATAAAACTTAAGACGGCAACTGAATACTAAGGATCAAGTATACAACTTAAGACGGTAACTGAATACTTAAGATCAAGTATAAAACTTAAGACAGCAACTGAATACTTAAGATCAAGTATAAAACTTAAGACGGCAACTGAATACTTAAGATCAAGTATAAAACTTAAGACGGTAACTGAATACTAAGGATCAAGTATACAACTTAAGATGGCAACTAAATACTAAGGATCAAGTATAAAACTTAAAACGGCAACTGAATACTTAAGATCAAGTATAAAACTTAAGACAGCAACTGAATACTTAAGATCAAGTATACAACTTAAGACGGCAACTGAATACTTAAGATCAAGTATAAAACTTAAGACGGTAACTGAATACTAAGGATCAAGTATACAACTTAAGATGGCAACTAAATACTAAGGATCAAGTATAAAACTTAAGATGGCAACTGAATACTTAAGATCAAGTATAAACTTAAGATGGTAACTGAATACTTAAGATCAAGTATACAACTTAAGACGGTAACTGAATACTTAAGATCAAGTATAAAACTTAAGACGGCAACTGAATACTTAAGATCAAGTATAAAACTTAAGACGGTAACTGAATACTTAAGATCAAGTATAAAACTTAAGACAGTAACTGAATACTTAAGATCAAGTATAAAACTTAAGACAGCAACTGAATACTTAAGATCAAGTATAAAACTTAAGATGGTAACTGAATACTTAAGATCAAATATAAAACTTAAGACAGCAACTGAATACTTAAGATTATAAATGGACAAATTACGAACTTCAAATTTCAAATATACACACAAATGTCTATATAACTACTACCTACTACCTACCTACTACATATTATACACCTACTACCTTCCTACTACCTACCTACTACTTACCTACTACCTACTAACTACATATTACACACCTACTACCTTCCTACTACCTACCTACTACTTACCTACTACTTACCTACTACCTACCTACTACATATTATACACCTACTACCTTCCTACTACCTACCTACTACTTACCTACTACTTACCTACTACCTACCTACTACATATTACACACCTACTACCTTCCTACTACCTACCTACTACTTACCTACTACTTACCTACTACCTACCTACTACATATTACACACCTACTATCTACCTACTATCTACCCACTACATACCTACTACCTACCTACTACCTACCTACTACCTACCTACTACCTACCTACTACCTACCTACTACATATTATACACCTACTACCTTCCTACTACCTACCTACTACTTACCTACTACCTACCTACTACATATTATACACCTACTACCTTCCTACTACCTACCTACTACTTACCTACTACCTACTAACTACATATTACACACCTACTACCTTCCTACTACCTACCTACTACTTACCTACTACTTACCTACTACCTACCTACTACATATTATACACCTACTACCTTCCTACTACCTACCTACTACTTACCTACTACTTACCTACTACCTACCTACTACATATTACACACCTACTATCTACCTACTATCTACCCACTACATACCTACTACCTACCTACTACCTACCTACTACCTACCTACTACCTACCTACTACCTACCTACTACACCTACTACCTTCCTACTACCTACCTACTACTTACCTACTACCTACCTACTACATATTATACACCTACTACCTTCCTACTACCTACCTACTACATACCTACTACCTACCTACTACATATTACACACCTACTACCTTGCTACTACCTACCTACTACTTACCTACTACTTACCTACTACCTACCTACTACATATTATACACCTACTACCTTCCTACTACCTACCTACTACTTACCTACTACTTACCTACTACCTACCTACTACATATTACACACCTACTATCTACCTACTATCTACCCACTACATACCTACTACCTACCTACTACCTACCTACTACCTACCTACTACCTACCTACTACCTACCTACTACATATTATACACCTACTACCTTCCTACTACCTACCTACTACTTACCTACTACCTACCTACTACATATTATACACCTACTACCTTCCTACTACCTACCTACTACATACCTACTACCTACCTACTACATATTACACACCTACTACCTTGCTACTACCTACCTACTACTTACCTACTACTTACCTACTACCTACCTACTACATATTATACACCTACTACCTTCCTACTACCTACCTACTACTTACCTACTACTTACCTACTACCTACCTACTACATATTACACACCTACTATCTACCTACTATCTACCCACTACATACCTACTACCTACCTACTACCTACCTACTACCTACCTACTACCTACCTACTACCTACCTACTACCTACCTACTACCTACCTACTACCTACCTACTACCTACCTACTACCTACCTACTACCTACCTACTACCTACTACCTACCTACTACCTACCTACTACCTACCTACTACCTATCTACTACCTACCTACTACTACCTACCTACTACCTACCTACTACCTACCTACTACTTACCTACTACTTACCTACTACCTACCTACTACATATTATACACCTACTACCTTCCTACTACCTACCTACTATATACCTACTACTTACCTACTACTTACCTACTACCTACCTACTACATATTATACACCTACTACCTTCCTACTACCTACCTACTACATACCTACTACTTACCTACTACTTACCTACTACCTACCTACTACATATTATACACCTACTACCTTCCTACTACCTACCTACTACTTACCTACTACTTACCTACTACCTACCTACTACATATTACACACCTACTATCTACCTACTATCTACCCACTACATACCTACTACCTACCTACTACCTACCTACTACCTATCTACTACCTACCTACTACCTACCTACTACCTACCTACTACCTACCTACTACCTACCTACTACCTACCTACTACCTACCTACTACCTACCTACTACCTACCTACTACCTACCTACTACCTACCTACTACCTACCTACTACCTACCTACTACCTACCTACTACCTACCTACTACCTACCTACTACCTACCTACTACCTACCTACTACCTTCCTACTACCTACCTACTACTTACCTACTACTTACCTACTACCTACCTACTACATATTATACACCTACTACCTTCCTACTACCTACCTACTACATACCTACTACCTACCTACTACATATTACACACCTACTACCTTGCTACTACCTACCTACTACTTACCTACTACTTACCTACTACCTACCTACTACATATTATACACCTACTACCTTCCTACTACCTACCTACTACTTACCTACTACTTACCTACTACCTACCTACTACATATTATACACCTACTACCTTCCTACTACCTACCTACTACTTACCTACTACTTACCTACTACTTACCTACTACATATTATACACCTACTACCTTCCTACTACCTACCTACTACTTACCTACTACTTACCTACTACCTACCTACTACATATTACACACCTACTATCTACCTACTATCTACCCACTACATACCTACTACCTACCTACTACCTACCTACTACCTACCTACTACCTACCTACTACCTACCTACTACCTACCTACTACCTACCTACTACCTACCTACTACCTACCTACTACCTACCTACTACCTACTACCTACCTACTACCTACCTACTACCTACCTACTACCTATCTACTACCTACCTACTACTACCTACCTACTACCTATCTACTACCTACATACTACCTACCTACTACCTACCTACTACCTACCTACTACCTACCTACTACTTACCTACTACTTACCTACTACCTACCTACTACATATTATACACCTACTACCTTCCTACTACCTACCTACTATATACCTACTACTTACCTACTACTTACCTACTACCTACCTACTACATATTATACACCTACTACCTTCCTACTACCTACCTACTACATACCTACTACTTACCTACTACCTACCTACTACATATTATACACCTACTACCTTCCTACTACCTACCTACTACTTACCTACTACTTACCTACTACCTACCTACTACATATTACACACCTACTATCTACCTACTATCTACCCACTACATACCTACTACCTACCTACTACCTACCTACTACCTACCTACTACCTACCTACTACCTACCTACTACCTACCTACTACCTACCTACTACCTACCTACTACCTACCTACTACCTATCTACTACCTACCTACTACCTACCTACTACCTACTACTACCTACCTACTACCTACCTACTACCTACCTACTACCTACCTACTACCTACCTACTACCTACCTACTACCTACCTACTACCTACCTACTACCTACCTACTACCTACCTACTACCTATCTACTAACTACCTACTACCTACCTACTACCTACCTACTACCTACCTACTACCCACCTACTACCTACCTACTACCTACCTACTACCTACCTACTACCTACCTACTACCTATCTACTACCTACCTACTACCTACCTACTACCTACCTACTACCTACCTACTACCTACCTACTACATATCTACTACCTATCTACTATCTACATATTGGTGAGATTTACCTTAAGCACATCTGTTTTAAATAAATCAATTTTCATTTCTTGCAAAGCTGTAAGAGTGTCAGCTAAGTTGTTTTGTTCTTGAAGCAAAATGCTTTCCAGTTTACCAAGTGAGAGGTTCTGTTCATCGTTGCCTAGATGCCGAGGTCATCGATGGTGAAATAATAGATTACTTTTTGATAAGTTAAGGATGTAATTTGACGAAATTAAATTTAATACTAACTGTAACAATATAACTGTAACAATATAACTGTAACAATATAACTGTAACAATATAACTGTAACAATATAACTGTAACAATATAACTGTAACAATATAACTGTAACAATATAACTGTAACAATATAACTGTAACAATATAACTGTAACAATATAACTGTAACAATATAACTGTAACAATATAACTGTAACAATATAACTGTAACAATATAACTGTAACAATATAACTGTAACAATATAACTGTAACAATATAACTGTAACAATATAACTGTAACAATATAACTGTAACAATATAACTGTAACAATATAACTGTAACAATATAACTGTAACAATATAACTGTAACAATATAACTGTAACAATATAACTGTAACAATATAACTGTAACAATATAACTGTAACAATATAACTGTAACAATATAACTGTAACAATATAACTGTAAAAACAATAAATATAACAAAACTAATTATAAACACAATAATTGTATCTTTACTAACATTTACGTAGTAAAAATTTCCTTATCATTGGTATATCACCATGAGATGGAGAAAGATTTTGTTGAATAATTTGATCAGTATGATGAAATAGGTCCACGGGAGAAATTACTGCATCTTTTGTTAGTTTTGGAGTTTCGGAGTAAGTTTGTTCCACCGAGGGATACAAGAAGGATTGATTAGGTAAAGGTGCAACAGGTAAACTTGAAGGTGCTTGATTCTGTAAGGCGAGTATTCGAGGTGTTATAAGATAAGATATTAGGTTAGTTGATAATCTATTAATAGACTTGAAGTGCAAAGTAAGTATAAATGACATCGGAGTGATTATTTTTACAAGGAATATATTAAAAAAAAGCATTAATAAAAAATAAAGTGATAAACTCACAATAGTTAATTATGAAATGAATTAAATAAAATAAAGAAAAAAACTTAAGAACTGAAAAAAAACAGCTAATTATAGACAAAGCTGATTATAGAAAAGCTGATTATAGAAAAGCTAATTATAGACAAAGCTAATTATAGACAAATCTAATTATAGACAAAGCTAATTATAGACAAAGCTAATTATAGAAAAAGCAAATTATAGAAAAAGCAAATTATAGACAAAGCAAATTATAGAAAAAGCAAATTATAGACAAAGCTAATTATAGACAAAGCTATAGTGACTAGATAGTGACTAGATAGTGAGTAGATAGTGACTAGATAATGACTACTAAAGTGTCAAAATAAATAACCTGAAGACTATCAGAGTATATATAATAAGCTACCTCTTGTGAAGATATTACAAAAATGAAGTCATCTTCTTCATCCCCTTCGTCAACACCCTTTACTGTCAAGGCTGTAGCTGTAGTCTGTGTAAGTGAGGGTCGACTCTCTATCTCATCTACAATTGGAGACCTGCGGGTAAATTTGTGTAGGGTTTATAAAACATTGCAAAGTAAAATATTAAGTTTTATCTATAAAAAAACAAAAGAAGTTTATTACAAATTATCGATAAAAAATAAAAGTTAAAATTTAATTGAGATTTGAAATTGTAAAATTAAATACCGCATAATTAATATATGTATATATATATATATATATATATATATATATATATGTATACTGCATATATATATATATATAATATCACAAGAAACCATCCAGGCCATTTTATTTTTTGTTATAAAAGAGTAAATATATTATATTTATATATAAATAATATTTTATTTCAAATAATTATATTTAATTTATGATGTATTATATATCAAGTATTTGTATTCGACTGAATAAACTTAGTAAACTTAGCATCGTAGAAAGATATGCAAACATTAGACTAGATTAGATAGACCAGTCTACTATTACAGTAATGCACATAGTATTGTCACACTTGTTTGTTCATAGTGTAATTCAAGGAGATATCAAGGAAGACATCTATTTTTAGATTATAGATAATTTTATTTTAATATAGAAAAATATAAATATGAGCGAAATTAAGAATAATTAGCCAATAAAGATATAATAGTGGTATGGGAAGTTGACCTCAGAAGTTGACCTCAGAAGTTGACCTCAGAAGTTGACCTCGGAGTATAATTAAGTCACTAACATTATAATTTCCTTGAGGGTGAATTGCAGACCCTCAGTTTCTATTATCAAAGGTAGATGAGGAGTAAAGTCTCTTCCATTTGAAGATTGGCGTTTATACTTTTTAGCGGGAGTGAGGATGGTGGTGGGGTTGATGGAAGGGGTGGAGGTTGCACCAGAGTTAGGAGTAGGCGTAGTCAAAGAGTTAGAATTGGTAGAGGTATATAACAAAGGAAAACCTCCATCAGAAGGAGCTCCAGCGGGATAAGGTTCTATAATTGTAGGGTCTGTAATGGGAATATGTTGTTCCGAATTAGCGTAATTTACGGAAGGTAGAAACCTGCCGGGGTGAAATTAGCGCGAGTTCTCGAGGTTGAAATCTTCGTAATCGAAGGTGAACTACGAAGGAGACTCAATTGTTCATTGAGAGAAGAGAAGCGAGGTATTCGGTCAGATATAATGCAACGGGAAGAATGGGAGGGCGGCGGCGGGGAGGTGGAGTAGATGGGAACTGTAGGGTTTGGTGCTGTAGGGTTTGGTGGTGTAGGGTTTAGTGTTGTAGGGTTTGGTGTTGCAGGGTTTAGTGTTGTAGGGTTTGGTGTTGTAGGGTTTAGTGCTGTAGGGTTTGGTGTTGTAGGGTTTGATGCTGTAGGGTTTGATGTTGTAGGGTTTGGTGGTGTAGGGTTTGATGCTGTAGGGTTTAGTGCTGTAGGGTTTGGTGCTGTAGGGTTTAGTGCTGTAGGGTTTAGTTCTGTAGGGTTTAGTTCTGTAGGGTTTGGTGCTGTAGGGTTTGGTGTTGTAGGGTTTGATTCTGTAGGGTTTAGTGCTGTAGGGTTTGGTGTTGTAGGGTTTGATGCTGTAGGGTTTGGTGCTGTAGGGTTTAGTGCTGTAGGGTTTAGTTCTGTAGGGTTTGGTGCTGTAGGGTTTGATGTTGTAGGGTTTGATGTTGTAGGGTTTGGTGCTGTAGGGTTTGATGTTGTAGGGTTTGATGTTGTAGGGTTTGATGTTGTAGGGTTTGGTGTTGTAGGGTTTGGTGGTGTAGGGTTTAGTGCTGTAGGGTTTGGTGCTGTAGGGTTTGATGTTGTAGGGTTTAGTGCTGTAGGGTTTAGTTCTGTAGGGTTTGATGTTGTAGGGTTTGGTGCTGTAGGGTTTGGTGTTGTAGGGTTTGGTGCTGTAGGGTTTAGTGCTGTAGGGTTTGGTGCTGTAGGGTTTGATGTTGTAGGGTTTGATGTTGTAGGGTTTGCTGTTGTAGGGTTTGCTGTTGTAGGGTTTGATGTTGTAGGGTTTGATGTTGTAGGGTTTGCTGTTGTAGGGTTTGCTGTTGTAGGGTTTGCTGTTGTAGGGTTTGATGTTGTAGGGTTTGCTGTTGTAGGGTTTGATGTTGTAGGGTTTGATGCTGTAGGGTTTAGTGCTGTAGGGTTTGATGTTGTAGGGTTTGCTGTTGTAGGGTTTGCTGTTGTAGGGTTTGCTGTTGTAGGGTTTGATGTTGTAGGGTTTGCTGTTGTAGGGTTTGCTGTTGTAGGGTTTGATGTTGTAGGATTTGATGTTGTAGGGTTTGCTGTTGTAGGGTTTGATGCTGTAGGGTTTGCTGTTGTAGGGTTTGATGTTGTAGGGTTTGCTGTTGTAGGGTTTGATGTTGTAGGGTTTGATGCTGTAGGGTTTAGTGCTGTAGGGTTTGATGTTGTAGGGTTTGGTGGTGTAGGGTTTAGTGCATATGGCCAGGTCTGCAGTAATTCTGTGGACGGCGTATGGGAACTGTAATTCTGAGAACTCCGCACATCCTGGCCACCAGCAGATGACATTGTTTGCGAATGAAAGGTCGTGGGGGTCATGGAAAGGGAACTACATTTACAGCGACTCTCAGGTGATGGGTTTTGTGAAAGTAGGAGTTGGGGCTCGTAAGAATCGTTGTTGTTATGGAAGTAGGGACGAATTGCGTTGGAATCTGCAGGATCTACCTGCGGGTCTTTGCGAGGTCGGGTTTCGTTAGGTCGGGAATCGTTCAACGGAGGACATGAAGGACAATATGAGTTGGAAAATGGATATTTGGAGTTCATAGGAACGTTTTCGAGGGATAAGTTGGGGAGATCTGTGGGAGTAAGTCTTGTTATTACATAACCGGAGGCTTGAGATGGTGTGTATTTGGGTTCACTTAGAGGGCGTTGACGTAATTCACGTTTCAATTGGTTACGTAGATCCGTCAAGTCAGTAATGCATGGTGGCATCATGAAGGCGTTCTGAGAAAATAGGATAAAGTTCATAATCGAGATTTATGTATTTATCGTTTATATAAATAAAACAAATGCAATTATTAATATCGTTCTAAAACTATATTATAATATTGTTTATATTAACTATAGTTATATATTACATATTAGATCTAATGTAATGTATCTCCATTATAAAATGTACCATTATAATTTATGGAAAATATTTTACTACAGAAAACAAACGCAAATATATATAAATATATATATATATATATATAAATATATATAAATATATATATATATATAAATATATATATATATAAATATATATATATATAAATATATATATATATAAATATATAAATATATATATATATATATATAAGTGAAATGTAAAACAGGGTTATTAATTATATATACTGTTCACAAAAAGGTAAATAAATAACAATACGGTCACTATTGTTATCTAGTGTCTAATATATCAAATAAGGGTGAGTTCCCTTCTGTGGATGGTAACACAATGCCTGTTTGAGACCCATACCGTAAGACCCATACCGTAAGACCCATATTGTGAGACCCATACCGTAAGACCCATACCATAAGACCCATACTGTAAGACCCATACTGTAAGACCCATAATGTAAGACCAATACTGTAAGACCCATACTGTAAGACCCATACTGTAAGACCCATACTGTAAGACCCATACTGTAAGACCCATAATGTAAGACCAATACTGTAAGACCCATACTGTAAGACCCATACCGTAAGACCCATAATGTAAGACCCATAATGTAAGACCCATAATGTAAGACCCATACCGTAAGACCCATACCGTAAGACCCATACCGTAAGACCCATACCGTGAGACCCATACCGTGAGACCCATACCGTAAGACCCATACCGTAAGACCCATACCGTAAGACCCATACTGTGAGACCCATATTGTGAGACCTATACCGTAAGACCCATACCGTAAGACCCATACCGTGAGACCCATACTGTGAGACCCACACTGTAAGACCCATACTGTAAGATCCATACTGTAAGACCCATACTGTAAGACCCATATTGTAAGACCCATACTGTAAGACCCATACTGTAAGACTCATACTGTAAGACCCATACTGTAAGACCCATACTGTAAGACCCATACTGTAAGACCTATAATGTAAGACCCATACCGTAAGACCCATACCGTAAGACCCATACCGTAAGACCCATACCGTGAGACCCATACCGTGAGACCCACACCGTGAGACCCATACTGTAAGACCCATACTGTATAAAATCTGACACCCACACATACACCCACACCCACACCCACACACATACACACCCACACACACCCAGACACACACACACCCACACACACACACACACCCACACCCACACGCACACTCACACAAACACGCACGCACGCACGCACACACACACACACACACACACACACACACATACACAAGCACACACACATGTATGTATGTATGAATATTAGTTATATATTAAAAGGGAAATAAAGACTCCATAATCAATGAATTAATAAGCAATTCTATATATATTGATGTCAAATGAAGTTCCAACATGAGCAATTGTTTTCTTTGTTTTCAGCTTTTGCAGAGAATCCGAGTAAATCATTTTTCATTATATATATTGCGAGAAATAAATATGAATATTATTAATATTTGTTTATATACTAAGTTAAAGTTATTATATAGTAATAGAAATATGATTTTAATTGAATTACACTTTATCTGTTTACTCAACAAAACTGGAATTAATTTAAATTGTCATAAAGTTATATAACTTATATATATAATACTATCTATCGTATATATACTTATAATTATACATATATTTATATACTATTAATAGTATCTTACTAAATACACTATGTTGATTCTTTATAATTATTATATATTTATTAATTAATTAGTATAATATAAGATAATAAATAAGGAAGTTTAAGTTTTAGTTGATAATATATTTTCTCCATTTAAACTAAATGGAGATGATTTGTTGTATATTATTTTTATATAAACAAGATTACCAGGGATAATACCGTGCCAGATATAAATCAATAACTGGTTATATTTTCACAATAATGGGATTTCTCATTACAATTTTCTAAAAAATTAAATTATAAATCTATGCTACTACTACTTTTCACCCACAAATACACAAAACCCACTCCACGAATATATCTCCATGAATATGTATATAAATAAGAATGTAGATTAGTATTTAATAATAATGACAATTCATTCATAAAATGTTTAATTGTATGGGTTTACTAACTATTGATAAAGTATTTTGAATAATGATGTTATCAAATTCTGGAAAAAATATTTTCAATTTATTGTACAAGTATTCACTTTCTGCCTCCGTAATCATGTTTAACTATTATATTTACAAACTATTTTATGTTAGGAATACTATATATTAGGTAATGTAAATAAATACGAAGTAATAAATAGAAATTTTCAAATATATTGACACTCAGCATAAACTTTGAACTCCATTAACTTGTTAATTGGAACTCAAATAGACTACATTTGAGTCTATTATTCTATTTATTGAATTGTTAAACTAAATATACTGTATAATATGGTACTTGTGAAGTATTTTTAAAAATTGCAAAGTTGTATAAATATAGCTTTTTAAAAAATCTACTTCATTGTAATTTGTCAGTTTCGATCACATGATCTCGTTTATAATTTACACAAAATCCAAGCCCTGTCACTCTCGTATTTTTGCGTATATAAACAAATAATATAATGTAAACATCACGTGATTGCTTGGATGATTTTTCGCAGCTAATTCAATAAATATAATAATAAAATATTTTAATTAATTATAATTTTATAATGTTTAAACAAAGTAAGGGATGCAGATGTTCTGCTATTAATTGCAATGGTTATTCTGCTATAAGTGAATACCCATTTCACAGATTTCCATCCAACAAAGAAAGGTAAAGTAATTGAATAATATAAGATATAATGTCAGCAAAATATAAATTTGTATCTATATGAATCCAACTTATACTATATAATGTTATTTAAATACAACTATATAAATACATACATACATATATATATAGTACAAGTTATAATATATACATAATTATTGTATAATGATATATTTTTATATAATTTAAATATAAGTATTATAAATTTAGATAATTCATATTACCTCATACACTTGAATAATTATATATACTAATTTATTAAATATGTTTAATGTTTATAATATTTATATATCCTAATATTATTAGATGTACAAAGTGGGCCATAAATACACGTAATTTAGTGTTAATACAATGTGTAAAACATAATGGAGCAAATGATTTACGAAATCATCGAATTTGTGGCAAACATTTTGAAGACTCACAATACACTAATGGAGAAAGGTATATTATTTTATATATATGCATCTAATTTGATTATATAAACCATCCTGTTTCTAATTTATAAATTAGAAAAAGATTGAATACTGATGCTTATCCAACGAAATTTGGCATTCCAAATCCTCCACCAGCTATAAAATAAGAAATAAGAAATAAACAATACATAATTTATAATATATTTTTAGGCATTGGCTAGATAGGCTGTGAAACATACTAAATTGTTTACAAATAATTAATTTTTTATAATTTGCATGTTTTTGTGGTTCATAAATGGTTGATTATTAAATATAGACATTGCCTTGATATCAATATAACTTCTACAGTTACCGATGTAAATAGATAATATGTGGAAAATGCATATTTATTTTCAATATAAATTTTTTTCATACAATATATATGGAATAAACTTGAAATAACTAACTATACTAGATATATTAATTGTTAATTAATATGATATATTACTTAAAATTTATATTTTGAATTTAGCCACAACTAGAATTTGAGCATATATATAGTAAAGTTAATAAAGTTTACCAAAAGTTATTTCAAAACAAAAATAAGTGGAAATGTATATTTTTTAGTGTATTATATTTGTTCAACTCTATATATAGAATAATTCGTAAATCGTGCATGATAATATAATTATTACATATAAAATATATGTTTATTCAATAGTAAAATGTATAATTATTAAATTATTTGAATTGTATATTAAAATTTGAAACTTTATATAAGCGCGAAGTTTAAATATTTGTAAAATATATTTTAATTTAGATTCCTATATACCGGCATATAATATTTAATATCATGTTTATTAATACAAATATTATAGATAGTGAATACATCAATACAGATAATAATATTATTTTAATAAAAAAAAATAGCCTATGAGGAGGATTTTATATTATATAAAGAAGCTATAAAGGAATATGAAGTTAAAACTGTAAATCAACCTTATTTATTAAAAGATACTTATAAATATAGCGCAATTCCAATAGGTATCATATTTGAAATTTGTTTATTATTAAAATGTATTAGATATATATATATATATATTTGAATACATGTTAGTTAATTTATATTTAAAATTAGATATGCATCTATATATAAAATTAATTTAATCAATAAATAAAATATTATGTTAATTATTTATTTTCATTAATTGTTAGATTAACAAGTGAACTAATACCAGGAGTTTTATTGAAACATTCATTTATTATTAATAAAAAGTGATTTATCATTGTCATTATGGTAAAAATAAAAATGAAAATAAAAGGATAAAGTTAAACAATGATAGGTGTGAAGAATTGAAGGTGGTAGAATACAAAAAAAAAACTAATTTATTATATAATATATAATATTATTTACACATTATATATTTAATAGTTAGATCATCCGGTGCAAATAAAAGGCGCACATATATACAACCGACGAAGAATCGTAACTGCAACTCTAGAATAATTATTAAATTATGTAAAATATTCGATAGAATTCAGGTAAAATAATTTTTATAATACAATAAATATTTAATATTTATAAAATATAATGATATATATATAACAGCTAAATAAAACCCATCTCGATATTTTTCACACAAGATTATATCAGATATAAGAAAAAATTGGCATTTTAATTTGATTATGTTTATTATTTTTCCGAAAAATAATATGCATAATCATTATATCGGAAAAATTATTCAGTTATCAACAAACAATATTGTAAGTTATTTTTGAAAAATTGTATAATATGTTTGTATAATAATTAATTTTAAAAGTAATGATATTAATGTAATAAATTAACCAAAAATTATTGAATTGTATATATTATTTATAATTTCATAACTTATTACAGATTAAATATTAAGAAAATCCAATGGATACTGGAATAAAAAATATAATAAAGGAATGTGTTGAGAGTGGAATTTACAAAACAAATGAAACAAGGGGACATATAAAACCTTTCAAAATTAAAGAGAGTACTAATTTTGGTAATAGACCCATGAACGCGAGTAATAAAGATATTCAAAACACTATTAATAAATATTTAGATATTACAAAGTTAGTTATTAATTTATTAACTAATTTACATGCTTGATTAGAAATTAAAAAATCATTTAAGGTCAATATATAATTAAAATATATGTTATTTATATATCTAGCATTAGTATATAAGGATTAATACAAATTATATATTTTAAATAATAAAAACATATAAGTGTAACTTACAAAGATTGTTATTATTTTAAAAATATTATTCCTTATTAATTTAAGAGCATTATATAAATTATATTTATAGGCTTTCAAAAGATGACCAAGTTGACGCAGGTTTTGTGATAAACTCTCCATTGGACAAGAGAGGAAAATATGTTTTATTTGTATCGATGACATTTTTCAAATGTACCTATTAAACAGGTTTATAACATATAATAGCTATATATTATTAATAAAAATAATACATTAATAAAGATAATTGAAACATCTTTAACAGAAACGGGAAAGATATAATTTTTATCGATGCTACATATAATACACGATATGCACTTTAACAATTTTTTCTTGCTGTAAAAACAAATGTTGGATAATAGTGTGGTAGCACAATGGATTTTACATAATGAATCTATTGTTTGTATTACTGAAGGTATAATATTTAAAATGATTTTTTATCAAAATGGATACTTAAATTAAACTATATATGTTTAATATATTTTTCAGGACTTAACTATATTTTAATGTGGATGAAAGAAAAAAATATATGTTAACTCCTACATATATAATGACTGATTTTTCTTTGGCGGAGATAATGGCATGCCATAATATATTTCAGGGTTTGGCATACAAAAATATACTATTATTTAATGATAACATTTAATATTATTACAAAATGATTATTATAATCATTTTTCGATAGAATCCAAGCATTTGCTCTGTAATTTCCATTGCGAACAAAGTTGGATAATGTGGTTATCAAAAATAAGTAATGGGTTATCTGATCATAAAATAGAGATATCTAAATTACTAAGGAATATTACAAAATCACAAACAATTGAGATATATTTGAATGAAAAAAAAAATTTAGAATGATCTCATATATGGATAGAAAACGATAATTTACAAATGTTTTTTATTATTTATTTTAATTTATTTTATTTAAATATTTTATAAAAAATGTTTACATTTATTTTGAATTAATAGACACTGAAGATTATGATGAAAATTAATAAAACAAAGGCTTGATAATATATTACTATTATATGTTATAAAAAGCTTAACTAATTTATATACATATATTATAGTTGCATGTTATACGATAATATGGATGGTTAGCTAAGAAAATTGATAGGGAATTTATTTTATTTATAGGTAATTTACTTTGTTTTATTTTTTGGATAATAATTATATATGTATACAGTAATACAGTTTTGGATTTTCATGATATTAGAATAATTTAGAAATGGGTTCTTGAATTTAGAAAAGGTGTTGATGCTCATACAAATAATGGAATCGAACAAAAAAATAGAGATATTTAAAATATTTAAAAAATAATATTAGTATAAAATTATAGTATGTTTACTTATTTTAAGAAGAATGATAATTATTACTATTGAAACAGCTTTTAAGGAGATTGTTTTAAAAATATATAAAGGATATTCATAATGTTGAAATTATTGCATAAAGAATTTTTGGAAAAGGAACATAATGAGTTAGTTTATTTAAATAATATTTTAAATGTGATATTAATTATTTAAAAAAATAATATTAATAAATGTAATGATTAAAGTTTTATGTTTCATATATATTTTATAGTTATGTTAAAAATAATTTACAAAGTTTAGAAATTATAGGGAAAAAAACAGGAGACATTATACCATCTTATTTAAATAATAGGCCTAATAAATTTCAATTTCATTGTATAAATATGATTGAAAAAGGTTATTTATAAATAATTATTTTGATTTTATTTATAATTTATAATAAATTATAAATGGACTCTTTAGCGAAAATGATTGAAAAAGAAGATATACATGTTAAAGGAAAATTAACATACAAGATCAATGGAAAACTTAACCATGTTTACCGAATTGATATACTTAATGAATTATGTACATGTTATAACTGGATAAAATCACATATGCCATGCCATCATATATTTGCATTAATTCATCATAATTTAATAACTTGGGATTATTTATTAAAATCATATAGGGAACGAAATTATTATCGATGTTTAGAATTGATATGTAAATTTAAACAAATACAAAGTAGATATATATTATTAATATACAAATCTTTATATAGCAAATAATAACATTTATAAATAAAGACACAAATGAAACAAAAATTGATAACATGACAATTTTAGACCTGGAAAATAAGTTTACAACTAAAAAAAAAATCTGATAAGATTGATAGTGAAATTGAAAGTGAAAATGAAGTTGGATGTAAACATTATAGTGATAACGTTGTTCCGATAGATATTGAGACTGAAGAAAGTAATAATGAAAAATTAAAAATAATATAAAATTACCAAACAAAAAAGAAAATAACAATATTTTAGAAGGTTATTAAAAATAATGATTTATTTATTAATATAAAGATTTTTTTATAAATATAATTTAATAAAATTATTATATAACAACTATATGTTAGTATTATATTGAAGGGTCATACTAATTTTACATTATTTATTAATTCCCAAACCCAAACAGATTATTAGTGGAAAATTTTTTATAATAAAATTTTTAAAAAATATTTTATAAAATTAATCAAATATATTTAATTAATTAAAATAATTATTATAATGACAAGTGTATAATATTTATTAATATATCTTATTCAAGTGTAATCCAAGTTGTAATATTAATGATTGCATATTTTTATTGGTAAATAGTTATTATAATAGTATTAATTATTCTAATAATTTAAAAATAATTTGGATAATTTCCAAAATATAAATTATCTTAACTTTTTTAATAACAATTATTTTCAAATACAATCAACATATACAAATTAGACTATTATTATTTGATAATGTAAAAGTATGTTATGTGAGTAATAGCATAAATTTATAATAAATACAAAAATAGCTAGGGAAAATAGCGCATACTTTTGAAAAATCCGCGGGAGGTAAAGGGTTAAAAGAAGTTTGAAATTAAATAAATTGAATCATAAGAAACTAGAAGACCACGAATATGCAATCAATGGTATTTGTCACAATTTATAATTTAATTCATATTATATATATATATATATATATATATATATGAATAACAAATTGGTTAATGTTTTACAGTAAAAAGAAAATCTAAACCATTAGTTATAAGGACTAGTCAATTGCATATGAAGTGGTTAGGGTTGAAGGCTGAACAAATTAGATTGTCGAGAAAAAATGTGAATAGGAAAGGAATAAATGAGAAATATATTTTATTCGTGTCTATTTTATAATACAATGGTAAATTGTATTGGAACATATCATCACATGGAACATTTGTGCTACAAAGTGCAAAATATTTCAAATGGAACATTTATGAACACTTTGGAACAAATGTTACAAAGTGTGCTAGTTTATAAATGTTCCATTTGAAATATTTTGCACTTTGTAGCACAAATGTTCCATAATGTGCTGATATGTTCCAATACAATTTACCATTGACACGTTTCGGAACAAATGTTCTAAAATGTGTTAAAACGTGCCAGTGTTATTTGTTATATTTTATATGTTCTAATATGTGTTAGTATGTGCCAGTATGTTCTGAAATGTACCAATACGTGACATAATGTTCCATAAAAATGTTTACTGGGATCCTAAATGGTGTGAACAGTTCGTGGGAACCTTGAATCTTAATAAATGTATGTTCAAATTTTGTTAATATCTTTAAAACTAGAAGAGGCTTTGGATACAATATATGCATTGTAATAAAATACATTGAGTTTGGTTTTAATATGATACTACATAATATCTGCACATTTTCAATATCACTAGGTCTATATGTATGATTTTATCCATTAATTCTATGTTTATAATTGATTATATTAGGCCTACAAAATAAATTCATTTAATTAATTACATAAATTGTACACACACACACACACATACATATATATACATGTATATATACATATATATATATATATATATATATATATCTATGATTTCAAATTCTCATGAATATTATTTTTGAGAATTATGTTTGCCTATAGGTGCTACATTTAAATTATTTAAAAAATTATGAGAATAGTTTTATATATTTTATTTGTACTTTTATATTTATTAATAGAATTAATACTGTACTTTTATAGTGGTATTTCAATAGTAGATCTCATAATAATGTTTTAAATCTATATTTGGATGACCGTTGACCCCACTATCAAAATATTCATAAATAAACATGATTCTTGATTTATTTTTGGTTTTTTTAATTGTGTTATTCTTTAGTTCAATAAATCCAATAATAAAGTTTGTGTCAAAAATAGTTAGTATAAAACTTATTACAATATATATTTTCTATCTAAAAATATCTATTTTATGAGATTGTAATAAAGTTGATTATTTATTCAATACATTATAATGATGGCATGGTATAGATCCTACCTGTGAATATTACACATTGTTATTATAATCCGGATTATAATGTTATAATAGTATACGGAAAATAATAAATATGAATTATAATGTATTAATTCAAATTATGTTGTAAAACAACCGAAAGACATTGCGAATGCAATCAATAAATGTTAGGATTAGACGTGTATAACGATATATATATATATAATCGATATTAAATATTATAAGTAGATTTTAAAATGAACGCGAATTAGTTTTGCGATTCTTTATATCCGACGCACGTCACCCAATGGATTGATTTTTAAAATATGCAAAGCTTAGTAAATGATCAAAACTACTCTTACAGATCTCAATTGCTCGAAGTCAAGTGACTGAAGAGGAAACTAAGCTATCTCTTGAAATTCCACAATTGACAAATGAATTAAAGGGTATCAGCATTACAGATGAGTTTTCAAGGTCATTAAATGGTGTAAAGGTCATCAGATGGTGTTGAAAGTTATGAAAGGAATTGGAATAGTTTGTATTGAGGTCATTATAAATTCTAATGATACAGGATTCTATTTATGCAGTCACTGAGTGTAAATCATCTTAGTAATTAGAGAGGAGGCATTAAGTAGATGATAAAATTGCTTCTCTTTTAGTATTTTGTCTTCATTTTTGCTAACTTCACTTTCGAATCCGTAGGCACACGAAACTTAACCGAATAGTTCAAAAATCCACCAACCGTCTTGATGAAATAAGTTAGTGTCATTTTCTACTCCCTCCGAATTAGTCCTTTAGTTGCAGTAATTCAAATGAACACATCTCATCTCACTTATTCGAGATCATTTACAAACGTACACATAGTTTAGTTTCACTTTTTTTAGTTCAGAATCGAAAAGATACAA
This sequence comes from Osedax frankpressi, assembly GCA_964035775.1. Lineage (NCBI taxonomy): Eukaryota > Metazoa > Annelida > Polychaeta > Sabellida > Siboglinidae > Osedax > Osedax frankpressi. Next base: position 13,120,751 of record OZ038318.1, read on the forward strand.
AAACGAAAACGAAAATGATTGTGAAAGTTGTATTCAAAATAATTCAGGTTTTGCAATAAATTACTCACTTTACTTATAAGTACTTCCACTTCAGATACTCACTTTATTTATAAATACATTTATTTCAGATACTAGCTTCACTTATAAGTACTTCCATTTCAATTACTCAATTTATTTATAAGTACTTCCATTTTAGATACTCACTTTATTTAAATATAAATCTGTTTCAGATACTCACTTTACTTATAAATACTTCTATTTCAGATACTTACCTTCATGATAATGATCTACAAGTATCGTTATGAAGCAATGTTGAAGTTACCTATTCAGTGGATGGAACCATTTGGTTTCTTATTCAGTTTTCCTAAAGCACCCTCGGGTTACTATTTACTTTCTTTTTTTGTAACTTCAATTTCTTATTTTTAAATAAAATTTGAAGTCCAAACCATGATATTTTGTATACCTATATTTCATATTTAAATTATTTTACACTCTTTTGAAAAGCAAATTTACAAACTATCTTTAAATGCAAACTTGAGACTTCTTTTTCGCAACTTCATATTCTAATCTTTCAATTATTATAAAATCTAGTGAAATTGGTGTTTATTTCTAGTCTAGCTCATTTTCATTATAATTGATGACATACTGCATGTATAGATATGTATTTCTCCCAGGCACCATGAGTATCACCTGCTGGTTACTAGTTTGTCGGACTGTGATCTCACAGACAAAGACTCTGTTTATCGAATAACTCAAGAAAAGATTTTGTTCATCCGGACTTTTGGATAAATCAAATTCCATTATTTTTAATAATTTATATGCTTCTATTGTTACAATAATTATAATAAATTATAAATTATTAAATTCTATTAGCAAGAAAAGGAAAAGAATATAAAAAATTCTTTCAAGTTTTGTTAAATATTTATTTGCGACCCGTTAATTTAGGTTTACTAGTCTTCCCAATGTTCAGTTCATCTGATCCGTGAGCGAATCTACACAGTACAGATGTTAAAGGGCACATGTCAGGGTGGTTGGAGTACATGTAGCAAAGTTTTGTTTTGCGATGGTCCACATCTGCAAGATGAAAGAGAAATTCATTTGCTATGGGGCTAGCGAATGTTTAATTTAATGGAAATCTATCATAAGATTAATTTAATATCTTAGACAAGATATAGCGTAAAATGTGTAACCTGTAATTTTTTTACGTTTTTATATCAATATTTAGTTCATCTATTTATAAAGTAAACAATTATTGATATAGTACTTTAATAAAAATTGGGATAATATATTTAATAATAACAGTAGATTATTGTTTTTATTATTTTAGCATTTAATTTAATAAAACCTGAATTAGAGTTTTTTTGTTTCTTTTTTGTGAGTTGGTGTTTATCATGTTTTTCAGCTTCTAGCCAATTCCTTAACGTTACTTCTCCTCCACTAACTGTTAGTTTTATGCCATTTTTTATGTTTATTATTTATTTAGATTTGTATATACATATTGACATACAAAATTAATACAGTGCAAACCCAATAAAGAACACAACACTTATAATAATATGTATTTATGTTTTTATTAACGATAGCATTATTTATTATGTTCATATTGTGTAGTGCATAATCACATAAAAAGGATGATGATAAATATTTCCGACCTAAAATTTGTAAAATAAAACAGACGATAGTAAAAGGTAATTAATTGTTAGTTGTTTGTTACTTAGTCATTATCGGTATAATTGTAATGATTGAGATTTAGTTAACTTAACATATATTTATATTTTAGATCTAATGACAAACTCATTTCTATGTAAGCATAAGTTTCATCTATGACTGCATATTTAGTTTAGGGGACAATAATTTCCCATGCATTTTCTACATTAACCCCGTGACCCCTGACCGCTATGCGACCTTGAAACACGTGGTGATTGTTACGCAATAGGGTCTGCATTCCTCCGCACTCACTCTTCAAGTTCTTAAGTAACTCGGGCCCAAACATCCCGACGACATCGGAGAGTTTCAGAGATCCTAACGAATGGTTGTAAGTGTGCTAGGTTGTCATTTCAATCTAAATGTGGTTTCATTTCATAGATACGAAGAAGTTATACATAATTCTACCTTTAATATTACTTTAAACTAATAATAATCTTTTAGTTAAATGTGAATTTTTTCAATTCAAAAGAGAAAAAAATAAAGTAAAACTATGATTCAAGTAATATTGAACCTCCAGAATCCCAAACTTTGTTATCTTGTAATTCAATCAAGCAACGATCATCTGCAAATTATTACAAGACTTCAAAAAGATAATAAGCTGATTTAGGATTATGTTATTAGTAGGTAACAAATATTAATTAAAATAAAATAAAACTAATAATTCAGAATTAAACTATTAACTCTTCTCCGACTAAATTTCTAATTAACCTCTTCCCTTCAACAACTCTCCAAATACTTTCTGCACAATTTCATTAATGACTAATGGATCGCATGTTGAACAATTTTTAGTTTTCACGACCTCAGTTGACCTCACTTCAAATTCTTGTCGCTAATTCATCAAATGAAAATGAGTTTATAGGTTAATTACATGTAAATTACATGTAAATTGAGTTGTAACTCAAGTTCTACTCTACTCCGCAGTGCTACTCACTATACTCACTAATCTACTAATAAATTTACTCACAACTTATTTATTACTTTACTTACTAATCTAATAACAATTGAATTCACAACTTTACTCACAAATCTACTTATTACTCTACTCTACTCTACTCTACTGCTATTAATTGTTTACATAGGTGAGTATAGCAGTTAGGGTAGAGTGGTAAGTAGAAGAGATTGGTGAATATTGAAGGAGAGTAAACCAAGGTAGTGGTAGCGACCTTGCGATTGGTGAAAATACCAACTGTTTCATCCTTAAGTTGTTGGAGATAAGTTTCAATCTCATCCTGTCTTTTGTTCCAGTCAATTTCTAACAAATGTTGAGTTTATTTCATTACAGTGATTTACTATAAGATACTAGAGACACTAGAGATACTAATCAGGTGTGATTAGATAGAGGATAATGTAACATGATACCACTATACAACTGAAATGATAAACTTAGAATAAAAGAAGAAATAAACATGAATATTATGTAATATTAAAATATCACTTTTGTTTCAATATAAATTCATTTCTAAGCCTTATAAGGATTTGATTCTCCGGATTCAAAGTTATATTTCACGGTGTGATTTAAAGTGTTAGTAGTATTAGGATAACAGATTGTTTTTTGACCTAAATATCTCTATGCATTATAATATCAGCATAATGTCGCCTATAGGATCTTATGGTATAATAACTAACATTCTATCTCCAACCTTTGTAAGTGCGACTCGTGCAAATTAAACAGACTTTCTTTGTAGAAGGAATTCTTAGAACATCTCTTTTTACTCTGAAACCGCAGAGTGTTTCACAAATCTGTAAATCAGGTCATCTCTGGTCAAGTGCATAAGAATTTGTCGATAGATGTTGATTGAGACGAATTAGTTAAAACAATAAGATGTGTGTCATGAGATAGTTATTGTATAATTCCGACTTGCAAGAATACCTAGATTTAATCAAATAAAAAGTTCTGATTGCCTATATTTTTTTAAAATCCTGTCAATTCAATATCAAGGTTTTAAGTAAAGGTCATTGATACACCTCTATTAAAAACACCCAGATAATAGCCCAAAGATCTGAAGTTTTGAGATATAAATATTTCCTTCAAATTCATTAATTATTAATTATGAATTTAGAAAACTGAAAAGAAAAATAAATGTAGAATCCGAAGATGAAATTGTAAAAAATATAAATATAAACATAACTATGAGTTAACAGCTCTGTCAAATCGTGTTAAAAAAGACTTGTATGGCTATTCCTCACCTCTTTCTCTATGTAGTCGAGATACAATTGGTATGGCGACGTTATATGGTCTGAATTCGGTGGTTTCCGACTGGTGACCTTTGACCTGCGAGAACAGCTGAAACGACCGAACGGAGCCCAAAGGCAACAGGGCAACAAGAAAAAGCTAACATCGTAAGACAACCTATAGATGGATCTCTATTAATAGCTATTTATAATCTATTAATAGATTATTATCTATAATAGTAAACCTAGAAGTTATGATTGGTATCCAAGGAGTTAATTCATCACTATGGTTACCTGTGAAATGGACAACTAATTTAGAAATTACAAGTAATGAGTCAATAGTAATGAGTCAATAATAGTGAGTCAATAGTAATGAGTCAATAGTAGTTAGTCAATAGTAATGAGTCAATATTAATGAGTCAATATTAATGAGTCAATAGTAGTGAGTCAATAGTAGTGAGTCAATAATAATGAGTCAATAGTAGTGAGTTAATAGTAGTTAGTCAATAGTAGTGAGTCAATAGTAATGAGTCAATATTAATGAGTCAATAGTAATGAGTCAATAGTAGTGAGTAAATAGTAGTGAGTTAATAGTAGTGTCAATAGTAGTGAGTCAATAGTAATGAATCAATAGCAATGAGTCAATATTAATGAGTCAATAGTAGTGAGTCAATAGTAATGAGTCAATAGTAGTGAGTTAATAGTAGTGAGTCAATAGTATTGAGTC
>OZ038318.1:13130356-13150356 GCA_964035775.1 Osedax frankpressi
GTAAGATATTATTATAGATTACTAAGTAAAGTAAGATATTATTATAGATTACTAAGTAAAGTAAGATATTATTATAGATTACTAAGTAAAGTAAGATATTATTATAGATTACTAAATAAAGTAAGATATTATTATAGATTAATAAGTAAAGTAAGATATTATTATAGATTACTAAATAAAGTAAGATAGTATTATAGATTACTAAATAAAGTAAGATATTATTATAGATTAATAAGTAAAGTAAGATATTATTATAGATTACTAAATGAAGTAAGATATTATTATAGATTACTAAGTAAAGTAAGATATTATTATAGATTACTAAATAAAGTAAGATATTATTATAGATTACTAAATAAAGTAAGATATTATTATAGATTAATAAGTAAAGTAAGATATTATTATAGATTACTAAATAAAGTAAGATAGTATTATAGATTACTAAATAAAGTAAGATATTATTATAGATTAATAAGTAAAGTAAGATATTATTATAGATTACTAAATGAAGTAAGATATTATTATAGATTACTAAGTTAAGTAAGATATTATTATAGATTACTAAATAAAGTAAGATATTATTATAGATTACTAAATAAAGTAAGATATTATTATAGATTAATAAGTAAAGTAAGATATTATTATAGATTACTAAATGAAGTAAGATATTATTATAGATTACTAAGTAAAGTAAGATATTATTATAGATTACTAAGTAAAGTAAGATATTATTATAGATTACTAAGTAAAGTAAGATATTATTATAGATTTCTTAGTAAAGGTAGTTGCAATATATTAAAATCTAACAATAAGATAAGCAGCTATAGAAATATCCTCAAAGACATATTTCTCAGGATCTGTACACTCCGGCCAAGTCTGAAATGTATGAGGAAATGAATTTTCTTTAGAGGTAGAGGGAAGGTAAGGAAGATAGAGAAGGTAATGAAGGTAGAGGAAGGTAAGGAAGGTAGAGGAAGGTAAGGAAGATAGAGAAGGTAATGAAGGTAGAGGAAGGTAAGGAAGGTAGAGGAAGGTAATGAAGATAGAGAAGGTAATGAAGGTAGAGGAAGGTAAGGAAGGTAGAGGAAGGTAATGAAGATAGAGAAGGTAATGAAGGTAGAGGAAGGTAAGGAAGGTAGAGGAAGGTATGGGAGGTAAGGAAGGTAAGGAAGGTAGAGGAAGGTAGATGAAGGTAGAGGAAGGTAAGGAAGGTAATGAAGGTAAGGAAGGTAAGGAAGGTAGAGGAAGGTAAGGAAGGTAAAGAAGGTAAGGAAATTAAGGAAGGTAGAGGAAGGTATGGGAGGTAAGGAAGGTAAGTAAGGTAAGGAAGGTAAGGAAGGTAAGGAAGGTAAGGAAGGTAGAGGAAGGTAAGGAATGTAGAGGAAGGTAAGGAAGATAGAGAAGGTAATGAAGGTAGAGTAAGGTAAGGAAGGTAGAGGAAGGTAAGGAAGGTAGAGGAAGGTAAGGAAGATAGAGAAGGTAATGAAGGTAGAGGAAGGCAAGGAAGGTAATGAAGATAGAGAAGGTAATGAAGGTAGAGGAAGGTAAGGAAGGTAGAGGAAGGTAATGAAGATAGAGAAGGTAATGAAGGTAGAGGAAGGTAAGGAAGGTAGAGGAAGGTATGGGAGGTAAGGAAGGTAAGGAAGGTAGAGGAAGGTAGAGGAAGGTAGAGGAAGGTAAGGAAGGTAATGAAGGTAATGAAAGTAAGGAAGGTAAGGAAGGTAATGAAGGTAAGGAAGGTAAGGAAGGTAGAGGAAGGTAAGGAAGGTAAAGAAGGTAAGGAAATTAAGGAAGGTAGAGGAAGGTATGTGAGGTAAGGAAGGTAAGTAAGGTAAGGAAGGTAAGGAAGGTAAGGAAGGTAAGGAAGGTAGAGGAAGGTAAGGAAGGTAGAGGAAGGTAAGGAAGATAGAGAAGGTAATGAAGGTAGAGGAAGGTAAGGAAGGTAGAGGAAGGTAATGAAGATAGAGAAGGTAATGAAGGTAGAGTAAGGTAAGGAAGGTAGAGGAAGGTATGGGAGGTAAGGAAGGTAAGGAAGGTAGAGGAAGGTAGAGGAAGGTAGAGGAAGGTAAGGAAGGTAATGAAGGTAATGAAAGTAAGGAAGGTAAGGAAGGTAATGAAGGTAAGGAAGGTAAGGAAGGTAGAGGAAGGTAAGGAAGGTAAATAAGGTAAGGAAGGTAAGGAAGGTAAGGAAGGTAGAGGAAGGTAATGAAGGTAAGGAAGGTAGAGTAAGGTAAGGAAGGTAGAGGAAGGTAAGGAAGGTAGAGGAAGGTAAGGAAGGTAGAGGAAGGTAGAGGAAGGTAGAGGAAGGTAAATAAGGTAAGGAAGGTAAGGAAGGTAGAGTAAGGTAAGGAAGGTAGAGGAAGGTAAGGAAGGTAGAGGAAGGTAAGGAAGGTAGAGGAAGGTAAGGAAGGTAAGGAAGGTAAGGAAATTAAGGAAGGTAAGGAAGGTAATGAAGGTAAGGAAGGTAAGGAAGGTAATGAAGGTAAGGAAGGTAAGGAAGGTAATGAAGGTAAGGAAGGTAATGAAGGTAATGAAGGTAAGGAAGGTAAGGAAGGTAATGAAGGTAAGGAAGGTAGAGGAAGGTAAGGAAGGTAAGGAAGGTAGAGGAAGGTAATGAAGGTAAGGAAGGTAAGGAAGGTAAGGAAGGTAAGCAAGGTAGAGGAAGGTAAGGAAGGTAAGGAAGGTAGAGGAAGGTAAGGAAGGTAGAGATAGGTAAGGAAGGTAAGGAAGGTAAGGAAGGTAAGTAAGGTAAGGAAGGTAAGGAAGGTAAGTAAGGTAAGGAAGGTAAGGAAGGTAAGGAAGGTAATGAAGGTAAGGAAGGTAAGGAAGGTAAGGAAGGTAGATGAAGGTAGAGGAAGGTAAGGAAGGTAGGGTAAGTAATCAAATACCCCTGAATTAATCCTATTGTTAACTCAGACATACAGGGGAAAGTCATTACTGATGAATTATTTCCAGTTCAATTTCCAATTGCTTAGTGAATTTAGACGTTTTTAGTACAAATTAATGCAGTAAAACCAAGTGATTAACTAAACAAAACCTTTATCAACTCGTGTGCATATTTATTTTTCATGCGCCGGTAGTTTTCGTCGTAGATATCAACAGATACGCAGGTCAAACTTGTAGTCTGTATAGCAATTGAGGTCAAGTAGCAGAAGTAATTAGGATCTGAAATTTATTTAGAAAAAAAACCAGATTTTTAAATTGTTTTTTATTTTAAATTTCAATAATTATTGTCGCCATTATTAATAATAGATTGTGAATTACATTTAAAAATAGTAATCAGAGCAAAGTACAATCTCAGTCACAGCATTATAAAGTTTTAGATTTGTGACCTCTCAATGTGTGTTGTGTTGTTTGGATGTAGTAACCTTCGTATTTAGACTGACTACATCCATCCACTTATTGATAGAAGACAAAAGGGTGTTTGATAACCATTGTTCTGTGTAATATCTGCAAAGAATTTCGTTTTCAACAATAATAACACTAATAATAATGATATAGAATAAAATATAGATAATAATCATAAAAATAAATAATACATAAATAATAACAATGGATTATTATCTTGCTGGTTTATAGTGACATCGATATGCAATACTTCATTTATATGATACAATTTTTACTTTTTATAAATTTATATTTAGAAAGGTCTAAGTTTATAATTATATAACAAATACCATGACAATAACCAAAATGCCTAGAATGAAATCACATATGATTTCATAACAGCAAACAATATGAGGGAGTTCATTTTATAAACAAGATTATATACAATTACTAAGTTTACCTCTTTCCACTTTGTTTTTCTTCTCTCATAGCATCAATCATTATTTCTAATTTCAATCTGAAATCAAAATAATAGTTACAAATATTAATTAATGGTAACTATCAACTCACGTATACATATACTATCCACTATAAAGGAAATTTACTTGAATGTAATTCACTATTTACTTTAATGTAATTCACTACTTACTTTAATGTAATTCACTACTTACTTAAATGTAATTTACTACTTACTTAAATGTAATTCACTACTTACTTTAATGTAATTCACTACTTACTTAAATGTAATTTACTATTTACTTAAATGTAATTTACTACTTACTTTAATGTAATTCACTATTTACTTTAATGTAATTCACTACTTACTTAAATGTAATTCACTACTTACTTTAATGTAATTCACTATTTACTTTAATGTAAATCATTACTTACTTTAATGTAATTCACTACTTACTTTATGTATAATTACTTAAATGTAATTAACTACTTACTTTAATGTAATTCACTATTTATTTAAATGTAATTCACTACTTACTTTAATGTAATTCACTACTTACTTAAATGTAATTCACTATTTGCTTAAATGTAATTCACTACTTACTTAAATGTAATTTACTACTTACTTTAATGTAATTCACTACTTACTTTAATGTAATTCACTAGTTACTTTAATGTAATTCACTAGTTACTTAAATGTAATTCACTACTTACTTTAATGTAAATCACTACTTACTTTAATGTAATTCACTACTTACTTTAATGTAATTCACTACTTACTTTAATGTAATTCACTACTTACTTAAATGTAATTCACTATTTGCTTAAATGTAATTCACTACTTACTTAAATGTAATTTACTACTTACTTTAATGTAATTTACTACTTACTTTAATGTAATTCACTACTTACTTTAATGTAATTCACTAGTTACTTTAATGTAATTTACTAGTTACTTTAATGTAATTTACTACTTACTTTAATGTAATTCACTACTTACTTTAATGTAATTCACTAGTTACTTTAATGTAATTTACTAGTTACTTTAATGTAATTTACTACTTACTTTAATGTAATTCACTACTTACTTTAATGTAATTCACTAGTTACTTTAATGTAATTCACTAGTTACTTAAATGTAATTCACTACTTACTTTAATGTAAATCACTACTTACTTTAATGTAATTCACTACTTACTTTAATGTAATTCACTACTTACTTAAATGTAATTCACTATTTGCTTAAATGTAATTCACTACTTACTTAAATGTAATTCACTACTTACTTTAATGTAATTTACTACTTACTTTAATGTAATTTACTACTTACTTTAATGTAATTCACTACTTACTTTAATGTAATTCACCACTTACTTTAATGTAATTCACTACTTACTTTAATGTAATTCACTAGTTACTTTAATGTAATTCACTACTTACTTTAATGTAATTCATTAGTTACTTTAATGTAATTCACTACTTACTTTAATGTAATTCACTACTTACTTTAATGTAAATCACTACTTACTTTAATGTAATTCACTATAATCAATACAAACATATCTCTAATGAATATTAAGCACTTGCTATGACTAACTGATTATTTTCACATTTTATCGAGTATGTGAGGTTTGAAGGATCCTCGCAAATGAACACCGCTACCATGTGATGCATGTCTGTGATGTCAAAGGTCAATAAGGTCAAACAAACACTTTAATCAGACTAAAATTGGTTTACTTTTGATGAAATAGTAAATAGCAATTATTCATTATAAATGTAATTAAAAATAAGAAAATATATAATATTTACACAAATCTATATTATATATTAGTTAATATAATAAATGAGTATGTATAAATGACATTTTATAATAGCTTACAAAGATAGCTTTAATAGTTACTTTAATAGTTAACCTTGAATGATAACCTCATCTTGATTTGGATATCGTTTAGTGTCTTTGAACAGCAGATGGCGCTTAGTGTAACGATATCTTCCGCAATGTTCTGCAACATTTCTTTATTCGTGGAATGTAGGCATTAAAGTAAGAAATTCGACGTGAAATTGATTTCATTCATTAATAATTAGAAACTATGAGATTTATAAACATTAGAAAGTTTCTAAATAAACTGTGTTGTCTTTAGAATTACAAGTTTTGTAATGTATTTTAATAAAATATTGTATTAAGATTACTTTCTTACACTATTGATAGAAAGAGGAAAGGTCTAGAGTGATGGACTCCAGTAAAGAACTAATTTAAAGACCTTAAAAGAATGACTTAATTGAAGAACTAAATAGAAGGACTTAAAAGAAGCACTTAATTAAAAGATGGACTAAATTGAAGAACCAACGTAAATTGTGATTCCGAAAATGAAAAGTTCTCACAAGGATTTAAAGACGAGGAAAAGTTAAATTGACGTAAAGTTTCACTTGCAACTAGACGACGATTGATGACCTTTAGAGATGAACAAAATAGATAATGAGAGGGTAAGGATGAACAAAATAGATAATGAGAGGGTAAGGATGAACAAAATAGATAATGAGAGGGTAAGGATGAACAAAATAGATAATGAGAGGGTAAGGATGAACAAAATAGATAATGAGAGGGTAAGGATGAACAAAATAGATAATGAGAGGGTAAGGATGAACAAAATAGATAATGAGAGGGTAAGGATGAACAAGAGATAATGAGAGGGTAAGGATGAACAAAATAGATAATGAGAGGGTAAGGATGAACAAAATAGATAATGAGAGGGGAAGGATGAACAAAATAGATAATGAGAGGGTAAGGATGAACAAAATAGATAATGAGAGGGTAAGGATGAACAAAATAGATAATGAGAGGGTAAGGATGAACAAAATAGATAATGAGAGGGGAAGGAGGAACAAAATAGATAATGAGAGGGTAAGGATGAACAAAATAGATAATGAGAGGGGAAGGAGGAACAAAATAGATAATGAGAGGGTAAGGATGAACAAAATAGATAATGAGAGGGGAAGGATGAACAAAATGGATAATGAGAGGGTAAGGATGAACAAAATAGATAATGAGAGGGTAAGGATGAACAAAATAGATAATGAGAGGGTAAGGATGAACAAAATAGATAATGAGAGGGTAAGGATGAACAAAATAGATAATGAGAGGGGAAGGATGAACAAAATAGATAATGAGAGGGTAAGGATGAACAAAATAGATAATGAGAGGGTAAGGATGAACAAAAGAGATAATGAGAGGTAAGGAGGAATGTATAGGTATTAAAGGGGTATAGGATGAAGTGGCAGGTATTGCGATGATGGGGTGTAATTATTAGTTTAATCAGCTATAGAAAAGGTATATAGAAGTGGTTAGAGGTGGGCTTAGTAAGAATTGAAGGAGTGTAGTTAATTGATGAGAGATAGGAGGTGTAGGGGTGTAGTGTAGTCAGGTAGGTTTTAGCATGTGGGATGTGGGAATTGTTGACGGAAGGTAGGAAGTATTGGTTATTGTGCAGTGAGGGAAAAAGGGAATGAAGGATGTATAATATAGTACAGGGGTGGATAGGGTTTGAGATGAGGTGGCAGTTTAATAGAGTAGGGGAATACTGAGGTGATGGTTTTTAGGGGATTGTGGTCATTTATTATATTTATGATAAATGATGATTAAATTTAAAAACCTAATCTTATTTATTTACCTGAGGTTTATTAATTATAATATTAATAGAATCATGATATGAAGAAATGTCATTCACTTTATTATTTCTATCAATTGTAATTATATTCTTCCAATGCATTAGAAAATCTATATAAGGTCATTTATCAATTTATAAATAATTTATACTGATAATGTTAATTAATAATTTAATGATCTTAACAAAGTGTAACCAAACAATATTTATTAATATTTAATATTCATAAAATTATAATATTTAATAAGAATTCAATCATTCATTACGAGTTATCAAATTATAAACGCATGTGTTGTTATTGTAGTGGGTATAACATACATTACTGGGTTGACAGTAAGTGGTCACCGTAAGACCAGTGAGTAGATAGAGCTAGCCGTGCGTACCATAGCTTTACACCTAAACTACTTATTTACTTCAAGTCATCTAGCATTTGCAATTACAGTCGAGATTAGTATTACACAGAATTTAATATAATTTAAAGTATTATCATCGGGTTTACTTGTACATATCCAACCCACAAGATTAAATGGCTTATATCAGACGTATAACACAAACTCTATGAACACGCCGATGTACTGCTGATGAACATATGTTCCCCTGCAAGTGATTCCACAAACTGTGAACATCTCATGCGACCACAGATTGTAAAATAACAACAAAATACTGACATAGTAAATACAAATCTATAATTAATATTATATATTCACCAACCTATTTTTATATAGAATTAACTGATCGCAATTAATTAATAGTTTTAATTGATATCACTGTAAAGTGCCTAAATATTCTTATCGAGAACAATGGAATGTAATACATTTACTTTATTGATAATCAGAAAGTACATCAGAAAATAATTTCATAAATAAGGAAAGCGATTGATTTCAGATTATATTATGTATCAATATTACTCACCAAAGTATATATTAAATAACGTACATTTAAGGGAAATATTCAATACATATAGTTATAAAGATCACTAACAAATATTTAAAATAACTATGGATAGTCAGTTTATATAAGTTTACGAGTTACAAGTCAAATATAAAACAAATTACAAATTATAATATTAAATATTAAGTTAAATATCTTTAAAGCATTTATGTTAAAATTATGAGGATGGTAATAATGAATAATCTATGATAAATAAACGCCGACAAGCAATGGATCGAAAGAACTTTCGTTTTTTATTAACTATTGATAATATTCACTCATTTCTATACATGTGCGTTTAAAATCTGAGCACTCGCTGAGAATGGTCGTGAACATATCTTTAAGTAAAAAATGTAATATTTAAATTTTGAAATATTTGTGAAAAGCATGTTGTATATGTTTTATTGATTTGAAATATAATATAAGAAGTATTAAACATATTTATTTATACATACATAGTGTGTAAAATAACTAAATAAGTATAATATTACCAATACTAAACAAAATTTAATTTAAAATTAAATTTTTTTTTAAATACTTGATTCTGATAATCTTTTTTAATAATCTTTGGTAGTTCTTATAAATTATAGATGTCGCGCATAAATAAATAAATAAGATATATTTTGAAATATAAATGAATTTCATTATATATTTTGAAATAGTGTTTACTAGTTGAATAACGTTATTTATTAATATCGTAAAATATAAATCTACAGAAAAGGTTTTATATATTCATAAAAAGATATATATATTATTTAAAATAAAATAGTGATGAATACATTTAAAAGTTACCTAGAGTTTTACTTAAATTAAAATTAATTTTTATGAATAATTGATATGACATTTTTCTTTTCTATACATTTATTATACCCATATATAATTTTCATTGATTATATAATCTACATTGTATAATACGCAACTACGCATGTAGTATGCATATTCATTTATATTATAAATAAGTTATTGTAAGCACATATGTAAATATATTTATCATTAACTAATGATTATAATTTTCTATCAATTTAATATAATTGAATACACTTTTTATACAGCTAATATCATAATATCAGTTATAGTAGCAGAATGTACTGTATTTCTAGAAATATTATATTTATACTTATTTGTATTGTATCATATTAATAGATAATATTGTTCTTCAACCTAAAACAGTAGAATGAATCAGCATTACGTAATCCTTATTTAATTATTGTTAATAAATAATCTATAAATTACCACTTATGGAATCATTATTTATATAATATAGAATCTATATATCCATAGAATGGATTACAGTGATGGAATTTCTGACAAATACTTACAAAAACATGGATGCCTTCTTAAGAAGTCACTTTCTAGGTGGTCAAAAAGGTTATTATAGATATTATGGCTAAGATATGAGATAAACAACATATACACTATATACATTATCTTTATTACTTTGTTTTAAATACTAATACTCACGCTAAATAGTATCGGTATATAAATAGAGTAACAGCATTACTTTGTACATAGTGTAATTATCCAGATAGAGTATCGACATTACTATGAACTTAGATTCAGAATATAAATAAAATTGAATACATAAATAATTAATAATAAAATTAACTTGGATGAATATTATAATTTGCCTTCATTTGTTGGCGTGACCCAGTGACTATATTCCAGCACTACATTTATTATATTAACATATTATATGTTACTTATAAAATATAGTTATTGTTGTTTTCCCTATTTCGTTACTATTGTGTGTCTACCCCAATAAATAGTTATTGTTAATATTGTATCTTGTATAACCTAATTAATTTATTAATAAGAAGTATCTAGATGATATCTAATCATTAATAAACTATTGTTACAAGCTACATACTAAAGTAACGTTACTAATACAATAACTTGATTAACTTGCATTGTTATTTATACCTGTTGAGTAAATTCTTGTGATTCTAGATTGGTTATAGCTGTATCTGTAATATGTCTGTAATATGTCTGTAATATATCTGTAGTATATATATATATAGAGTATAGTATTTATAGTTTTGTTACCAAAGAGATAATAATATAAAATTTACCCAGACCTTTAAATTGATATAATAGTACTATATATTTTCTGAGATAAATTCCAGAAATAATTCTCAATGAACTAAATAAAATACAAGTACATTACACATATATGTATGTGTGCGTGTGTGTGTGCGTGTGTGTGTGCGTGTTTGTGTGTGTGTGTATGTGTGCGTGTGTGTGTATGCGTGTATGTGTGTGTATGTGTGCGTGTGTGTGTATGTGTGTGTGTATATGTGCGTGTGTGTGTGCGCGTGTGTGTGCGTGTGTGTGTGTATGCGTGTATGTGTGTGCGTGTGTGTGTGCGTGTTTGTGCGTGTGTGTATGCGTGTGTGTGTGCGTGTGTATGTGTGCGTGTGTGTGTGCGTGTGTGTGTGTGGGCGTGTGTGTATGCGTGTGTGTGCGTGTGTCTATGTGTGTGTGTGCGCGTGTATGTGTGTATGCGTGTGTGAGTGTGCGTGTGTGTGTGTGCGTGTTTGTGTGTATATGTGTGCGCGTGTGTGTGTATGTGTGCGTGTGTGTGCACGTGTGTGTGTGTGCGTATGTATGCGCGCGTGTGTGTGTTTTTGTGCGTGTGTGTGTATGTGTGTGCGTGTGTGTGTATGCGTGTGTGTGTGCGTGTGTATGTGTGCGTGTGTGTGTGCGTGTGTGTATGTATGCGTGTGTGTGTGTGCGTGATTGTGTGCGTGTGTGTGTGCGTGTGTGTGCGTGAGTGTGTGCGTGTGCGTGTGCGTGTGTATATGCGTGTGTGCGTGTGTGTGTATGCGTGTGTGTGTGTATGTGTGTAGCGTGTGTGTGTGTGTGCGCGTGTGTGTGTATTTGTGTTTGTGTGCGTGTGTGTGGGTGTATGTGTGTGCGTGTGTGTATGTGTGCGTGTGTGTGTGAGTGTGTGTGTATGCGTGTGTGTGCGCGTGTTTGTGCGTGTGTGTGCGTGCATGTGTATGTGTATGTGTGCGTGTGTGTGTGCGTGTGTGTGTATGTGTGTGTGTGCGTGTGTGTTTGCGTGTGTATGTATGTGTGTATGTGTGTATGTGTTTGTGTATGTAATAAGACCTGAGCACATTTGAAACAATTGTAAATATTTGACTCGATCTTAAAAAAGAATTTACTTGTGTTCAATTGGAGATGTTATCAAAAGTTTATGGAAAATTATGTGAAGTATTAATTAAGAAGGAATGTAATGTATAATGTAATGTATAATGTAATGTATAATGTAATGTATAATGTAATGTATAATGTAATGTATAATGTAATGTATAATGTAATGTATAATGTAATGTATAATGTAATGTATAATGTAATGTATAATGTAATGTATAATGTAATGTATAATGTAATGTATAATGTAATGTATAATGTAATGTATAATGTAATGTATAATGTAATGTATAATGTAATGTATAATGTAATGTATAATGTAATGTATAATGTAATGTATAATGTAATGTATAATGTAATGTATAATGTAATGTATAATGTAATGTATAATGTAATGTATAATGTAATGTATAATGTAATGTATAATGTAATGTATAATGTAATGTATAATGTAATGTATAATGTAATGTATAATGTAATGTATAATGTAATGTATAATGTAATGTATAATGTAATGTATAATGTAATGTATAATGTAATGTATAATGTAATGTATAATGTAATGTATAATGTAATGTATAATGTAATGTATAATGTAATGTATAATGTAATGTATAATGTAATGTATAATGTAATGTATAATGTAATGTATAATGTAATGTATAATGTAATGTATAATGTAATGTATAATGTAATGTATAATGTAATGTATAATGTAATGTATAATGTAATGTATAATGTAATGTATAATGTAATGTATAATGTAATGTATAATGTAATGTATAATGTAATGTATAATGTAATGTATAATGTAATGTATAATGTAATGTATAATGTAATGTATAATGTAATGTATAATGTAATGTATAATGTAATGTATAATGTAATGTATAATGTAATGTATAATGTAATGTATAATGTAATGTATAATGTAATGTATAATGTAATGTATAATGTAATGTATAATGTAATGTATAATGTAATGTATAATGTAATGTATAATGTAATGTATAATGTAATGTATAATGTAATGTATAATGTAATGTATAATGTAATGTATAATGTAATGTATAATGTAATGTATAATGTAATGTATAATGTAATGTATAATGTAATGTATAATGTAATGTATAATGTAATGTATAATGTAATGTATAATGTAATGTATAATGTAATGTATAATGTAATGTATAATGTAATGTATAATGTAATGTATAATGTAATGTATAATGTAATGTATAATGTAATGTATAATGTAATGTATAATGTAATGTATAATGTAATGTATAATGTAATGTATAATGTAATGTATAATGTAATGTATAATGTAATGTATAATGTAATGTATAATGTAATGTATAATGTAATGTATAATGTAATGTATAATGTAATGTATAATGTAATGTATAATGTAATGTATAATGTAATGTATAATGTAATGTATAATGTAATGTATAATGTAATGTATAATGTAATGTATAATGTAATGTATAATGTAATGTATAATGTAATGTATAATGTAATGTATAATGTAATGTATAATGTAATGTATAATGTAATGTATAATGTAATGTATAATGTAATGTATAATGTAATGTATAATGTAATGTATAATGTAATGTATAATGTAATGTATAATGTAATGTATAATGTAATGTATAATGTAATGTATAATGTACATTGTACATTGTACATTGTACATTGTACATTGTACATTGTACATTGTACATTGTACATTGTACATTGTACATTGTACATTGTACATTGTACATTGTACAATGTCAATATAATGAATGCACTAGACAATAACAATGACAATTAACCATGGATCTATTTTATTTTATATTTTTAACACAAAAGAATGGTTATTTTAAGAATTATACTTTAATAAGCTTTTAAATAAATCACACTGACTTATTCAATAATACTTCTACATTCGTTGGTAAAAATATGTTCTTTGGAATTATAGATTAAAACAATTTCAAGTTACATTGATCTCTGACCATTTAATCTGCATTTTAATAATTCATAACAACGTTTAACCATTTACTGTACATTACTATGAAATGATAAATAATATAGTTTATAAACTAATTAATCTTCAATTCTCTAACCATCCTTCTCTATCTGTTATATCTCATAAAAACACACATTAACTATTATAAAAAGGATATTATATTTGTATTAAAACACATATTAACTTTCTAAAAACCGTACACACACATACCTACAAGTACACACCAGGAAAACCTATACACACAAACACATGTATACTATTGTTATTCAATACATATTGTCTATAGAACGAAGAAAGATAACAAATATTTGAGACAAAGACAATATGAAACTGTTCAAGTCTTTAATTCAGTTCATGGTTTTTTATAAATAAATATTTGCATAGTGAATAATCAATATAACTTTTCATTATATATTTACTGTCAAACCATTCTAGTGTCTTTTGGTGTCGCATATAGAGATATGCATGTACGTAGTTGAGGGTTATTGTGTGTAACGTGTACAACTGCTTCTATACCTCCCTATATAGATAGTATCACCATTTCCTCTTTTGTCTCGACATTCTATCGCTGCCCATAGTAGAATATATCGGAGCATGATTACATAATTGATCTCTTCAATTTATATTCACATACCTACAATTTAGAATGTTGAGTTCCTCTTATAAACCTTTGACTTCCTTGACATCTTCTTAATTTCAGTTTACTTTCAAAGTATTAATACTATTAGTTATATATTCCCTGGATTTGTTTTCTTACTTAGTTAAATGTCTAAAGTACAGTCATATTATAGTATATATGCAAATTATGAAGCATAAATAGGCTAAAGTACTTAATGGGTGATTACACTTTATAATATACACTTTATATGCTTCATTGATTCAGTTACCAATTTATGGATTGTTGTTGATTGGATTGTTCCTTACAATGTGTTTAATTGATGTTTATATAGTCCAGTGTTCAGTATGTAGGGTACAGTATGCAATTAAAATATACTTTATTAAAGTGAACTTCATGAATTAAATATAATAAATGTAAGATATCTAATAAATAATAATTAATGAGTTTGATTGTAATAAAATCAATTATTAATTGTAACTCCTAAATATCATTATTTTCTTTTTGAAGGTTTTTCGTGTTAAAAGACGGATTTCTCTTCCAATACAATGAAAATGAGCGACGAGAATTTGAAAAGAGACCTTTCTTTAATTGCCACCCTAAGGTAACAATGCTATTGTATGCGTCGCGGGGTAGGTACAGTTAAAAAGGCTGTACTCTTACTATCCATTAAACTTCAACCTACTTATATCTCCTTAATTCCATTCTACCATCCCAGACCCTCCGACTTAAAGTCTGAGTAATAGATCTCAACCCCCATAACTTATAGATCTGCCACCCCCTATAACACCCTAAACCCTATAACACCCTAAACCCTATAACACCCTAAACCCTATAACACCCTAAACCCTATAACACCCTAAACCCTATAACACCCTAAACCCTATGACACCCTTAACAGGCGGCACTGCCCATGGGTCATTCGAAAGTTTTGCAGGTCGGTGAAAGTGGACAACCATTTTCTTTTCTGATTCGCTCCGATAACCCAGATACCGTTAGTCCGAGTAAAGTAAGACATATAGCATAAGTTAGATCTAGATTAAGACATGTAACATAAGTAAGATCAGGAGTAAGACATGTAGCATAAGTTAGATCAGGAGTAGGACAGATAGCATAAGTCAATTCAGGAGTAAAAACATATTTGAAGTTAGATCAAGAGTAAGACACATATCATAAGTTAGATCAGGAGTAAGGCATATATCATAAGTTAGATCAGGAGCAAGACACATCATAAGTTAGATCAGGAATAAGACACATAGCATAAGTTAGATCTAGATTAAGACATGTAACATAAGTTAGATCAGGAGTAAGACAGATAGCATAAGTTAGATCAGGAGTAAGACACATATCATAAGTTAGATCAGGAGTAAGACACATATCATAAGTTAGATCAGGAGTAAGACAAATAACATAAGTTAGATCAGGAGTAAGACACATCATAAGTTAGATCAGGAGTAAGACACATCATAAGTTAGATCAGGAGTAAGACACATCATAAGTTAGATCAGGAGTAAGACATATATCATAAGTCAATTCAGGAGTAAAAACATATTTGAAGTTAGATCAAGAGTAAGACACATATCATAAGTTAGATCAGGAGTAAGACACATCATAAGTTAGATCAGGAGTAAGACATATATCATAAGTTAGATCAGGACTAAGACACATAGCATAAGTTAGATCTAGATTAATACATGTAACATAAGTTAGATCAGGAGTAAGATATATATCATAAGTTAGATCAGGAGTAAGACAGATAGCATAAGTTAAATCAGGAGTAAGACACATCATAAGTTAGATCAGGAGTAAGACAGCTATCATAAGTTAGATCAGGAGTAAGACAAATAGCATAAGTTAGATCAGGAGTAAGACACACCATAAGTTAGATCAGGAGTAAGACATATAGCATAAGTCAATTCAGGAGTAAAAACATATTTGAAGTTAGATCAAGGGTAAGACACATATCATAAGTTAGATCAGGAGTAAGACACATCATAAGTTAGATCAGGAGTAAGACAGATAGCATAAGTTAGATCAGGAGTAAGACAGATAGCATAAGTTAGATCAGAATGTATAATTAATTTAGATCAGGAGTAAGACATGCTGGAGTAAGAAGTTAGATTATGAAATATACATACAGATTTAATAGGTGTTATTTATAATATGTACATAAACATACCTTCTACCTTTCTATGCAATATTCCATAATTCTGTAGATATTCTGGTAAACTTAATATATATATAGTTATAATAAATTAATATTTTAACTAAAATAATATTAAAAACTTTACGGCATTTATTAAATAATTCTTTGAAATTTGAATATCTATTATCTTTGTTATTAGTTCATAGTGAATGATTTTCTGTTGTTGAGTTAATATATTTTACATTTTGTTCTTTATCAATATAATCTTAGTCTTAACTTAATACCTTTGTTTCTATATGTCCTGTGGCATATTCACCCAGAATATTCCTCATTATAATTGTTATAGTTTCCTTTGTAATATTTTGTGATGATATCAGCTATTCTCTTACACTTATCTTACCCTTACTATTTCTTATATTACCCTTGCTATTACTTATCTCACCCTTACTATCTCTTATCTCACCCTTACTATCTCTTATCTTACCATTACTATCTTTTATATTACCATCGCTATCTATTACCTCACCCCTACTATCTTTTACCTTACCATTGCTATCTCTTATCTCACCCTTACTATTTCTTATCTTACCCTTACTATCTCTTATCTTACCTTTCCTATCTCTTATCTTCCCATTGCTATCTCTTATCTCACCTCTACTATCTCTTATCTCACACTTACTATCTCTTATCTTACCATTACTATCAATTATATTACCATTACTATATCTTATCTTACCCTTGCTATCTCTTATCTTACCCTTGTTATCTCTTATCTTACCATTCTAATTCTTATCTTACACTTAATAGTTCTTATCATACTTTTACTAACTATTGTCTTACACTAGATATTTCATATATATAAAGATCTAGTAATGATAAGATGCCTTTTTCAAAGTGGCATTTCAAAGTGACATTTCAAAGTGACATTTCAAAGTGACATTTCAAAGTAACTCATAAATCAATGTTGTTTCTCTGATCTCAATGTATTTACTAATGTATTTCATATAATGTTTATATTTAACTAGTTAATCTTACAACCACCTTTAGCTACACTACCTTTCTTTTCTGTTTACTTTATTCACTTGTACTCCTATTCCATCTAAGTGATACATTACGCTTTTGATCATCTAAATATATGTTTAATTGATGTCCATCTATCTTTATTCATAATCCTACTAGGGTTAACTAATAAATCATAACCTACTCTACCAAACTATTATCGTAAATATTCTTCACAATTTCTGCATAGTTCAGCCTAATAACGTTATTTTAATTACTTTTTAGAAGAGGAATTTGAAGTGTATTTCATATTCTATTCATAATTTTTGAAATTAGAAAATTCTAGAATTTACTTGTTTTTCTAAAATTCATTACAATTTTTACTAATTAGTAAATTTATACTCAAATGTATGAAATGATGTGAATGATATATTATGTAATGTAAATCTCTGAATAATATCATAATTACTAATATAGAGTCCATTAAATGTTATATATATATCAATAAGAAAGGAGTAATTGTTTTCATTGACAACATTCCGTGTAAAATACTTTGTAAATTTATAAACTTATTTGTATCTTACATTAAAATGAATCTATATTTACATATAAAAAATACACTGAGTATTGTAAATATTAATATTGTATTATTTGTAATAATATTTATATAAATTATATATAACTAGTTATACTTTATGTAAAATACTAAATTATTTATATTTTATATAATCTATTAATATTTATAAATAGATTGAAATGCCACATTTGATTAATTTACAATTTGTGGTAAATTCCTCAACTCTTTTAATCGTTTAATGTTACTTTAATGTTACTTTGTTGCAAATTATAATAATATTATATAAGAAAACTTTAATGTTACTTTAATATTACTTTGTTGCCAATTATAATAATATTATGTAAGAAAAATCAGTTATTGTAGTTTTTGTAATTCAGATTGAATTATTAATTTCTTCCCAATATTATTTTGATTTTTATTGTAAAATGTCTATAAAAATTGATTTTCAAAATTGTAATGTGTTTATTAATTTGCAGAAAGGTGTATGTGTGTATTGAGGGGTGTATGTCTGGTTAATAGGGGTAAGTGTCGTTATATGTGGTTATTTATGTGATTTTGTCTCATGGGATTTAGTAAATTTATAATCTGGTTTATTTATGATTACATCGTGTTATACAGGGATTCGTGTAATATTGTGGGATTGTGTAATACATATTTATTATCTGTCTATCCAGACTGTTGTATTGATTATACAGTATAATCTCAAGTACCTTACTAATGTACTTCCCATTAACTGAGTTTCAATAGCGTATTGATTTCTGCATTATTTCGCTAATATAGTATTCCTAAATAATCGCACAATAATCTATTAAATTGATTAAAATATAATAAATTACAAATTATAAAATAATTGTTAAACTATTGACTATCAAATGAAATGAAATGTATGTATCCATTCAGTTATATGATATTCTATATGTTATATAGAACAGTGAAAGATATTATTAGTCTTAAAATATGTCATTTAATATTTAAATATTCATTTTAATTTTAAATCATGACATATCATCAATTTAGTCTTGAAATCTATCATTATATTAATTAAAATCTATTTTATCATTGATCTATTTATATAACTGGCTCGAAACAAACATATATAAACCCTACAGTGTAAGGCATACACTAATCCCCTACATATCTTGCATAATACATTAAACCCTCTACCATATTATAACTTCATTTTCTCCTTACTTGTCTTTTGCAATTATTGTCTCCTAACCACAATATCATTGACATATTGACATATTCACATATTCACATATTCACATATTCACATATTCACATATTCACATATTCAAGTAACATCCTTTAAATGAAAGACTATTTTTTCTCTAATTATAATTTATTCCTCCTCATTAATATATTACTTCTAATTACTCCTAATTACTATATTACTTAATATAAATTACTCTATAATATCTAGACGTGCTATATTATTAATTATTAACTATTAATAATACATTCATATAATTAATTGATTTAATGCATGATTAACTAAAATTGAATTTTTATTTACGGTAACTGCATTATTTTAAAAGTGTAAAGGATTCTATAAATAGACTTGCACTTAGTATATATAAAGTTCTATTCTATAAATAGAAGTATTTTATTGTTATAAATATATATTTAATGAATTCCTTTCTTTAGTATGATATTTTATCTTAATTTAATGTTCATGAGTATATTTTGTATTATACAAACTAGTCTAAGAATGTATTCAATTACTCGGGGACGTATGTATCTGGATGTAATGTTCAACTACTTCTGTCTTGCTTCTTTGTGCCTTCAGCCATACTTCTGCTTATCTTTGCGTTCACGCTCTACTCCTCCTGGTGGTTAATCTAGTAACTAATGTAACGTGAGATATGTTTACACATCGTGTATATTAACCGTATACAAATAATATATAGAAATAGAGTATAATATATTGAAATAGAGTATAATATATAGAAATAGAGTATAATATATAGAAATTGAGTATAATATATAGAAATTGAGTATAATATATAGAAATAGAGTATAATATATAGAAATAGAGTATAATATATAGAAATAGAGTATAATATATAGAAATAGAGTATAATATATAGAAATAGAGTATAATATATAGAAAT
>OZ038318.1:13157468-13190527 GCA_964035775.1 Osedax frankpressi
ATAATAGTAATAATAATAGTAATAATAATAGTATTAATAATTAATAATAATATTGTTTTAATTATAAATACTTATCTTACCCCTTTTTATATTTGAAATACTATAGGAATATTAACATATGTGTTATTTTAAACAATCATTAATCGAATTAATAAAATGATACATAAATTGTATACTTCTGGTTTATGCTCACATATATTTTAAAATGAAATAATCACCAATGGCTAAATATGTTATTACCATTTTTCAAGTGTTTTCAAATTAATGTAAATTTGTAAGAAATTATTCATTTAATTGTTTTTAATAATTTCCACTTGAATTCTTGTGTACTGTATATTTTTGAAATGTGGTCCATTTATTAAAGTATCTGTATATAATGTATCTATATAGTTATACAATAATTGATATTATTTAATAGTACTGATATAAGAAATAATTATGTTATGTATTAAAAAAGTATTATTTAATATAGTTATATAACTCTTCCACTATAAGTCTATTTATAAATAATTGACTTCGTAATATTATAATATGAATATGGAATATGACATGATACTTAATAAACGAACATTCTATATTATATTTAATAAGTCTCCTTAATCATTTTTGATTTATCAATGTTCTCATCTCATATTAAATTATTATATTAATATATTCCAATATGTTTATAAAATATTAGATTTCATTATATATTTATTTATTTTTCATAAATAATAATATTAAAGTAATTTCTATTCGTAAAATTGAGTTAACGAGATCAATATTAATATTTTATTAATTTTTTGTACCAATCTTGTAATTTATTTTTTATCTTTATTTCATTAATCCAATAAATATAATAACAAAAATAAATTGTAAATATTAATAAATTATAAATGCAGTTTGAGGTTTTTATAAATTATATTTAATAAATTATTTGTATTCAACATGTTCCTATAGTCTATATAATATATGATATATAAATATAATCATATTATTATCAGAATTATGTAAAATGGTGTTCAATGAGTGTCACGGGAACATTCAGCTCCATGCTCCGAATCATGTAAATCCGGCAAATCTATGAGAGAAAATCAAGATTAAACAGTGATAAGGATATCACCGAGAACAAATAAAAACTTGGTTCGTGTTAATAACTATAATTTATAATTAATATGATTTTAAATAAATATTATAACTACTAATTCAAAATAATATAACTATTTACAATACAGATTCATTGCTAATATAAATATTTGTCTATGTCTTACTGATTTAATTCAGTATATGGTATTACGATTAATTTCTCATTAATTGTGCATAGCTTAACTAACGTATACTTCCTCGTTTGATGGCAGTTATCTCCATTCCTGAGCTTTTCCCCGAGAACAACATATATCCTCTCATGTAGTCTGGTATTTCACCTGAAAATGTATATTACGGGCGATATATAAATTAGGATATTAAATAGGTAAGGCTAGTGGATACATACATTGTTATCGTGTATTTTTATTGGATTAAAACATATTTTTATACATGCTAATTTGTATTACGAAATATAATATATTAATTAATAATAAAAGGCATGCTAAATAAAGTATTAATTGATCATATTGACTTAGGATAGGATTATATTTGAGGGTAGTGGGGCCTACGTAATACTGACCAATATTGTCTGAATTCCTGATGGAATCTTGTGATATGATTGCTGTGAAATTAAAGTTTCCATTGAGTTTCATAACTCAGAAAAATTCAAATTTCGAAGTTATTTAATAATTAACCATAGTAATTAATGATTAACTATATAAATTAATAATTAATTATAGTAATTAATAAGTAACTATATTAATTAATAATTAAATACAGTAATTAATGATTAACTATATAAATTAATAATTAATTATAGTAATTAACTATATAAATTAATAATTAATTATAGTAATTAATAATTAATTATAGTAATTAATAATTAATTATAGTAATTAATAATTAATTATAGTAATTAATAATTAATTATAGTAATTAATAATTAATTATAGTAATTAATAATTAATTATAGTAATTAATAATTAATTATAGTAATTAATAATTAATTATAGTAATTAATGATTAACTATAGTAATAATGATAAACTATAGTAATTAATGATTAACTATATAAATTAATAATTAATTATAGTAATTAATAATTAATTATAGTAATTAATAATTAATTATAGTAATTAATAATTAATTATAGTAATTAATAATTAATTATAGTAATTAATAATTATTTATAGTAATTAATAATTAATTATAGTAATTAATAATTAATTATAGTAATTAATAATTAATTATAGTAATTAATAATAATTATAGTAATTAATGATTAACTATAGTAATAATGATAAACTATAGTAATTAATGATTAACTATAGTAATTAATGATTAACTATAGTAATAATGATAAACTATAGTAATTAATGATTAACTATATAAATTAATAATTAATTATAGTAATTAATAATTAATTATAGTAATTAATAATTAATTATAGTAATTAATAATTAATTATAGTAATTAATAATTAATTATAGTAATTAATAATTATTTATAGTAATTAATAATTAATTATAGTAATTAATGATTAACTATAGTAATAATGATAAACTATAGTAATTAATGATTAACTATAGTAATTAATGATTAACTATAGTAATAATGATAAACTATAGTAATTAATGATTAACTATATAAATTAATAATTAATTATAGTAATTAATAATTAATTATAGTAATTAATAATTAATTATAGTAATTAATAATTAATTATAGTAATTAATAATTAATTATAGTAATTAATAATTAATTATAGTAATTAATAATTATTTATAGTAATTAATAATTAATTATAGTAATTAATGATTAACTATAGTAATAATGATAAACTATAGTAATTAATGATTAACTATAGTAATTAATAATTAACTAGAGCAATTAATGATTATTATTAATTATTAATATGAACGGGTGGAATCGATTTCAATGACTTCTTCTATTGTCCTAGGTATAACGTCGTGTTTTAAGTTCGCCATATGACTGGCTATGGCCCTATCTATTGAGTCCATTGTTTTACGAGTCACGGAGCTTTGTTTCACAGTATCTTCATTAACAATTGTGGATTGAGGATACTCCTGCGCCCCCTGGTGGAGATAAATCGGTGGTGTTGTTATTTTTTTCAAATGTATTGAAAGTATTTCGCTGGGATTATTAAGAACCGTTATAAATTCCTCTTGGTTAATCTGAACCGATATTTTATCGTTTACGTGTGCATAATCCGAACATTTTACTTCCGTATCGACGATACCCGGTTCTAACTGATGTTATGATAAGTTTGAGGATGAAGAATATTTGAAAAATATCCGTACGATTCTAAATATTTAAGACTTAGAAAGTTTTAAAGATATTCTTGTACATATACAAACGTCAGTGTTGACATCTTCTCCTGGTTTCTGTAAACTCTGATGATACAAATTTGTAATTGATTAAATAATAATATTGATATTATGAGATAGGAATTATAATATCACTGAAAAATTGCGGAAATTATTAATAGATATAAAATTATTAATTGATAGAAAAAATATGTAAGATATTTGTATTAAACACGTAACAAGATGACAATGGTCTGATGACAATATATCTCTAAAGAATACCCGGGAAACATTAAACATAACTTAACAAATCTACAAACTGACTAAATCAAAGAAGTAATTAAAGTATCTAGTTAAAAAAAAAGTAATTAAAGTACCCAGTAATAAAAATGTGTATAATAATATGCTGGTTCGATTGTTTAAAATTGTTTTAATTTAAGTTATATCATATCATTTTATATTTTATTTGTGATTCATCATTTTTATTATTAAGTTTAATTTGCATCGATTCGCGTCTATGATGAATAGGTCATCAATAGCATTATTTAATTATTTTATGCATCTTTTAGTCTATAATATTAATATATATATAAAATATATAATTATATATATATATATATATATATATAATTCTGAAACGATATAATATTTAAATAGTCATGTAGTTACAACTATATGTATTGTGATATTACAGATTGAGTTCAATAAATAAAGATATTTATTCGCACAAACAAACTTGGTGTACATTAGATTTTACCAGTTGGAAATTGTTCTCTTCTATTGCAGTTGTAATTTCACTTGTAAAGTTTCTGTAAATAAATAATCATTCGCCAATAGTCTTGTATGCAAATGTCACATCATAAAACATGTATATAAATATATATATATATATATATATATATATATATATATATATATACGTATATATAAATACGTATATATAAATACGTATATATAGATTATAGTGAAATACGCACTTTTCACAATTATTTATTTATATATACCCGTTAATAGTATATTTCTATTTACGTTAAATTATATGTATGTTGTGAGAATAAATAATAAAAGTTCTCCATATTGTGCGATAGGGTGTGCTTCATATACTTGAAGTAACCATGGTTACGAACGTTTTCTTCGGAATTTGTTTTAAGACCACC
This sequence comes from Osedax frankpressi, assembly GCA_964035775.1. Lineage (NCBI taxonomy): Eukaryota > Metazoa > Annelida > Polychaeta > Sabellida > Siboglinidae > Osedax > Osedax frankpressi. Next base: position 13,162,017 of record OZ038318.1, read on the forward strand.
GCAAACACCGTTGTCAAAATCAATAAGGCAGCAACTGGTTCGATAGAAAATGATATATTCTAGAAATATGCTATGTAGTAATTTGAAAACGTTTACCTATTTCTACTCTATTATAAATAACTATAGTAATATCGTCGGATCAAATATGTATAGTGTACACATTATCAAGATACTAGTAATAAGTATATAATAATTGAATATCTTACTTAGATAGTATCTTTCAGGGAAAATAGTCCACAAAATATTTATATCATTCAAATTTGAATGATATAAAATACAAATGTTATTAATTTTAATAGAAATTTATATGCACGTTTAGTAATATTACTATGTAAATATATATAATATATATATATACATATATATATATATATATATATATATATATATATATATATATATATATATGTAATACGTATATAGCATGTTACTATGATATAGAAGAGATACGGGTACTTTGATAAACTGTAATAAGTTACAGATATTACTAATACAACCAGATAAAACCAGATAAAACTAGATTAATCAACAATATATTAATATACTTACGGATAACTAGATTATTCTATAAATAAACATATTAAGATTTTCTAGTTTCCATATACAATTTATTTGCAACATATAAATTATAATATAAATTTTGAAATGATTAAAAAAATGATATTCTATTTATATATATATATATATATATATATATATATATTTATAGTTGAATATTATGTATATTGTATACATTCGGCGTAAAACTATATATTTTAAATATATTAATGAAATATAAAAAAATGATAAGCTATTATATTTAATTATAATTATAAATTACCAAAATATCTTAGTTCCGTTAATATATCGGTTTTTGAATCCGTAATAATTTGTTCTTCTGTCGAGTTCCGAATTGTATTGTTGGAAGAATCATTAAACGCTACACTTATATTCGATGAGTATAATAGACTTATAAGTAACACATATTTTAAAAACATTATTATCAATACGTTGCCATATTCGATTATAAAAAATTCATTTATTTATTTAATATTTAGATCATCCATTATAAATTAATTTAATAAAAATTAAATAAAGTTAGTGAATTTTTGTTTTGATATTTATTATTTATTTTATAAAATCATTAATCCAGATTAAATTGCCACTACCATATCTTTATTTATAATTATGTAGTATTATATAATAGGAATGACCACCAGAACAATTAGTAAATGTAATATATAAATATTTAAATGTGACATGTTTACTATAAGTGATCTTTTAAAGATTTAATATTGCATCAGGTTGATAACAATTCAATTAAAAAGTAATATATATATATATATATATATATATATATATATACAGCTTCTGTTAAGTAATGAATAAAGTAATGACTGCCAATAAAATATTGACCTACGTAGGTTAGTTGTTAAAAATTCTGGCCATACTACAAAATTAGCTTTAAAATAATATATTAAGGTAGATAACTAATTGACTGTTATTAAAATGGAGTTTTGGCTATATTTCGATACTTATAATTTAACTTAACCAAATGTTCTGTTAGAGGAAGAAATAACTCTACTGAATATATATAATAAAATATAAAGTATATATATTATAGTCTAGATATATTGATATGCTATAGTTTAAATATATGTATATTCTATAATTTAGATATATTATTTACTAGAGTATATATATATATATATATATGTATATACTATAATATAGATATATATATATATACTATAGAATATATATATATATATATATTAATTAATATCCTATAATCAATACAATAATAACAGTAGTCTACACATAAATTACATATATTATATAATAAACATCTTTAATCCCACAGTATATCTTGGTCGTAAATCGTGTTGGGTAGTTAGTTTACTAAACAGTTGTTTATTGTAATAAACGTATATGCTATAAGCTTTTATTTATCAGACTCTATTACGCAATACTTGGTTGCACGTAAACGAATCTTATTCGATATGGTATTTATGTAAGCGATAACAATTTTCAGATATTTCATACAAACATAATGTTCTGTATAACGTTTGGAGACAGTAATAATATCATTAAATGTATATTTAGATATTGTTAAATACACATTAATTAATAACATTATGACAACTAGTATTACATGTTAAGAAAAATAGTATATCTTCGATTTTCTATTGAAGAGGGACAAGTCTTAGATCATGATATGCGAGTGTCCATAGTGAATGGATTATAGGGTAGGATGTCTTTAGATATAAACACGTATGTTTGTGTTATTCGTAGATGTTCTTATACATTTCTCATAGGAAGATCTTTGAATAGGTTGATGTTTTCTGAGGTACACACGAAGTTAACTTATTAAATACTATAAGGGTAAATACCGTTATACGAAGTACTTGAGTTGACGTTTAACCAGTAACATTTAACTAACATTTAACGAATATTTAACTAGCGAAGTAATTTAGATGAAGCCGATATATCTAATACTTTTATAAATTGCGAGATATGACAATCTTAGTAAATGGAATACCTAAGAACGATAAGCTAGTCAATTACGTAATCATTTTGCCTGTGATTTATAAACTTATTAACTAATATTTTACAAAGAAATAAATAGCGATTATAGAGAATGTTATAAATCTTAAAATTAGATGATGCTAATTTCTTATTAATGAAATTAGCTTAAAATAGTACTTATTATAATACCGAGGATGTGATATTTACTGAAGTAGTCAGATTCACACCAGCAATATATATATATATATATATATATATATACGTATATATACGTATAAATATATATATATATATATATATATACGTATAAATATATATATATATGTCAAATAGAGAATCGGTTTAAGGCGGGGCCAACCAGCAGACATTTTACATGGGCGAGATAGGCGATTCGCGAATTTACACTACTCACTATAAATTAAACGTCAATTTTCATGGAATCGTTATAAAAATAATTAAAAAATATATTACTCATATAAATAAATATATTTCCCTATAAGAATAATGTATATTTTAGAATATTCGTAATACAGATGAAAGTGCGGTTTATAACTTCGTGTGTAAATTCCATGACATTAATGTAATTCTATATTAAAGTTGAACGGTTGAAACATATATATTTAGATAATTAAATTAATCTAATCACATAAATAGAAATACTGAAACTCCAAAAGATTCTGGTCTAGTGATGAGCTTTCAGTAATTGAACAAGAATGTAAAAGTTGAAATTAAGATTATCGGTAATCTTTGATAATATTTTAGAATTCTGTATCAATAATATATTCACTAAAGACCTGGATAATATAATACTATTGATTTTGTTAATGGTTATTTTACAAATACATGTGTAAATATAAAACAATCAATTCCAAAAACTCAATATTTTTAATGCCAATAACTAAAACATCATTTTAAATGCAGAATATACTACACTAATTGTAGAAGAAAAAATGTGAATAAAATATAATATATAATAAATGTCATGAATATTTTATACACTTTAATCAACTACGAATAATATACCAAAAGTGAACATATAAATTGATGTAATATATATATTTGTAATCATTTACAATGATAATTATAAATAATTATTAATTTCATATCGAAAAATAATTTAATTGAAACAGTTTTTATATTAGAAAAATTTAATAAAAATGTTCAAAATATTAAATTATTAACATTTTATCAAAGAAAATGATCTTAGTTATGGATTAGAATTATGGGATAACATATATTAGTAATTTAAGAAAAATAAATATATAAAAAAGGGTTATAAGTATGTCTTATTTAGGTAGTTAGTAATGTGATATATATTCCTTCTGTATAAGTCTGTTGATAATGTTAATTAGTCTGTTATATAATATGATTTCATTTGCATTTATTGAACTTTATTTAAATGGCCAAATATCTATTAAATATGTCTAACAATTACTCATATTTTATAATTAGTCTAAATTATTAAATATATATTTATTTTGAGTGAGGTATATGCGAAAATATCCTGTAATTTACAGTTATATCAATAAGTAAGAAAATTTTAAATTAATTATTAAGATTATATACAGAACATTCAAAATATATTTTATGAAAATAATTTATTTCTTAAATATTTCTTAAATTATTAAATAAGTTATACATATTTTAATAAATATATATATATATATATATATATATATATTATATATATATATATATATTATATTTATATTATATATATATATTATATATATAATATATTATTCGAGTGGTTAATACATTTTTTTTAATTGACAATTTTAAAATTAATTATATACAATTTGCTGATATGTAATCAATAGGAATATTCTGCATACGGTGAATGATGTAATACTAAGGAATGTTACATAAGGTTTCACACACTTTTGTAAGCGAGGGATAAAAAACAAGTAATCAATAAAAATAATTTTCAACGAAATAAAAATAATATCATAAACGTAAAAGATTCGAGGTTTGCAAAATAACCAATTTAGGGATTTGTTGAGGGAATATTATAAATATACATTAGGAGTGCAATGGCAGGTCATAGGGCTCTAGATGGTCCCGATGAGGGGATAGAAGGGTGGGACAAACAGTAGTTACAAATAGCATTACTTTGCAGCTACCACCAAAGGAGTTTCGAATATAGACTTCAAATTTTCATAACAGGTAGAACGAGCTAAAATGAAATAAAGAGTGGTGTGTAGAGGAGTGTAAAGAGTAGTGTGTAGAGGAGTGTAAAGAGTAGTGTGTAGATGAGTGTAAAGAGTGGTGTGTAGAGGAGTGTAAAGAGTGGTGTGTAGAGGAGTGTAATGAGTGGTATGTAGAGGAGTGTAAAGAGTGGTGTGTAGAGGAGTGTAAAGAGTGGTGTGTAGATGAGTGTAAAGAGTGGTGTGTAGAGGAGTGTAAAGAGTGGTGTGTAGAGGAGTGTAAAGAGTGGTGTGTAGAGGAGTGTAAAGAGTGGTGTGTAGAGGAGTGTAAGGAGTGGTGTGTAGAGGAGTGTAAGGAGTGGTGTGTAGAGGAGTGTAATGAGTGGTATGTAGAGGAGTGTAAAGAGTGGTGTGTAGAGGAGTGTAAAGAGTGGTGTGTAGAGGAGTGTAAAGAGTGGTGTGTAGAGGAGTGTAAAGAGTGGTGTGTATAGGAGTGTAAAGAGTGGTGTATAGAGGAGTGTAAAGAGTGGTGTGTAGAGGAGTGTAAAGGTATGGGGTGTAGAAGAGTGTAAATAAGAATGGTGTATAGAGGAGTGAAAGAGTGGTGTGTAGAGAAGTGTAAAGAGTAGTGTGTAGAGGAGTGTAAAGGTATGGGGTGTAGAAGAGTGTAAATAAGAATGGTGTATAGAGGAGTATAAAGAAGAGTGGTGTGTAGAGGAGTGTAAAGAAGAGTGGTGTGTAGAGGAAGTTTAATGACAGCTTAACTAACATTTTTTTTGTCTTATTGATTCAACCAACTTATCATTCTGAAAACGTCGTAAATTATTTTTCTTAACCTGAATGAAAGAGAATTTTATAGCTCAACTTTATTATAACTGATAATCTTTAAACATCTCTCATTACCAACAACATCTCATTACCAACAACATCTCTCATTACCAACAACATCTCTCTTTACCAACAACATCTCTCTTTACCAACAACATCTCTCTTTACCAACAACATCTCTCATTACCAACAACATCTCTCTTTACCAACAACATATCACTTTACCAACAACATTTCTCATTACCAACAACATCTCTCTTTACCAACAACATCTCTCTTTACCAACAACATCTCTCATTACCAACAACATCTCTCATTACCAACAACATCTCTCATTACCAACAACATCTCTCATTAACAACAACATCTCTCTTTACCAACAACATCTCTCTTTACCAACAACATCTCTCTTTACCAACAATATCTCTCTTTACCAACAACATCTCTCATTACCAACAACATCTCTCATTACCAACAACATCTCTCATTACCAACAACATCTCTCATTAACAACAACATCTCTCTTTACCAACAACATCTCTTTACCAACAACATCTCTCTTTACCAACAATATCTCTCTTTACCAACAACATCTCTCATTACCAACAACATCTCTCATTACCAACAACATCTCTTTACCAACAACATCTCTCTTTATCAACAACATCTCTCATAACCAACAACATCTCTCATTACCAACAACATCTCTCTTTACCAACAACATCTCTCATTACCAACAACATCTCTTTACCAACAACATCTCTCTTTACCAACAACATCTCTCTTTACCAACAACATCTCTCTTTACCAACAACATCTCTCATTACCAACAACATCTCTCATTACCAACAACATCTCTCATTACCAACAACATCTCTCAATGCCTAAAAACTCACCTGCAATTCACAGGAAATGAGGTCTGGAGGTTGACCATCGCTTTTCACAAATTTCTCAAAGAAATCTATAAATTGCTGGAGTGAGAATTGCCACTTGCCTAATTGTCCACTACTTCATTACCTCATTACCCTATTACATCATTACACTATTACCTCATTACCCTATTACATCATTACCTCATTACCTTATTACCTCATTACCATATTACCTCATTACCCTATTACCTCATTACCTCATTACCCCATTACATCATTACCCTATTACCTCATTACCCTATTACCTATTACCCTATTACCTAATTGCATAATAATATAATGTGTATGAACATAAGGGCATGCTGACACTGAGTAATTTTACATGTAAAAGATAAGGAAATGGACCCATTTTATAAATCTAAATTTTTTTACTATATGCAGTATATTTATAAGTATAATCAATCAGAGAGCTTTTTTATATCATAGATCTAATATATATTTAGATTTAGATATATATTTGTTATAATTTTATATATTTTTAAAAGCTACATAAGTTACATAATAAATTGAATTACAAACTAAATATAAAATATCTCTCTGTTATTTCAAAGATATATATCCCATGCATATATAGAAAACAAATCAAAGACATTCCTTCAATAACAAAAAAGTAGATATACTTTGGAATATACTTCTCTTGTAAATTATTATTATGAGAAAAATCAATCTAAACTATTTGCAAATAAAATGTATAAAATGTAGAATAAAATCATGTATATTTATAAGCATTCTCCGGGCACATACTCATCTCCTCTTGCCATATATATGTTAATATATATATAGAATAATAAAATATAATATAATTAAACAAGTAAAATTAAACAAATAAAATAAAATTAGTATGTAATTAGATGTTTGTATGATGCTTAGTTATTTCTATTTTTTCAAGTCATCTGATTGGCTCTTAGAATCACATGACCACACATATATACACTAACCGCAGAATATAGATAATAATAAATAATTAAGTTTTAAAATTTATCATATATTAGTTTACAAATATTATATTTATATTTCTGATATATTTATATAATTTTTATTATTTTTCAATGATGGATTACTTTTAAAAGTGCATTAAATTGAATTGAACTCTAAAATGTTCACAAGTAGTAATTAACATATTAAATATGATAAATATTAAATAAGTTTTTTTTCAAGTATATATATATTTTTTAATTTCTCAGTTGGCATTTCCTTAAAATCTCAGCAAATCCAACACAATGAAGAAAATTCCTTTATTCAGATACATGATTATTAATTTAAAGTCTCCGAAATATTCTCCCAATCATTATCCCGATAATGAACACCTCGAGGATGTACCTTATTAGGCATTGCCTATTGCAATGTATTAACACTAAGGCAGCAACACAATATACGTTGCCATGGTTACATTGCCTATTGCAATGTATTAACACTAAGGCAGCGAGTTTAACCCGTGAATATATCGAGCCCGTGATTTATTAACTGCGTTTGTTGTTAAGGCAACACGATATACGTTGCCATGGTTACATGTTGCAGTTGTTTTAGTCTCTTTAGCAACGCGGAGCTGCAATAGCGGACCAACTCACTTTTCAAGCTCTTAACGTCCACCAGGATTTCTGCGTCGTCCTTGATTTGCTGAAGGTGGTGTCGCGAGGTCATTTCATCTTCTTGGCTTCGAGATGTTGCAATAGGATACACTCCATCGGAGACTGTTCCTTTCTTAGATATCTTGAGTGACTTGGATGTCAGTAAATTCTGTACGGAATGACGGTGAATTAATAAACAAATATAGGGGAGCTGAAGATATGTAGAGCTGAAGCTATGTAGAGCTGAAGATATGTAGAGCTGAAGATATGTAGTGATCAAGATATGTAGAGCTGAAGATATGTAGAGCTGAAGCTATGTAGAGCTGAAGATATGTAGTGGTCAAGATATGTAGAGCTGAAGATATGTAGAGCTGAAGATATGTAGAGCTGAAGATATGTAGAGCTGAAGATATGTAGAGCTGAAGCTATGTAGAGCTGAAGATATGTAGAGCTGAAGCTATGTAGAGCTGAAGATATGTAGAGCTGAAGATATGTAGAGCTGAAGATATGTAGAGCTGAAGATATGTAGTGATCAAGATATGTAGAGCTGAAGATATGTAGAGCTGAAGCTATGTAGAGCTGAAGATATGTAGAGCTGAAGCTATGTAGAGCTGAAGATATGTAGTGGTCAAGATATGTAGAGCTGAAGATATGTAGAGCTGAAGATATGTAGAGCTGAAGCTATGTAGAGCTGAAGATATGTAGAGCTGAAGCTATGTAGAGCTGAAGATATGTAGTGGTCAAGATATGTAGAGCTGAAGATATGTAGAGCTGAAGATATGTAGAGCTGAAGCTATGTAGAGCTGAAGCTATGTAGAGATGAAGATATGTAGAGCTGAAGATATGTAGAGCTGAAGATATGTAGAGCTGAAGATATGTAGAGCTGAAGCTATGTAGAGCTGAAGATATGTAGAGCTGAAGATATGTAGAGCTGAAGATATGTAGAGCTGAAGATATGTAGAGCTGAAGATATGTAGAGCTGAAGATATGTAGAGCTGAAGATATGTAGAGCTGAAGATATGTAGAGCTGAAGATATGTAGAGCTGAAGCTATGTAGAGCTGAAGCTATGTAGAGCTGAAGCTATGTAGAGCTGAAGATATGTAGAGCTGAAGATATGTAGAGCTGAAGATATGTAGAGCTGAAGATATGTAGAGCTGAAGATATGTAGAGCTGAAGATATGTAGAGCTGAAGATATGTAGAGCTGAAGATATGTAGAGCTGAAGATATGTAGAGCTGAAGATATGTAGAGCTGAAGATATGTAGAGCTGAAGCTATGTAGAGCTGAAGCTATGTAGAGCTGAAGCTATGTAGAGCTGAAGCTATGTAGAGCTGAAGATATGTAGAGCTGAAGATATGTAGTGATCAAGATATGTAGAGCTGAAGATATGTAGAGCTGAAGCTATGTAGAGCTGAAGATATGTAGAGCTGAAGATATGTAGAGCTGAAGATATGTAGAGCTGAAGCTATGTAGAGCTGAAGCTATGTAGAGCTGAAGATATGTAGAGCTGAAGATATGTAGTGGTCAAGATATGTAGTGATCAAGATATGTAGTGATCAAGATATGTAGAGCTGAAGCTATGTAGAGCTGAAGATATGTAGAGCTGAAGATATGTAGAGCTGAAGCTATGTAGAGCTGAAGATATGTAGAGCTGAAGATATGTAGTGATCAAGATATGTAGTGATCAAGATATGTAGAGCTGAAGCTATGTAGAGCTGAAGATATGTAGAGCTGAAGATATGTAGAGCTGAAGATATGTAGAGCTGAAGCTATGTAGAGCTGAAGCTATGTAGAGCTGAAGCTATGTAGAGCTGAAGATATGTAGAGCTGAAGATATGTAGAGCTGAAGATATGTAGAGCTGAAGATATGTAGAGCTGAAGATATGTAGAGCTGAAGATATGTAGAGCTGAAGATATGTAGAGCTGAAGATATGTAGAGCTGAAGATATGTAGAGCTGAAGATATGTAGAGCTGAAGATATGTAGAGCTGAAGCTATGTAGAGCTGAAGCTATGTAGAGCTGAAGCTATGTAGAGCTGAAGCTATGTAGAGCTGAAGATATGTAGAGCTGAAGATATGTAGTGATCAAGATATGTAGAGCTGAAGATATGTAGAGCTGAAGCTATGTAGAGCTGAAGATATGTAGAGCTGAAGATATGTAGAGCTGAAGATATGTAGAGCTGAAGCTATGTAGAGCTGAAGCTATGTAGAGCTGAAGATATGTAGAGCTGAAGATATGTAGTGGTCAAGATATGTAGTGATCAAGATATGTAGTGATCAAGATATGTAGAGCTGAAGCTATGTAGAGCTGAAGATATGTAGAGCTGAAGATATGTAGAGCTGAAGCTATGTAGAGCTGAAGATATGTAGAGCTGAAGATATGTAGTGATCAAGATATGTAGTGATCAAGATATGTAGAGCTGAAGCTATGTAGAGCTGAAGATATGTAGAGCTGAAGATATGTAGAGCTGAAGCTATGTAGGGATCAAGATATGTAGAGCTGAAGTTATGTAGAGCTGAAGATATGTAGAGCTGAAGCTATGTAGTGATCAAGATATGTAGAGCTGAAGTTATGTAGAGCTGAAGCTATGTAGAGCTGAAGATATGTAGAGCTGAAGATATGTAGAGCTGAAGATATGTAGAGCTGAAGCTATGTAGAGCTGAAGATATGTAGAGCTGAAGATATGTAGAGCTGAAGCTATGTAGTGCTGAAGATATGTAGAGCTGAAGATATGTAGAGCTGAAGATATGTAGAGCTGAAGATATGTAGAGCTGAAGATATGTAGAGCTGAAGATATGTAGAGCTGAAGCTATGTAGAGCTGAAGATATGTAGAGCTGAAGATATGTAGAGCTGAAGCTATGTAGAGCTGAAGCTATGTAGAGCTGAAGATATGTAGAGCTGAAGATATGTAGAGCTGAAGATATGTAGAGCTGAAGATATGTAGAGCTGAAGCTATGTAGTGATCAAGATATGTAGAGCTGAAGTTATGTAGAGCTGAAGCTATGTAGAGCTGAAGATATGTAGAGCTGAAGATATGTAGAGCTGAAGATATGTAGAGCTGAAGATATGTAGAGCTGAAGATATGTAGAGCTGAAGCTATGTAGTGATCAAGATATGTAGAGCTGAAGTTATGTAGAGCTGAAGCTATGTAGAGCTGAAGATATGTAGAGCTGAAGATATGTAGAGCTGAAGATATGTAGAGCTGAAGATATGTAGAGCTGAAGATATGTAGAGCTGAAGCTATGTAGAGCTGAAGATATGTAGTGATCAAGATATGTAGAGCTGAAGTTATGTAGAGCTGAAGCTATGTAGAGCTGAAGATATGTAGAGCTGAAGATATGTAGAGCTGAAGATATGTAGAGCTGAAGATATGTAGAGCTGAAGATATGTAGAGCTGAAGCTATGTAGTGATCAAGATATGTAGAGCTGAAGCTATGTAGAGCTGAAGATATGTAGAGCTGAAGATATGTAGTGATCAAGATATGTAGAGCTGAAGATATGTAGAGCTGAAGCTATGTAGAGCTGAAGATATGTAGAGCTGAAGATATGTAGAGCTGAAGATATGTAGAGCTGAAGCTATGTAGAGCTGAAGCTATGTAGAGCTGAAGATATGTAGAGCTGAAGATATGTAGTGGTCAAGATATGTAGTGATCAAGATATGTAGTGATCAAGATATGTAGAGCTGAAGCTATGTAGAGCTGAAGATATGTAGAGCTGAAGATATGTAGAGCTGAAGCTATGTAGAGCTGAAGATATGTAGAGCTGAAGATATGTAGTGATCAAGATATGTAGTGATCAAGATATGTAGAGCTGAAGCTATGTAGAGCTGAAGATATGTAGAGCTGAAGATATGTAGAGCTGAAGCTATGTAGTGATCAAGATATGTAGAGCTGAAGTTATGTAGAGCTGAAGATATGTAGAGCTGAAGCTATGTAGTGATCAAGATATGTAGAGCTGAAGTTATGTAGAGCTGAAGCTATGTAGAGCTGAAGATATGTAGAGCTGAAGATATGTAGAGCTGAAGATATGTAGAGCTGAAGCTATGTAGTGCTGAAGATATGTAGAGCTGAAGATATGTAGAGCTGAAGATATGTAGAGCTGAAGATATGTAGAGCTGAAGATATGTAGAGCTGAAGATATGTAGAGCTGAAGCTATGTAGAGCTGAAGATATGTAGAGCTGAAGATATGTAGAGCTGAAGCTATGTAGAGCTGAAGCTATGTAGAGCTGAAGATATGTAGAGCTGAAGATATGTAGAGCTGAAGATATGTAGAGCTGAAGATATGTAGAGCTGAAGCTATGTAGTGATCAAGATATGTAGAGCTGAAGTTATGTAGAGCTGAAGCTATGTAGAGCTGAAGATATGTAGAGCTGAAGATATGTAGAGCTGAAGATATGTAGAGCTGAAGATATGTAGAGCTGAAGATATGTAGAGCTGAAGCTATGTAGTGATCAAGATATGTAGAGCTGAAGTTATGTAGAGCTGAAGCTATGTAGAGCTGAAGATATGTAGAGCTGAAGATATGTAGAGCTGAAGATATGTAGAGCTGAAGATATGTAGAGCTGAAGATATGTAGAGCTGAAGCTATGTAGAGCTGAAGATATGTAGTGATCAAGATATGTAGAGCTGAAGTTATGTAGAGCTGAAGCTATGTAGAGCTGAAGATATGTAGAGCTGAAGATATGTAGAGCTGAAGATATGTAGAGCTGAAGATATGTAGAGCTGAAGATATGTAGAGCTGAAGCTATGTAGTGATCAAGATATGTAGAGCTGAAGTTATGTAGAGCTGAAGCTATGTAGAGCTGAAGATATGTAGAGCTGAAGCTATGTAGAGCTGAAGCTATGTAGAGCTGAAGATATGTAGAGCTGAAGATATGTAGAGCTGAAGATATGTAGAGCTTAAGCTATGTAGTGATCAAGATATGTAAAGCTGAAGTTATGTAGAGCTGAAGCTATGTAGAGCTGAAGATATGTAGAGCTGAAGATATGTAGAGCTGAAGATATGTAGAGCTGAAGATATGTAGAGCTGAAGATATGTAGAGCTGAAGATATGTAGTGGTCAAGATATGTAGAGCTGAAGATATGTAGTGGTCAAGATATGTAGAGCTGAAGCTATGTAGAGCTGAAGCTATGTAGAGCTGAAGATATGTAGAGCTGAAGCTATGTAGAGCTGAAGATATGTAGAGCTGAAGCTATGTAGAGCTGAAGATATGTAGAGCTGAAGATATGTAGAGCTGAAGCTATGTAGTGATCAAGATATGTAGAGCTGAAGTTATGTAGAGCTGAAGCTATGTAGAGCTGAAGATATGTAGAGCTGAAGATATGTAGAGCTGAAGATATGTAGAGCTGAAGATATGTAGAGCTGAAGCTACGTAGAGCTGAAGATATGTAGAGCTGAAGATATGTAGTGATCAAGATATGTAGAGCTGAAGTTATGTAGAGCTGAAGCTATGTAGAGCTGAAGATATGTAGAGCTGAGATATGTAGAGCTGAAGCTATGTAGAGCTGAAGATATGTAGAGCTGAAGATATGTAGAGCTGAAGCTATGTAGAGCTGAAGTTATGTAGAGCTGAAGATATGTAGAGCTGAAGCTATGTAGAGCTGAAGATATGTAGTGGTCAAGATATGTAGAGCTGAAGATATGTAGAGCTGAAGATATGTAGAGCTGAAGCTATCTAGAGCTGAAGTTATGTAGAGCTGAAGCTATGTAGAGCTGAAGATATGTAGAGCTGAAGATATGTAGAGCTGAAGCTATGTAGAGCTGAAGATATGTAGAGCTGAAGATATGTAGAGCTGAAGATATGTAGAGCTGAAGCTATGTAGAGCTGAAGATATGTAGAGCTGAAGATATGTAGAGCTGAAGCTATGTAGAGCTGAAGATATGTAGAGCTGAAGATATGTAGAGCTGAAGATATGTAGAGCTGAAGATATGTAGAGCTGAAGCTATGTAGAGCTGAAGATATGTAGAGCTGAAGCTATGTAGAGCTGAAGATATGTAGTGATCAAGATATGTAGAGCTGAAGCTATGTAGAGCTGAAGCTATGTAGAGCTGAAGATATGTAGAGCTGAAGATATGTAGAGCTGAAGATATGTAGAGCTGAAGATATGTAGAGCTGAAGATATGTAGTGATCAAGATATGTAGAGCTGAAGATATGTAGAGCTGAAGATATGTAGAGCTGAAGATATGTAGAGCTGAAGATATGTAGAGCTGAAGCTATGTAGAGCTGAAGATATGTAGTGATCAAGATATGTAGAGCTGAAGCTATGTAGAGCTGAAGATATGTAGAGCTGAAGATATGTAGAGCTGAAGATATGTAGAGCTGAAGATATGTAGTGATCAAGATATGTAGAGCTGAAGCTATGTAGAGCTGAAGCTATGTAGAGCTGAAGATATGTAGAGCTGAAGATATGTAGAGCTGAAGATATGTAGAGCTGAAGATATGTAGAGCTGAAGATATGTAGTGATCAAGATATGTAGAGCTGAAGATATGTAGAGCTGAAGATATGTAGAGCTGAAGATATGTAGAGCTGAAGATATGTAGTGATCAAGATATGTAGAGCTGAAGATATGTAGAGCTGAAGATATGTAGAGCTGAAGATATGTAGAGCTGAAGATATGTAGTGATCAAGATATGTAGAGCTGAAGCTATGTAGAGCTGAAGATATGTAGAGCTGAAGATATGTAGAGCTGAAGATATGTAGAGCTGAAGATATGTAGAGCTGAAGCTATGTAGAGCTGAAGATATGTAGAGCTGAAGATATGTAGTGATCAAGATATGTAGAGCTGAAGCTATGTAGTGATCAAGATATGTAGAGCTGAAGATATGTAGAGCTGAAGATATGTAGAGCTGAAGATATGTAGAGCTGAAGCTATGTAGAGCTGAAGATATGTAGAGCTGAAGATATGTAGAGCTGAAGATATGTAGTGGTCAAGATATGTAGAGCTGAAGCTATGTAGAGCTGAAGATATGTAGAGCTGAAGCTATGTAGAGCTGAAGCTATGTAGAGCTGAAGATATGTAGAGCTGAAGCTATGTAGAGCTGAAGATATGTAGAGCTGAAGCTATGTAGTGATCAAGATATGTAGAGCTTAAGATATGTAGAGCTGAAGCTATGTAGAGCTGAAGATATGTAGAGCTGAAGATATGTAGTGGTCAAGATATGTAGAGCTGAAGATATGTAGAGCTGAAGCTATGTAGAGCTGAAGATATGTAGAGCTGAAGATATGTAGAGCTGAAGATATGTAGAGCTGAAGATATGTAGAGCTTAAGATATGTAGAGCTGAAGATATGTAGAGCTGAAGATATGTAGAGCTGAAGATATGTAGAGCTGAAGCTATGTAGAGCTGAAGCTATGTAGAGCTGAAGATATGTAGAGCTGAAGATATGTAGTGGTCAAGATATGTAGAGCTGAAGATATGTAGTGGTCAAGATATGTAGAGCTGAAGATATGTAGTGGTCAAGATATGTAGAGCTGAAGATATGTAGAGCTGAAGATATGTAGTGGTCAAGATATGTAGAGCTGAAGCTATGTAGAGCTGAAGATATGTAGAGCTGAAGATATGTAGTGGTCAAGATATGTAGAGCTGAAGATATGTAGTGGTCAAGATATGTAGAGCTGAAGCTATGTAGAGCTGAATATATGTAGAGCTGAAGATATGTAGAGCTGAAGATATGTAGTGGTCAAGATATGTAGAGCTGAAGATATGTAGTGGTCAAGATATGTAGAGCTGAAGCTATGTAGAGCTGAAGCTATGTAGAGCTGAAGATATGTAGAGCTGAAGCTATGTAGAGCTGAAGATATGTAGAGCTGAAGCTATGTAGAGCTGAAGATATGTAGAGCTGAAGATATGTAGAGCTGAAGCTATGTAGTGATCAAGATATGTAGAGCTGAAGCTATGTAGAGCTGAAGATATGTAGAGCTGAAGATATGTAGAGCTGAAGATATGTAGAGCTGAAGCTATGTAGAGCTGAAGCTATGTAGAGCTGAAGATATGTAGTGATCAAGATATGTAGAGCTGAAGCTATGTAGAGCTGAAGATATGTAGAGCTGAAGATATGTAGAGCTGAAGCTATGTAGAGCTGAAGATATGTAGAGCTGAAGATATGTAGAGCTGAAGCTATGTAGAGCTGAAGATATGTAGAGCTGAAGCTATGTAGAGCTGAAGATATGTAGAGCTGAAGATATGTAGTGGTCAAGATATGTAGAGCTGAAGATATGTAGTGGTCAAGATATGTAGAGCTGAAGCTATGTAGAGCTGAAGCTATGTAGAGCTGAAGATATGTAGAGCTGAAGCTATGTAGAGCTGAAGATATGTAGAGCTGAAGCTATGTAGAGCTGAAGATATGTAGAGCTGAAGCTATGTAGAGCTGAAGATATGTAGTGATCAAGATATGTAGAGCTGAAGATATGTAGAGCTGAAGATATGTAGAGCTGAAGCTATGTAGTGATCAAGATATGTAGAGCTGAAGCTATGTAGAGCTGAAGATATGTAGAGCTGAAGATATGTAGAGCTGAAGATATGTAGTGATCAAGATATGTAGAGCTGAAGATATGTAGAGCTGAAGATATGTAGAGCTGAAGATATGTAGTGATCAAGATATGTAGAGCTGAAGATATGTAGAGCTGAAGATATGTAGTGGTCAAGATATGTAGAGCTGAAGCTATGTAGAGCTGAAGATATGTAGAGCTGAAGATATGTAGAGCTGAAGCTATGTAGAGCTGAAGATATGTAGAGCTGAAGTTATGTAGAGCTGAAGATATGTAGAGCTGAAGCTATGTAGAGCTGAAGATATGTAGAGCTGAAGCTATGTAGAGCTGAATATATGTAGAGCTGAAGCTATGTAGAGCTGAAGCTATGTAGAGCTGAAGATATGTAGAGCTGAAGCTATGTAGAGCTGAAGATATGTAGAGCTTAAGATATGTAGAGCTGAAGATATGTAGAGCTGAAGATATGTAGAGCTGAAGATATGTAGAGCTGAAGCTATGTAGAGCTGAAGCTATGTAGAGCTGAAGATATGTAGAGCTGAAGATATGTAGAGCTGAAGATATGTAGAGCTGAAGATATGTAGAGCTTAAGATATGTAGAGCTGAAGATATGTAGAGCTGAAGATATGTAGAGCTGAAGATATGTAGAGCTGAAGCTATGTAGAGCTGAAGCTATGTAGAGCTGAAGATATGTAGAGCTGAAGATATGTAGTGGTCAATATATGTAGAGCTGAAGATATGTAGTGGTCAAGATATGTAGATCTGAAGATATGTAGTGGTCAAGATATGTAGAGCTGAAGATATGTAGAGCTGAAGATATGTAGTGGTCAAGATATGTAGAGCTGAAGCTATGTAGAGCTGAAGATATGTAGAGCTGAAGATATGTAGTGGTCAAGATATGTAGAGCTGAAGATATGTAGTGGTCAAGATATGTAGAGCTGAAGCTATGTAGAGCTGAATATATGTAGAGCTGAAGATATGTAGAGCTGAAGATATGTAGTGGTCAAGATATGTAGAGCTGAAGATATGTAGTGGTCAAGATATGTAGAGCTGAAGCTATGTAGAGCTGAAGCTATGTAGAGCTGAAGATATGTAGAGCTGAAGCTATGTAGAGCTGAAGATATGTAGAGCTGAAGCTATGTAGAGCTGAAGATATGTAGAGCTGAAGATATGTAGAGCTGAAGCTATGTAGTGATCAAGATATGTAGAGCTGAAGCTATGTAGAGCTGAAGATATGTAGAGCTGAAGATATGTAGAGCTGAAGATATGTAGAGCTGAAGCTATGTAGAGCTGAAGCTATGTAGAGCTGAAGATATGTAGTGATCAAGATATGTAGAGCTGAAGCTATGTAGAGCTGAAGATATGTAGAGCTGAAGATATGTAGAGCTGAAGATATGTAGAGCTGAAGCTATGTAGAGCTGAAGATATGTAGAGCTGAAGATATGTAGAGCTGAAGCTATGTAGAGCTGAAGATATGTAGAGCTGAAGCTATGTAGAGCTGAAGATATGTAGAGCTGAAAATATGTAGTGGTCAAGATATGTAGAGCTGAAGATATGTAGTGGTCAAGATATGTAGAGCTGAAGCTATGTAGAGCTGAAGCTATGTAGAGCTGAAGATATGTAGAGCTGAAGCTATGTAGAGCTGAAGATATGTAGAGCTGAAGCTATGTAGAGCTGAAGATATGTAGAGCTGAAGCTATGTAGAGCTGAAGATATGTAGTGATCAAGATATGTAGAGCTGAAGATATGTAGAGCTGAAGATATGTAGAGCTGAAGCTATGTAGTGATCAAGATATGTAGAGCTGAAGCTATGTAGAGCTGAAGATATGTAGAGCTGAAGATATGTAGAGCTGAAGATATGTAGTGATCAAGATATGTAGAGCTGAAGATATGTAGAGCTGAAGATATGTAGAGCTGAAGATATGTAGTGATCAAGATATGTAGAGCTGAAGATATGTAGAGCTGAAGATATGTAGTGGTCAAGATATGTAGAGCTGAAGCTATGTAGAGCTGAAGATATGTAGAGCTGAAGATATGTAGAGCTGAAGCTATGTAGAGCTGAAGATATGTAGAGCTGAAGTTATGTAGAGCTGAAGATATGTAGAGCTGAAGCTATGTAGAGCTGAAGATATGTAGAGCTGAAGCTATGTAGAGCTGAAGATATGTAGAGCTGAAGCTATGTAGAGCTGAAGATATGTAGAGCTGAAGCTATGTAGAGCTGAAGATATGTAGAGCTTAAGATATGTAGAGCTGAAGATATGTAGAGCTGAAGATATGTAGAGCTGAAGATATGTAGAGCTGAAGCTATGTAGAGCTGAAGCTATGTAGAGCTGAAGATATGTAGAGCTGAAGATATGTAGAGCTGTGGCTATGTAGAGCTGAAGCTATGTAGAGCTGAAGATATGTAGAGCTGAAGCTATGTAGAGCTGAAGATATGTAGAGCTGTGGCTATGTAGAGCTGAAGCTATGTAGAGCTGAAGATATGTAGAGCTGAAAAGATGTGTAGTGGTCAAGATATGTAGAGCTGAAGATATGTAGAGCTGAAGATATGTAGAGCTGAAGATATGTAGAGCTGAAGATATGTAGAGCTGAAGATATGTAGAGCTGAAGATATGTAGAGCTGAAGATATGTAGAGCTGAAGCTATGTAGAGCTGAAGCTATGTAGAGCTGAAGATATGTAGAGCCTAAGATATGTAGTGGTCAAGATATGTAGAGCTGAAGATATGTAGAGCTGAAGCTATGTAGAGCTGAAGATATGTAGAGCTGAAGATATGTAGAGCTGAAGATATGTAGAGCTGAATATATGTAGAGCTTAAGATATGTAGAGCTGAAGATATGTAGAGCTGAAGCTATGTAGAGCTGAAGATATGTAGAGCTGAAGCTATGTAGAGCTGAAGCTATGTAGAGCTGAAGATATGTAGAGCTGAAGATATGTAGAGCTGAAGCTATGTAGAGCTGAAGATATGTAGAGCTGAAGCTATGTAGAGCTGAAGCTATGTAGTGATCAAGATATGTAGAGCTGAAGCTATGTAGAGCTGAAGATATGTAGAGCTGAAGATATGTAGAGCTGAAGATATGTAGAGCTGAAGCTATGTAGAGCTGAAGATATGTAGAGCTGAAGATATGTAGAGCTGAAGCTATGTAGAGCTGAAGATATGTAGAGCTGAAGCTATGTAGAGCTGAAGATATGTAGAGCTGAAGATATGTAGTGGTCAAGATATGTAGAGCTGAAGATATGTAGTGGTCAAGATATGTAGAGCTGAAGCTATGTAGAGCTGAAGCTATGTAGAGCTGAAGATATGTAGAGCTGAAGCTATGTAGAGCTGAAGATATGTAGAGCTGAAGCTATGTAGAGCTGAAGATATGTAGAGCTGAAGCTATGTAGAGCTGAAGATATGTAGTGATCAAGATATGTAGAGCTGAAGATATGTAGAGCTGAAGATATGTAGAGCTGAAGCTATGTAGTGATCAAGATATGTAGAGCTGAAGCTATGTAGAGCTGAAGATATGTAGAGCTGAAGATATGTAGAGCTGAAGATATGTAGAGCTGAAGCTATGTAGAGCTGAAGATATGTAGTGGTCAAGATATGTAGAGCTGAAGCTATGTAGAGCTGAAGCTATGTAGAGCTGAAGATATGTAGTGGTCAAGATATGTAGAGCTGAAGCTATGTAGAGCTGAAACTATGTAGAGCTGAAGATATGTAGAGCTGAAGATATGTAGAGCTGAAGATATGTAGTGATCAAGATATGTAGAGCTGAAGCTATGTAGAGCTGAAGATATGTAGAGCTGAAGATATGTAGAGCTGAAGATATGTAGAGCTGAAGCTATGTAGTGATCAAGATATGTAGAGCTGAAGCTATGTAGAGCTGAAGATATGTAGAGCTGAAGATATGTAGAGCTGAAGCTATGTAGTGATCAAGATATGTAGAGCTGAAGCTATGTAGAGCTGAAGATATGTAGAGCTGAAGCTATGTAGAGCTGAAGATATGTAGAGCTGAAGATATGTAGAGCTGAAGATATGTAGTGATCAAGATATGTAGAGCTGAAGCTATGTAGAGCTGAAGATATGTAGAGCTGAAGATATGTAGAGCTGAAGATATGTAGAGCTGAAGCTATGTAGTGATCAAGATATGTAGAGCTGAAGCTATGTAGAGCTGAAGATATGTAGAGCTGAAGCTATGTAGAGCTGAAGATATGTAGAGCTGAAGATATGTAGAGCTGAAGATATGTAGTGATCAAGATATGTAGAGCTGAAGCTATGTAGAGCTGAAGATATGTAGAGCTGAAGATATGTAGAGCTGAAGATATGTAGAGCTGAAGATATGTAGAGCTGAAGATATGTAGAGCTGAAGCTATGTAGAGCTGAAGATATGTAGAGCTGAAGATATGTAGAGCTGAAGCTATGTAGAGCTGAAGATATGTAGTGATCAAGATATGTAGAGCTGAAGCTATGTAGAGCTGAAGATATGTAGAGCTGAAGATATGTAGAGCTGAAGCTATGTAGAGCTGAAGATATGTAGAGCTGAAGCTATGTAGAGCTGAAGATATGTAGAGCTGAAGATATGTAGAGCTGAAGCTATGTAGTGATCAAGATATGTAGAGCTGAAGCTATGTAGAGCTGAAGATATGTAGAGCTGAAGATATGTAGAGCTGAAGCTATGTAGAGCTGAAGATATGTAGAGCTGAAGCTATGTAGAGCTGAAGATATGTAGAGCTGAAGATATGTAGTGATCAAGATATGTAGAGCTGAAGCTATGTAGAGCTGAAGATATGTAGAGCTGAAGATATGTAGAGCTGAAGCTATGTAGAGCTGAAGCTATGTAGAGCTGAAGATATGTAGAGCTGAAGCTATGTAGAGCTGAAGCTATGTAGAGCTGAAGATATGTAGAGCTGAAGCTATGTAGAGCTGAAGATATGTAGAGCTGAAGATATGTAGAGCTGAAGCTATGTAGTGATCAAGATATGTAGAGCTGAAGCTATGTAGAGCTGAAGATATGTAGAGCTGAAGATATGTAGAGCTGAAGCTATGTAGAGCTGAAGATATGTAGAGCTGAAGCTATGTAGAGCTGAAGATATGTAGAGCTGAAGATATGTAGTGATCAAGATATGTAGAGCTGAAGCTATGTAGAGCTGAAGATATGTAGAGCTGAAGATATGTAGAGCTGAAGCTATGTAGAGCTGAAGCTATGTAGAGCTGAAGATATGTAGAGCTGAAGCTATTTAGAGCTGAAGATATGTAGTGATCAAGATATGTAGAGCTGAAGCTATGTAGAGCTGAAGCTATGTAGAGCTGAAGCTATGTAGAGCTGAAGATATGTAGAGCTGAAGATATGTAGAGCTGAAGCTATGTAGAGCTGAAGCTATGTAGAGCTGAAGATATGTAGAGCTGAAGATATGTAGTGATCAAGATATGTAGAGCTGAAGATATGTAGAGCTGAAGCTATGTAGAGCTGAAGATATGTAGAGCTGAAGATATGTAGAGCTGAAGCTATGTAGAGCTGAAGCTATGTAGAGCTGAAGATATGTAGAGCTGAAGCTATGTAGAGCTGAAGATATGTAGTGATCAAGATATGTAGAGCTGAAGCTATGTAGAGCTGAAGCTATGTAGAGCTGAAGCTATGTAGAGCTGAAGATATGTAGTGATCAAGATATGTAGAGCTGAAGCTATGTAGAGCTGAAGCTATGTAGAGCTGAAGCTATGTAGAGCTGAAGATATGTAGAGCTGAAGATATGTAGAGCTGAAGATATGTAGAGCTGAAGCTATGTAGAGCTGAAGCTATGTAGAGCTGAAGCTATGTAGAGCTGAAGATATGTAGAGCTGAAGATATGTAGAGCTGAAGATATGTAGAGCTGAAGATATGTAGAGCTGAAGATATGTAGTGATCAAGATATGTAGAGCTGAAGCTATGTAGAGCTCAAGATATGTAGAGCTGAAGATATGTAGAGCTGAAGCTATGTAGAGCTGAAGCTATGTAGAGCTGAAGCTATGTAGAGCTGAAGATATGTAGAGCTGAAGCTATGTAGAGCTGAAGCTATGTAGAGCTGAAGATATGTAGAGCTGAAGCTATGTAGAGCTGAAGATATGTAGTGGTCAAGATATGTAGAGCTGAAGATATGTAGAGCTGAAGCTATGTAGAGCTGAAGCTATGTAGAGCTGAAGATATGTAGAGCTGAAGATATGTAGTGATCAAGATATGTAGAGCTGAAGCTATGTAGAGCTGAAGCTATGTAGAGCTGAAGATATGTAGAGCTGAAGATATGTAGAGCTGAAGATATGTAGAGCTGAAGATATGTAGAGCTGAAGCTATGTAGAGCTGAAGATATGTAGAGCTGAAGCTATGTAGAGCTGAAGATATGTAGTGATCAAGATATGTAGAGCTGAAGATATGTAGAGCTGAAGATATGTAGAGCTGAAGATATGTAGAGCTGAAGCTATGTAGAGCTGAAGCTATGTAGAGCTGAAGATATGTAGAGCTGAAGCTATGTAGAGCTGAAGCTATGTAGAGCTGAAGATATGTAGAGCTGAAGATATGTAGAGCTGAAGCTATGTAGAGCTGAAGATATGTAGAGCTGAAGCTATGTAGAGCTGAAGATATGTAGAGCTGAAGATATGTAGAGCTGAAGCTATGTAGAGCTGAAACTATGTAGAGCTGAAGCTATGTAGAGCTGAAGATATGTAGTGGTCAAGATATGTAGAGCTGAAGCTATGTAGAGCTGAAACTATGTAGAGCTGAAGCTATGTAGAGCTGAAGATATGTAGAGCTGAAGATATGTAGAGCTGAAGCTATGTAGAGCTGAAACTATGTAGAGCTGAAGCTATGTAGAGCTGAAGATATGTAGAGCTGAAGATATGTAGAGCTGAAGATATGTAGAGCTGAAGCTATGTAGAGCTGAAGATATGTAGAGCTGAAGATATGTAGAGCTGAAGATATGTAGAGCTGAAACTATGTAGAGCTGAAGCTATGTAGAGCTGAAGATATGTAGAGCTGAA
Organism: Osedax frankpressi; assembly: GCA_964035775.1. Lineage (NCBI taxonomy): Eukaryota > Metazoa > Annelida > Polychaeta > Sabellida > Siboglinidae > Osedax > Osedax frankpressi. Next base: position 13,185,481 of record OZ038318.1, read on the forward strand.
GATATGTAGAGCTGAAGCTATGTAGAGCTGAAACTATGTAGAGCTGAAGATATGTAGAGCTGAAGCTATGTAGAGCTGAAGATATGTAGAGCTGAAGATATGTAGAGCTGAAGATATGTAGAGCTGAAGCTATGTAGAGCTGAAGATATGTAGAGCTGAAGCTATGTAGAGCTGAAGATATGTAGAGCTGAAGATATGTAGAGCTGAAGCTATGTAGAGCTGAAGCTATGTAGAGCTGAAGATATGTAGAGCTGAAGATATGTAGAGCTGAAGATATGTAGAGCTGAAGATATGCAGAGCTGAAGCTATGTAGAGCTGAAGATATGTAGAGCTGAAGATATGTAGAGCTGAAGATATGTAGAGCTGAAGATATGTAGAGCTGAAACTATGTAGAGCTGAAGCTATGTAGAGCTGAAGCTATGTAGAGCTGAAGCTATGTAGAGCTGAAACTATGTAGAGCTGAAGCTATGTAGAGCTGAAGATATGTAGTGGTCAAGATATGTAGAGCTGAAGATATGTAGAGCTGAAGCTATGTAGAACTGAAGCTATGTAGAGCTGAAGATATGTAGAGCTGAAGATATGTAGAGCTGAAGATATGTAGAGCTGAAGATATGTAGAGCTGAAGATATGTAGAGCTGAAGATATGTAGAGCTGAAGCTATGTAGAGCTGAAGATATGTAGTGATCAAGATATGTAGTGGTCAAGATATGTAGTGGTCAAGATTTCATTGTAAAAACGTAGTGTCCAATATTTATAAATTATCTAAAATAAAAGTTTTTGTACTAATTTTTATAAATTTAAAATTAAATAGTTATTTTTTCAGAACTTTATATGAATTAAAGATAAATATTTATATTAATTATATTAATTTATATTATTAATTATATTAATTTATATAAATAAATAATATTATTTATTAATAACTAAATATAATAATTATTTATAACAGTAATTTAACTTAAACAACTGAAATTCAACATTCATTATTTTCATATTCAAATAATTGAAGTTATATTATACAGACTTACAAGATCCACTCTATTTGTAAGATTGGTTTCAATCCTTCTAAGTGCTGATTCAGCTTTCATCAACCTTTTCTCAGCCTCCAGCCTAGCCAATATCTCATCCTTTAGTGTAAGGGAGGTGTCAGTATGTGGTTGGGAATGTATTATTGAGAGAGGAGAATGGCAAAACTAGATACCTTCCTTAAATTCATCTCCTCCAATAGAGTACATTTATGATCATTTAAGGAGATAGGGAAGATTTGAAGGACATGACATTGAGGTTGATCCCGTATAAACTAAGAAATATACAAACCTTCAGTTCCTGGTCAGTAATTGACTTCTGTTCACTGATTTGACGTTCTAATTGTCGAGCATTATGAGAAATTTGAGAAGATTCTACAATTAATTCTCTTTTCTGAAATTCATTGTCGGCTAACCTTTAAGTTGGGGTTTATTAGAGTTTAGTGGGGAGAGTGTAGTGGGGAGAGTGTAGTGGGGAGAGTGTAGTGGGAGAGTGTAGTGGGGAGAGTGTAGTGGGGAGAGTAGAGTGTAGTGGGGAGAGTGTAGTGGGGAGAGTGTAGTGGGGAGAGTGTAGTGGGGAGAGTAGAGTGTAGTGGGGAGAGTGTAGTGGGGAGAGTAGAGTGTAGTAGGGAGAGTAGAGTGTAGTGGGGAGAGTAGAATGTAGTGGGGAGAGTAGAATGTAGTGGGGAGAGTGTAGTGGGGAGAGTAGAGTGTAGTAGGGAGAGTAGAGTGTAGTTGGGAGAGTAGAGTGTAGTGGGGAGAGTATAGTGTAGTGGGGAGAGTGTAGTGGGGAGAGTAGAGTTAAGTGGGGAGAGTAGAGTGTAGTGGGGAGAGTAGAGTGTAGTGGGGAGAGTAGAGTGTAGTGGGGAGAGTAGAGTGTAGTGGGGAGAGTGTAGTGGGGAGAGTAGAGTGTAGTGGGAAGAGTAGAGTGTAGTGGGGAGAGTGTAGTGGGGAGAGTAGAGTGTAGTGGGGAGAGTGTGGTGGGGAGAGTGTAGTGGGGAGAGTGTAGTGGGGAGAGTAGAATGTAGTGGGGAGAGTGTAGTGGGGAGAGTAGAGTGTAGTAGGGAGAGTAGAGTGTAGTGGGGAGAGTAGAGTGTAGTGGGGAGAGTAGAGTGTAGTGGGGAGAGTGTAGTGGGGAGAGTGTAGTGGGGAGAGTAGAATGTAGTGGGGAGAGTGTAGTGGGGAGAGTAGAATGTAGTGGGGAGAGTGTAGTGGGGAGAGTAGAGTGTAGTAGGGAGAGTAGAGTGTAGTTGGGAGAGTAGAGTGTAGTGGGGAGAGTATAGTGTAGTGGGGAGAGTGTAGTGGGGAGAGTAGAATGTAGTGGGGAGAGTAGAGTGGGGAGAGTAGAATGTAGTGGGGAGAGTAGAGTGGGGAGAGTAGAGTGTAGTAGTGTAGTGGGGAGAGTAGAGTAGATCATTATAATAAATTAGGTAATATGTTATTCATAATTATCAGTGATATTTAAACCTTATCTATAATTAGTGTGAGATAATATACGTTAAGATAATATGATTTAGACTTTAGATATAAATGTTATCTTAAAATTTAGAATTAATATATTAATCTTATCTTGATTTAGACTTAATTTATTAATCTAATCTTAATATTTAGACTTAATATATTAATCTTATATTAATATTTAGAATTAATATATTAATCTTATCTTGTGATTTAGACTTAATTTATTAATCTTATCTTATGATTTAGACTTAAGATATTAATCTTATCTTAATATTTAGAATTAATATATTAATCATATCTTATGATTTAGACTTAAGATATTAATCTTATCTTAATATTTAGAATTAATATATTAATCATATCTTATGATTTAGACTTAATTTATTAATCTTAACTTATGATTTAGACTTAATTTATTAATCTTATCTTATGATTTAGACTTAAGATATTAATCTTAACTTATGATTTAGACTTAAGATATTAATATTAACTTATGATTTAGACTTAAGATATTAATCTTATCTTATGATTTAGACTTAAGATATTAATCAAGCACTAACATCTTTGTCATTTCCAATTTTTCATGTTCCATTATGAGTTTTTCGTCTTCTATTCTTTTTAAATTCATCTTTAAATTCTCAGTTTCACTTTTTTTTACTTCCATCTAATGTAACATCAATTATTAACTCATTTGTAAATGTGATTGAGCTACAGATAAGTGAATAGAAGTTGAACTCTAATGGTATCGCTATAGTAACCAATTGTTCTCGAGTTTTCAAAGCACTGATCGTAGAATCCTTTTCTTCTTCGAGGCACTGAAACAAGGAATTGAATTAGACGCAGCACTTAGACACAAGGCGTGAAGCAAAGACATGTAGCTAAGACATGTAGCTAAGACATGTAGCTAAAATATATAATTAAGAACTTGATATAAAGCCATGAACTAAGAAATAGAGCTAAGACACAAAATAAGATATCGAGATAAGACATAAACTTAAGATACATAACTAAGATACATAACTAAGATACATAACTAAGACACATAACTAAGACACATAACTAAAAAATAACTAAGACCCATAACTAAGATACATAACTAAGATACATAACTAAGACACATAACTAAGATACATAACTAAGACACATAACTAAGACACATAACTAAGACACATAACTAAGACACATAACTAAGACACATAACTAAGACACATAACTAAGACACATAACTAAGACACATAACTAAGACACATAACTAAGACACATAACTAAGACACATAACTAAGCCACATAACTAAGACACATAACTAAGACACATAACTAAGACACATAACTAAGACACATAACTAAGACACATAACTAAGACATATAACTAAGACACATAACTAAGATACATAACTAAGACACATAACTAAGACACATAACTAAGACACATAACTAAGACACATAACTAAGACACATAGATAAAACAAGAACTAAGACACATATTCAATTCCTTAAGTTACCTCCAGTTTATTCTGAAGACAGCAAGTAGCACTTATTAATGATTTATTATCATTTTCCAAGGAACACATGATATCAGATGTTTCATCCAGGGCCCTGAAATGAATTTTAATATATTAACAGTAAATTGTATACCACTACTCAAATGTACTTACATTATAGCTAGAATGTACTTACATTATAGCTAGCATGTACTTACACTATTGCTAGCATGTACTTACACTATAGCTAGCATGTACTTACACTATAGCTAGAATGTACTTACACTATAGCTAGAATGTACTTACACTATAGCTAGAATGTACTTACACTATAGCTAGAATGTACTTACACTATAGCTAGAATGTACTTACACTATAGCTAGAATGTACTTACACTATAGCTAGAATGTAGTTACACTATAGCTAGAATGTACTTACACTAGGGCTAGAATGTACTTACACTATAGCTTGAATGTACTTACACTATAGCTTAAATGTACTTACACTATAGCTAGAATGTACTTACACTATAGCTAGAATGTACTTACACTATAGCTAGAATGTACTTACACTATAGCTAGAATGTACTTACACTATAGCTAGAATGTACTTACACTATAGCTAGAATGTACTTACACTATAGCAGGAATGTACTTACACTATAGCTAGAATGTACTTACACTATAGCTAGAATGTACTTACACTATAGCTAAAATGTACTTACACTAGGACTAGAATGTATTATACTAGCTCAAATCTAGATCAGATTACAATCTACTATCTGGAATATATAATATATCCTTTTCTAATATTAATACTAGTAGTAAACTGGTAGTACTGGTAGTACTGGTAGTACTGGTAGTACTGGTAGTACTGGTAGTACTGGTAGTACTGGTAGTGTGTTGGTAGTACTGGTAGTACTGGTAGTACTGGTAGTACTGGTAGTACTGGTAGTACTGGTAGTACTGGTAATACTGGTAATACTGGTAGTACTGGTAGTACTGGTAATATACTGGTTAGTTTACTGGTAATATTCTATACTAACTTATTAAATTGACATATTAGAAAACAATTCTGACT
>OZ038318.1:13190727-13195727 GCA_964035775.1 Osedax frankpressi
TACAATTAATATACAATTAATATACAATTAATATACAATTAATATACAATTAATATACAATTAATATACAATTAATATACAATTAATATACAATTAATATACAATTAATATACAATTAATATACAATTAATATACAATTAATATACAATTAATATACAATTAATATACAATTAATATACAATTAATATACAATTAATATACAATTAATATACAATTAATATACAATTAATATACAATTAATATACAATTAATATACAATTAATATACAATTAATATACAATTAATATACAATTAATATACAATTAATATACAATTAATATACAATTAATATACAATTAATATACAATTAATATACAATTAATATACAATTAATATACAATTAATATACAATTAATATACAATTAATATACAATTAATATACAATTAATATACAATTAATATACAATTAATATACAATTAATATACAATTAATATACAATTAATATACAATTAATATACAATTAATATACAATTAATATACAATTAATATACAATTAATATACAATTAATATACAATTAATATACAATTAATATACAATTAATATACAATTAATATACAATTAATATACAATTAATATACAATTAATATACAATTAATATACAATTAATATACAATTAATATACAATTAATATACAATTAATATACAATTAATATACAATTAATATACAATTAATATACAATTAATATACAATTAATATACAATTAATATACAATTAATATACAATTAATATACAATTAATATACAATTAATATACAATTAATATACAATTAATATACAATTAATATACAATTAATATACAATTAATATACAATTAATATACAATTAATATACAATTAATATACAATTAATATACAATTAATATACAATTAATATACAATTAATATACAATTAATATACAATTAATATACAATTAATATACAATTAATATACAATTAATATACAATTAATATACAATTAATATACAATTAATATACAATTAATATACAATTAATATACAATTAATATACAATTAATATACAATTAATATACAATTAATATACAATTAATATACAATTAATATACAATTAATATACAATTAATATACAATTAATATACAATTAATATACAATTAATATACAATTAATATACAATTAATATACAATTAATATACAATTAATATACAATTAATATACAATTAATATACAATTAATATACAATTAATATACAATTAATATACAATTAATATACAATTAATATACAATTAATATACAATTAATATACAATTAATATACAATTAATATACAATTAATATACAATTAATATACAATTAATATGCAATTAATATGCAATTAATATACAATTAATATGCAATTAATATACAATTAATATGCAATTAATATGCAATTAATATACAATTAATATACAATTAATATACAATTAATATACAATTAATATACAATTAATATACAATTAATATACAATTAATATACAATTAATATACAATTAATATACAATTAATATACAATTAATATACAATTAATATACAATTAATATACAATTAATATACAATTAATATACAATTAATATACAATTAATATACAATTAATATACAATTAATATACAATTAATATACAATTAATATACAATTAATATACAATTAATATACAATTAATATACAATTAATATACAATTAATATACAATTAATATACAATTAATATACAATTAATATACAATTAATATACAATTAATATACAATTAATATACAATTAATATACAATTAATATACAATTAATATACAATTAATATACAATTAATATACAATTAATATACAATTAATATACAATTAATATACAATTAATATACAATTAATATACAATTAATATACAATTAATATACAATTAATATACAATTAATATACAATTAATATACAATTAATATACAATTAATATACAATTAATATACAATTAATATACAATTAATATACAATTAATATACAATTAATATACAATTAATATACAATTAATATACAATTAATATACAATTAATATACAATTAATATACAATTAATATACAATTAATATACAATTAATATACAATTAATATACAATTAATATACAATTAACATACAATTAATATACAATTAATATACAATTAATATACAATTAACATACAATTAACATACAATTAACATACAATTAATATACAATTAACATACAATTAATATACAATTAATATACAATTAACATACAATTAACATACAATTAATATACAATTAATATACAATTAATATACAATTAACATACAATTAATATACAATTAACATACAATTAATATACAATTAATATACAATTAATATACAATTAATATACAATTAATATACAATTAATATACAATTAATATACAATTAATATACAATTAATATACAATTAATATACAATTAATATACAATTAATATACAATTAATATACAATTAATATACAATTAATATACAATTAATATACAATTAATATACAATTAATATACAATTAATATACAATTAATATACAATTAATATACAATTAATATACAATTAATATACAATTAATATACAATTAATATACAATTAATATACAATTAATATACAATTAATATACAATTAATATACAATTAATATACAATTAATATACAATTAATATACAATTAATATACAATTAATATACAATTAATATACAATTAATATACAATTAATATACAATTAATATACAATTAATATACAATTAATATACAATTAATATACAATTAATATACAATTAATATACAATTAATATACAATTAATATACAATTAATATACAATTAATATACAATTAATATACAATTAATATACAATTAATATACAATTAATATACAATTAATATACAATTAATATACAATTAATATACAATTAATATACAATTAATATACAATTAATATACAATTAATATACAATTAATATACAATTAATATACAATTAATATACAATTAATATACAATTAATATACAATTAATATACAATTAATATACAATTAATATACAATTAATATACAATTAATATACAATTAATATACAATTAATATACAATTAATATACAATTAATATACAATTAATATACAATTAATATACAATTAATATACAATTAATATACAATTAATATACAATTAATATACAATTAATATACAATTAATATACAATTAATATACAATTAATATACAATTAATATACAATTAATATACAATTAATATACAATTAATATACAATTAATATACAATTAATATACAATTAATATACAATTAATATACAATTAATATACAATTAATATACAATTAATATACAATTAATATACAATTAATATACAATTAATATACAATTAATATACAATTAATATACAATTAATATACAATTAATATACAATTAATATACAATTAATATACAATTAATATACAATTAATATACAATTAATATACAATTAATATACAATTAATATACAATTAATATACAATTAATATACAATTAATATACAATTAATATACAATTAATATACAATTAATATACAATTAATATACAATTAATATACAATTAATATACAATTAATATACAATTAATATACAATTAATATACAATTAATATACAATTAATATACAATTAATATACAATTAATATACAATTAATATACAATTAATATACAATTAATATACAATTAATATACAATTAATATACAATTAATATACAATTAATATACAATTAATATACAATTAATATACAATTAATATACAATTAATATACAATTAATATACAATTAATATACAATTAATATACAATTAATATACAATTAATATACAATTAATATACAATTAATATACAATTAATATACAATTAATATACAATTAATATACAATTAATATACAATTAATATACAATTAATATACAATTAATATACAATTAATATACACTTAATATACAATTAATATACAGTTAATATATAATTAATATACATTTAATATATGAATGTTTACTTATAAAATGTACCTTTGAAATTTTTATTTCACTGAATTTGTAATATAAATATATAAATTTCTAGTAATAGTATATAAGTATACAATTAGTTGTTTTAAATAATACTATAGAATAATAATAACTATATAAAAAATAACAATAGTTATATTTAATAAATAATAATAAATTGAATGCATTTCTAAGAAAAACTATCATCATGAAATAAATTAATGACATATTTTATAAAGAACTTTAAATATTGACATTAATATTGACATTAAATTAGAAATTGTATTTTTTACAATGGCAATGATTCATTGTAAATTTATATTATATTTAGTATATAATATATATATATATATACATATATACATATATATATATATACATATATATATATATATATATATATATATATATATATATATATATATATATTACAAAAGCATACCATAGACTATATTATATGTGTATATATTATTAATTAATTAAGTACATTCTAATACATTAATATGATCTCTTGTACTAATCTATTGTTGTTTTCAGCACTTCTCTCTAGCATCAATGCTTATTCTGTTATTTTGGCTACCCGTATTCAAGGCATATTCACGGTTTTGAAACTGTTCGCACTGGCCATAATCATCTTGACCGGTCTCATTGTTTTACTAAAAGGTTATTTTATTTAATCAAAGTTTACAAAATCATTTATATATTATAATTGGAAGAGTAATGGATGTATGTGACTTACATGTCATTACCATATAATCATTACTGCAAGATATTTACTGTAAGATCATTAATTTAAGGTTAAAATGTAAGTTTGCTAATTTGAGGTGAAACTGAATGTGAACTAATTTAAGGTAATTATTGTTGGCATTAATAGTAATATTAATATGGAGGTTTAATGATTTAAAACAAATATTAAATTATAATAAATATTGTTTAATGCTCCTGGATATTTATTTATCTT
>OZ038318.1:13200727-13238949 GCA_964035775.1 Osedax frankpressi
AGGGTTTGAAGAAATGAGCCACATATTTGTAATATAAAGCAAAAGTATATAACAGTACTGCATCCTGATTATTTTTTAATTTGAAATATAAACATGTCTGGTTTTTAAATATAATATCGATATATGTGAAATGATGTTTTATGATTTGTTATAATTTAATTAAGATTAGAGGTGTATGTTAATAATTATATAATTATATATATATATATATATATATATATATATATATATATATATATATTACATCTATTAAATATAATGGTAGAATAAACACTGTTATTAATGATATCTGTATCCTTGATTATATATCGAGATTATTCCAGAGTATATATATAATAATAGGAATTACATTCACTGTAAAATTCTTATGATTATTATGAATTTGAATGTTGGTTTTAAAAAATACTTTCAAAACAATGGCTTTCAAAACAATGGGCTGCATTTGAGAATACGAGATGTGTAATAAAAATGGGTAGGTTCTTTAATTTGTATTTTTGGTATTACAATATTGCATATGTTAAATTCTAATTTCTTCAATTTGATTTTCATTTAGAAACAAATAAAAAACATCAACACCTCTTCATTCACATCCGATCATTACAAAGGTTTACACTTAGTGACCATGTAGTGATTTATTTACATACCTCTACCTTACTACACACCTCTACCTTACTACACACCTTACTACACACCTCTACCTTACTACACACCTCTACCTTACTACACACCTCTACCTTACTACACACCTCTACCTTACTACACACCTCTACCTTACTACACACCTCTACCTTACTACACACCTCTACCTTACTACATACTTCCACCTTACTACACACCTCTACCTTACTACACACTTCCACCTTACTACACACCTTTACCTTACTACACACCTCCAACCTACTACACACCTCCCCCACCACATACATCTACCTCACCACATACCTCCACTCTACTACATACCTCCACCACACCACATACTTCTCCACCACATACATCTACCTCACCACATACCTCCACTCTACTACATACCTCCACCACACCACATACTTCTCCACCCTACTAAATAAAAACTTCGAAAATGACAAATTTATATTTTAGAATAATATACAAATTGAATTAACTGATTATTAAGTTTAAAAAATAGTTATCCAGTAACAACTTTGTTATAATACCTAATTCAATTACTGAATGGAATACAAATTTCAAGCAAATATATTATGCAACCAGTATATATAGTTATATAAATAATAATCTGTACTAGGGAATGTAACAATTGTAATTAATGTTGTCAGAATAATTTTCTATATTATGTTATTCATATTCTTGACATAAGTATTTATAAATAAAAATATAGTAAATTGGTTTGTTTTCAATCAATAAAAATATATTATAAAATGTAAAGAATGACGATGCATTTTTATAAATAAAATAAATGCATTTTTGATTTGATTGTTACTATAACATGATGTATATATTAGAAAGCTAAAATGTTGATATGCACATAATACATATTTATAATTATATATATAAAATATATAATAATAAAATATCAATGTCAAGTTTTCTAATAAAAAAAGTTTTTATATAATTTGTAAAAATTTTAAAAATAAATTAAACAAACAGCCTACAGTAGTAGCCAATCAAATACTAGACTAAGTACTAAGAAGATAATGCCTCCTATCGAATGATTATTTAACAGTTTCATTTATTTATAAGTTTAAATTTCGCCGGTATATTTTTATTATACTATTATACTTGAAATTATACTATTATCAGTATATTTAGCATGCAGAAATCTGGAAAAGAACAAGTATCTACTAGCCGAATTAGAGGCGTGGATATCATTCGTGATCCGAATTTAAATAAGGTTTTAATTTATATTACCTAGAAATTCTAGGTTAATCATTTTCTGATTAAAATTAGTAATTATTAAAAATATATGTTTTCTTTATGAATTAATTATGGCAATATAATATTGTAATATAGTCTAACAATATATAATGTTATTATATACCCAATATATTAATTACATTATTGAAGTAACGTATTAAGATATTATTAAGATATACTGTATTTAAATATAAGCATTAGAAATATTAATTCTATCTATATATCAATATTTTACACCAAGTATAATATATGAAAATAATAAAGGTGAAACGTTTTTAATATAATCTATTGTATATCTATATATTTACTATAATTGTATATATCCTATAGGATATGTTTTATATACACTGTATCATATATTAAATAATATATCTAATATTATTATATATTATTATAATATATAATGAAATATATATTTTCAAGAATGATTGTTTATTTAAATAGATAGTTATCGAATTACTTTAATTGTTATTATTATAAAATATTGTGATTTATTTGCAATACATTTCATGATTATCTATGACTATTTTAGTATTTTACATCAAATTCATATTCAAATTTTAATAATATTTGTATATCAAATAAATAATAAAATACTAAATTTATTTCTAAACTTTTGATCTAATAGAAAATTTGTTATGATTTCCAATTAGGTAAACAAAAAATAAACATTTAAAATGACAATTTGACCACTAATATATTATATAACTATTATTCTTACTTCCTGTTAACTTCTTACCTAAACAATATTACAAATGTATCCGCAATTGATAACTCTGGCATAAGCTCTGACAATTTGTCTAAATTAATGCATCGGTTTAGTTTGCACCCGCATAAGTGTTATATAATAACGAATATCATCGTTGTCCGATTAACATTGCCTATTGTTATATGTTTGTATATTGTCCAATTGTTATACGCTTGTGTAATCTCTGGAAATTCAATTATTTTTTCATGTCGGTGATTTTCACCGTAATTTCTGTTAATAGATGTAGATATAGATATAAATATAAATATTAGCATATATGTAAATTAAGAACTAATCATTGTATTAAATGTAATTTATACTCGTCAACTTACAAAATAATATTTCATGTTTAATTTTTGTTCAAATAAATCCTGTAGTTGATTTTTAAATCTTTAAATAGTTTTTTGACCAAGTTAACTTTATTTTTCACCGCTAATTTATATAATGTATTATCTTTATGAAAATATAACCTTAAATAGTATTATAACATTACAAAATACATATTTATCCTCCTAAACATTAATTTACATAATTTCTCTATAATACTATTTAATATATATATAATAATATATAATACTATTACCAATAATACTATTTATCAGTTTTTGAAATGTAATTTCAATAACATTTTAATTTACCAAGCCTCTTCAGTAAATCAAACAATCCCATTCTGCCACGACTCTTGCCAATAATACCTTATTTGTAGTACCCTACCACTCCCATTTCTGCTTTATATTGATTGATTATTAGATACCTTATCTTGCAGGCTAAGTGAAATTACAAATAATTTGTACAATGTATATTATATTTGTATATTGATATTGTATCTTGTATTTTTTCTGCCATCGGACGTTAATAATGAACGTGTACATTATGTTTTATATTTTTTATTTTATAATAATAAATACACCAAACTGTTATTTAAAATTTATTTTTAAAACTAGATTTGTAATATTTAAGTTAATGTTTAACATATATGATTATCACCTATTATTATTATAATATTAATTATAATATAATAATCAAATTATGTTTAAAATCTAAAATTTAATATATTATAATAAAAAAATCAATTATAATAATCATATTTTATTAAATATTAATATAATAATTATTTCCACTAATTAGAAATATTTAATATATTATGAATAGATATGCACTGAATATATTTTTGTATTGATTGCTGTCCAATATTAATTCAAAGATTACTATAATAGGTAAATGGGAGCTACACTATCTTGTACACCAATAGATCATACAAAAATATAACATTTTATTTGTTATAAAAATAACAATGTATTTTTTTCATAAATAATTTCACAAAACTCAACACAGTATAAATACAAATTATAATATCAATCTTGAGTCTGGATCTTGTAACAATATTATCAGCAAACACAGTGAAGTAATAGTCTTGTAATATCATTTTTTGTACTAACAAAGTAATAAATAATATAAAATAAATTATGTAATACAAAAAATGAAAAGGCCTGGATTGTTTGTTGATTTAATTATTAATTAATTACTAATCAATAATATAGTTTAATTAAAAATATTAGTTTTTCCATTGATATTTATTAAGCAAAACTATAACAATAAAACAATTGTATAAAAATGCTTGTACATTTAATTTGTTAGTATTAACTATTACATTTAATTTGTGATGTTGATAGAAAGAATTATAAAAATGTATTATATCTTTAGATATAAATAGAAATATAACAATGAATTAATTTATATATTTTATCTTTATATCACAATCTTATATTTTATTTATTAAATTATTTTTTTGACTGAATAATAAAATTGCAAATATTGTAAATTTTCTTTTCTAAAATATAGATAGAATATTTTGATATCAATTATAATTATAACTATACATAGGCTATTATATAAACAAAATATTCTATTTTCTACACTTAAGTATTATATTAATATATAATATCATATAGTATAGTGTATAGTCATTTGTATTGCCCATCCCTTATTAGATAAATAAATATTAAATGGTCTGTGGTAATAAATTGTATTCTAATTTGTTTAATGTTTTTATAGTATATTGTTATTAATAAACACATCTAGTGAAATTGCATATTATTGTAGTGTGTTTTGTGTTTAATATAATACAATATGATTACAATTGTTATATGTGTGAAGTTTTTATAGACTTCATCACCCATATTGTGTTTCTCTATAAGTTGATTAGTATTTTATGTTTAATATAATATAATCTTATATAATGGTATAATATTGTAATGATATAATGGTATAATGTGGTGATGATGGAATGGTGTAATGTGGTGATGATGTAATGGTGTAATGATGTAATGATTGTGAGTGTGACTATGAATAATAACACATATTTTAAGTATTATTATCTCATCTCATGCACCCATGTGTTGTTTACATATGCACCCATATGCTGGGTACATGCTCACCCGTCTAATAGATTCAGGTGTACTTTGTCCTATATGCCATATAGGTACATGTCTACCCATCTACCAGGTACACGCGGAGACTGTTACCTGATAGGATTTGTATACAATAATTGTCTGTTTATTTATATAATATATATATTATAAATTGTATAATATATTTGTTTACGTAATATTAATCGTTAACGAAAGTCACAAAGGTAACACACGCCACACCGGATAACATACGCCACACCAGATAACACACGCCACACCAGATAACACACGCCACACCAGATAACACACGCCACACCAGATAACACACGCCACACCAGATAACACACGCCACACCAGATAACACACGCCACACAATATAACACACGCCACACCAGATAACACGCGCCACACCAGATAACACGCGCCACACCAGATAACACACGCCACACCAGATAACACACGCCACACCAGATAACACACGCCACACCAGATAACACACGCCACGATAGGTAAATACGCTCCCATATATATGAATATGCAGTAATCTCGTCATTTCTGTAGAGTTTGATTACATAATATACCCCTTCTCGCAGTTTTTGTCGTTCTCATTCTAAATTTATCTCATATTTTGTGCAGGAGTACAATGCTATTTATATTTTACCCTATTCACAAAGGTAGTTTGCAGTATTTTCATTTTATTAGATCCTATTGCCTAATTATTAAGTTATTATAATAATTAATAATTGTTATTACGATGCCTTATCGATTATTTTATTGTTTTTTAATCTTTACAATCGATATCGAGGCTTTGTTATCTCCTATTTAACTAGAACCACCGCAACAGTGATAAAGAATTGTGTTAATAATATCGTCTGAGAAACTCTAAAATTGCACATTTTAAATATCAAACTCAACTTGCGGTGATTTCAAAGTTAAACACATCGCTTCCAAAGACGTGAAATTCTTCTAACAACCTTCGTGAACATTCAACCCCTGGAACGTTCAAACACAATTCCTATCATATATTGTAATGATCTCCTGAAAAGAACAAGCCTTCCCGAGAACATTTTTTTAAACAAATCTAATCACTTTGTAAATATTAACGCTCCATTATAAAACTCCAATCAACTATATAATTAACTATAATTCCACGAAACATTGCCCACTTTCAAGAATCCCGACTCCCAAATAGATATTGGTAATCGCGAACCATTATAAAAGTATATCTACAAATTGATATCGCCCCCTTTTGATCCTATATGCATAAAATACATATCTAAACGTCGTCATAAGTGATTAACCTTTTAAATATTTACGTGACGACCAATAGTCTGTTTGTTTGCTCAGCACCGTTGACCTTTCAATTGCGAATGTTAAACGCCATAGATAATTTGTATTCTTCTTCCCGACTTTATTTACATAGTTCGTATGCGCACACTTTAGATATTGTAGTTCGAACGTACAGTAATCTATTATAATTTATAAAGTCGACTATAGATAATGTCTAAAGACAATCTTGCGGACGCGAAGAGAGCAGTAACTCCACCGGCCAAACATCTCAAACCGTTAATGCGTCGTTGCAAATCGTACAACCACTCCCGACGCCAGACCTCCATCCCCGAGTGCTCCGACTCAACTGACGGAGTTCACGGTGGTGAGCGCGAGATCGGATTGGTTGCCGTGGAAACTCTGAACCACCAATTGCTGCATCGACTTCACGAGATACGCGCGCACTCTGCGTGTGCGTGCGATTTAATCATGCGCAGTGCTGAATTGAAATTGGATTTGTCTACAGGCGAACGATTCCGAAATCCCACAGATTCACATATCAATTACAATGCTAGGTGTAAATTATAAATATAACGTAACTATATATATATATATATATATATATATATATATATATATATATATATATATATATATTATTACTACGTAACATTTGACCCCATTATGCTATTGATTGAATGCCTCATTTGTGATTACAAGATTAATGAGTTACATTATATAAAGTACATGTGACATGTAATACTTTATATATATATTAATAATAAAACATATTATTACATGATGTTCCGTGTAACGGTTTATAGGATTACATAACTATCGCATACATATAATCAATATTTAAATTGTATGTACTTTTCTATACATATACATATGTTACAAATTATTATAATATAATTGGATTTCAGTTCAGTAATATATATTATATAATATATCTTCGAAACTAAGAAAATATCTATTTAATATGATATTAGAATCGATATATCATTATATTTCTAAGAATAATAAATATGTTTGGTTATTTATTATTAAATTCCCATTTACCGTAAACTTATCAGATGCGATCATGTATAACAAGTATTTTGTACGAAGTAAACGTCATCTTACTGATATTACGTAATAGTATTGATATTGCGTCATCTTATTGATATTGCGTCACACAGCGTTGGATCTCTATTTACGACAATGTCACCCAAGGTTCCCAGGCAAATGCCACTAATAAAGGGGAATATACTGTTAAAGTTTGCAGATAGTAATAAGGTGATTTGATATTGTTACAATATGTATTATAAATGTTGTGAATTGATATATTGTACATAGTACAATATAAATTAGAAAATACCTATATGTTGTTTGTAATAACTGACAATTGTTATAATGTAAATTAAATGTGTTTATGTCTGTTTATATCTGTATATGCGATATATATTATATATATATAATATATATATATATATATATAATATATGTATACATATATAATATATGTATAATATGTATAATAGAAAGAATGGTAGATTCTATAGAGAGTATAGTTATTTCTATAAATAGACTCGTTACGCATCAATGATTCTGATGTAGTTTTACATTATTTTCATAATTTCTTATTATAACGACTGCCATTATCGTACTAAAGGATTATACTATATAGTTATGGTATACTGCAAACATATATTATATAACAATAAAACATCAACGCGTGTCAACGCATATGGTCTATTCGTAAGCAGAAATCTTATCTGTAGCATTTGATCGAATTGGAGCATTTAGAATTATATTATTCAATATATTGTCCGTACTTATATTTCTACTAGACGCATATCAATATATAGAGATCTCAATGGACAATTGGCATGTTGTTCTATTTTCTGTGTGTATTTTGTTGCTGGGTATCTTACTGCTAGAACGCAATGCCTCGATCACCTTATCTACCAAAAGCCACTCCCTCTCTCGAAACACCTACACACGCCACGCCCTCGCTCGCTCCGGATACGCCCACACCTGTTCGCCACGCCCCGTACCTACTGACACTTTAAAAAACCCTAAAAATTATAAGGTTTTCGTTTCTTATTAACTTCCCCATTTCTAATGTTTTGAGTATAATACATTTTGTGTAATTGATACTAAAATTCATATTACCAAACGTATTGTAATATCATAAGAGTATACATAATTGGGTTTACAAAATAGTATTGTATAATGTATTTAATGAATTTGTATTATAGTTGATAACTTTATCATTTAATATTGAATTTCATAGAATATAAATTACATTTTTGTAATTTTCTTTGATAATATTAAATATCCAAGTTATTTAATTATAATAAAATAATTTGAGTCTTCCCTAAATATTTAATATATTCCTAATTATTTAAAATTATAATATATATTATATTAATTTATAATTATATATAATTTATAATCATATATAATTTATGAGTGAATGAGGAACTTTAATATTACTCAGAAAATAATGCATTGTAAAAATGCATTGTATCGTTAATTTATATAATTCTTTATTAGCATATTAAATTATTTTATGGCTGAATTTTTTATTTTATGTTTTTTCAAATACAAAAATATACCAATTTAATTTTTAATTTAATTTTTTTTTCATTCTTTACATTTAATTCTTAAATTATTGTATTTATTAGAGAAAATAGTAAAAATATAAATAAATGTTGCAGCTTTTATTACTAATTGATTATATTTTAAACAGATTCTATAATTTCTTTATAAATAACTTGTTAATAATTATTATTATTATTATAATTATTATAATTATTATTATTATTATGTGACTTTACTTACTTACAATTCAATTTATATTCTAAATCCTCATTCAATTATTATCTGTATCTAGGTATTTTTTATCTAGGTATTGTTTGTTGAACTTTACAATAACTTATGTAATATTTTCTCTCAACAACTATAATAACTAATCTATTACCTCAGTTTGTATCATTATACATCTTTCTAAACTATGTACTCTATTCATAGGGTCGTGCTTTTACGTTGAAAGAACGTCAGTTACTAGGAATTCATGGATTACTTCCTCCAACAATTCTCACTCAAGAACAACAAGTGTTCATTGTTATGCAGAATTTCTACAGGTGGGAATCTGATCTTGACCGATACATTTATCTCATGGGATTGCAGGTCAGTTATCATTCGTCTTATAGGATTGTAGGTCAGTTATTATTTGTCATGTAATTGTCTCCACAGGAATTCAAATCAAATTATTATATCATTTTTTACTGCACAGTTATTTATAAAAGACATTGTAATTAAGAGTACCTGAAATTGATTTAAGTTATTTATATTCTTAATTTAGATGTTGAAATTACATTTTTGAATCTAAATGATTTATAATTGTTACTTGGATAGAAAAAATGAAATTATGGTACAACAAAGATATTAATTCTGAGATTATGAAGCTCTTTTGTAGTATCTTCTTCTGAATGACCAATAATCCCCTCTTCAGGACCGTAATGAGAAGTTGTTCTATAGAGTTATTACAGAGAATGTCGAGCTTATGATGCCTGTAATTTACACACCAACCGTTGGTCTTGCCTGTCAGAAGTACGGATTAATATTCCGTAAACCTAGGTTTGTAGTGGTTAGCGATAACTATATTATATATATCTATATGGTTAGCGATAACTATATTATATATATCTATATGGTTAGCGATAACTATATTATATATATCTATATGGTTAGCGATAACTATATTATATATATCTATATGGTTAGCGATAACTATATTATATAATGCGTAAAAGTACAAGATATAGATTCTTATGCATGTCTGTACTCATTTGGTATATCCACTTAAATGTTTTAGTATAATAACTACAAAAACTTGCTTATAATTTATGATATTCTGTACTAATTAACTTATTGTTAAGGGGTCCCATTGAATTATTAATTTTATGCACAATTAAAATCTACAATGGGAATCTCAGTCGAATCCAGCTTTATTATAAATAACTATACAAGTATTAAATATATAATTACTTTATTATTGGCTTTTCATTGAATTGTATATTCAATAAGATTAATATTGATTATTTTATTCTTATATTATATGTTAATAATAATTGTACTGTTATCCAGGGGTCTATTCATTACAATTAATGATATTGGTCACATTTATGAAATTCTCTGTAATTGGCCAGAACAAGATGTTAAGGTAAAATTATTAAAAATAATAGATTTAAATGAATTTCAAATACAATAACTGGTCAGATTTTATATAATTAAACGTTGATATTTATTTGGCAATATTAATTAATTAATATAATTTTGTTATCTTTCTTTTTGACAGTCTGTAGTGGTTACTGATGGAGAAAGAATCCTGGGTCTGGGAGATCTTGGAGCATATGGTTAGTACATGATCATTATTATGTTATTTCTTCAATTGTTAATGAATTGTTAATGAAACACAATATTTAGAATTTTATATAATAAAAAAATTATTTTGATATCATAAATAATAATTTGTAATTTTCCTAAGCCTAACAATGTATCTATGGATATATATGTAGATCATTTATATATATATATATATATATATATATATATATATATATATATATTAATTCAAGATAATGAGAATTTAATGAGACAAGATAAATATATAATTAAATATCAATCTTGTAGAATATTGTGATTAATTGTGATTTTTGTCGATAATAATTAATTAGTTTTTTCATGTTACACTTTTTCTATTAATTTAACTTTTTATTCATATTCACGAACACAACCCTTACATGACCCTTGCATGACCCTTACACGACCCTTACACGACCCTTTAGGTATGGGTATCCCTGTAGGCAAGTTGGCACTCTATACAGCATGTGCCGGGGTACAGCCCCATAGCTGTCTCCCCATAACTCTAGATGTAGGAACCAATCGTGAGGTAGGTGGTAATTGCTCCAATGATAACTTCAAAGTATTAACTCAAATGCATTAATATATGTAATGCAATACTTACAATAAGTATTTGTATTTGAGTATTTAAGATATGTGCCTAATCTAAGCTCCACCCCTTAACCTAAGTCCTACCCTTTAACTTAACCTCCACCCCTTAACCTAAGTCCTACCCTTCAGACCCTTATCGATGATCCATTGTACATTGGATTAAGACAGAAAAGAATCACCGGTGATAAATATGACATATTTATTGATGAATTTATGTCGGCAATAGTGAAAAAGTAAGTTTTAGACAAAAAGACTTTTTTGGTTAATAAATTATGTTTCGTGGCAATGTTATTTATTATAGATTTCTTTATTAGTCATTAATTGATTAATAACTTTATTAATACTACTAAATAACTAATTAATTCACTTTATTAACCACTAATTTAAACTTTCACCAAGATACGGACAAAATACTTTAATTCAATTTGAGGACTTTGGTAATCACAATGCATTCCGATTCCTTGAAAAGTATAGATATAAGTACTGTACTTTCAATGACGATATTCAAGGTAAGATTATTTCCTTACAACCTTATACCTCTTTACAAACCTTATATCTTATTACAAACCTTATACCTTATTACAAACCTTATACCTTATTACAAACCTTATACCTTATTACAAACCTCATACCTTATTACAAACCTTATATCTTATTACAAACCTTATACCTTATTACAAACCTTATACCTTATTACAAACCTTATACCTTATTACAAACCTTATACCTTATTACAGACCTTATACCTTATTACAAACCTTATACCTTATTACAAACCTTATACCTTATTAAATACCTTATATCTCTTTACAAACCTTATACCTTATTACAAACCTTATACCTTATTACAAACCTTATACCTTATTACAAACCTTATACCTTATTACAAACCTTATACCTTATTACAAACCTTATACCTTATTACAAACCTTATACCTTATTACAAACCTTATTACAAACCTTATACCTTATTACAAACCTTATACCTTATTACAAACCTTATACCTTATTACAAACCTTATACCTTATTACAAACCTTATACCTTATTAAAACCTTATACCTTATTACAAACCTTATACCTTATTACAAACCTTATACCTTATTACAAACCTTATACCTTATTACAAACCTTATACCTTATTACAAACCTTATACCTTATTACAAACCTTATATCTTATTACAAACCTTATACCTTATTACAAACCTTATACCTTATTAAAACCTTATACCTTATTACAAACCTTATACCTTATTACAAACCTTATACCTTATTACAAACCTTATACCTTATTAAAAACCTTATACCTTATTACAAACCTTATACCTTATTACAAACCTTATACCTTATTACAAACCTTATACCTTATTACAAACCTCATACCTTATTACAAACCTTATACCTTATTACAAACCTTATACCTCTTTACAAACCTTATACCTTATTACAAACCTTATACCTCTTTACACCTTCTTACAATCCTTACACCTTAAAAACTTCATCTTCCAATACTCTCTATCTTAACCTCATACCAAACCCTAACTAGCATCTCTCTATCTCTCTCTAACCTCTAGGTACTCTATTTGTAACTGTCCTGTTTATGTTTTATTCTATTGTTCTATCTCCCCCCATTTTATCTCTACCCTATGTTTCTCTCTAGGTACTGCTTCTGTTACGGTTGCTGGTATGTTGGCATCTCTGTCAATAACTGGAAAAACTCTGTCTGAGAATGTATTCCTGTTCCAAGGAGCTGGAGAGGTAACTAAGTATTTTCGAACTTGAGTACATAACTAATTAGGTCTTTTAATTAGGTCATTTATAAATAGTGTTGGAACTTTATACATAAACCCATAATTCCACTTGAACCCCAACCCCATATTACACCATACTCTTTAACCTTTCAACTTCCCTGACTTCAAGGCCGCCATTGGAATTGCTTCACTCCTCGTCATGGCAATGAAGAATGAAGGACTTGCAGAGAAAGATGCGATCGAGAGAATCTGGATGGTAGACAGCAAGGGTCTCATTGTCAAGGTTCTGACCATTAGTTCTGACCATTAGTTCTAACCATTAATTCTGACCTTTAGTTCTGACCATTAGTTCTGACCATTAGTTCTGACCATTAGTTCTAACCATTAATTCTGACCTTTAGTTCTGACCGTTAGTTCTGTCCATTACACTCTATTTTAATACCCTAATCTTCCCTACAGAATCGCCCTAGTGGTGGCATAACTGTTCATAAAGAACGATTTGCTCGTCTTAACACTGACCCCGTCGATACCCTGGAGGAAGTTGTGCAGATGGTCAAACCTACCGCCATTGTAGGTTAGAGTAATATGCAAATATTTCATTATTAATATTATTTATTTTTCTAATTGTGATTGTAATCATTTCTCTCACAAGGTGTCGCTGCTGTTGCTGGTGCTTTTACTGAAAACATCATTAAGAAAATGGCTGAATATAATGAACGTCCTATAATATTTGCACTTTCAAATCCAACCTGTAAAGCAGAATGTACTGCAGAAGTTGCGTATAGACTAACTAAGGTTACCTCCCCTCTCCTCTCCTCTCCTCTCCTCTCCTCTCCTCTCCTCTCCTCTCCTCTCCTCTCCTCTCCTCTCCTCTCCTCTCCTCTCCTCTCCTCTCCTCTCCTCTCCTCTCCTCTCCTCTCCTCTCCTCTCCTCTCCTCTCCTCTCCTCTCCTCTCCTCTCCTCTCCTCTCCTCTCCTCTCCTCTCCTCTCCTCTCCTCTCCTCTCCTCTCCTCTCCTCTCCTCTCCTCTCCTCTCCTCTCCTCTCCTCTCATCTAATTCCTCACCAACTCACTAGGGCAAGGCAATTTTCGCCAGTGGGTCTCCTTTTGATCCAGTAGAATTTGAAGGTCGTCGTTATATAACTGGTCAAGGAAACAATGCCTACATTTTCCCCGGAGTTGCACTTGCAGTTACTGCTTGTGGTGTACGTCATGTTTCGGAATCAGTATTCCTGAAAGCTGCCGAGGTGTTGGCTGCTCAAGTCTCTGCAGAGGAAAAGAAACAAGGTCGCGTCTACCCAGCTCTTGAAAGCATTAGAGAGGTTAGTGATAGTCGGTATGGGGTCAGTACGGGTCACTATGGGGTCAGTACGGGGTTAAAGTTAATGTAATATTTATTGTTACAAGTAAACTAAGTGAATTTATTACAAACAATTTCACAACAATTCTCCATGAAATATAAAGTTTTCATTCTGTCTCCAGGTTTCAACTGAAATAGCAATCGCTGTTGCGGAATACGTTTACGCCAACAAGGAAGCTTCTTTCTACCCAGAACCTAAAGACAAACGTCAATTTATTCTCGATCAAATGTACAGCACCGATTATGACAACTTTGTTCCTGATATGTACGAATGGCCAAGTATGTAGGTCATAGTTTAATAGGCAGTGCTTGTAGGTAATATTCTACTAACAGGTATTAGTAGTCCATAGTACATTGTGACTAGTATTAAGGATCCAATCTTATTACTGCGATGTTTATTAAATTAGTAAATTTATCATGTCATTTGCTATCTAGATAATTCATCCCACTGTTTAATTTATGTGCTTTATATTAAATATTATTACACATAACATTAGTATTATTACTGATAATTCATATTTCTATTATGTTGCTTCTCTCGTATTCTTTATCTTACATTCATATTACATTGTTATTTCTGAATTGATTTAAAATTATCTTTAATACCTATGCTTGTTCTATTAATAGATATTCTTGCTATTGTTGTTTTATATATTAATTCATGTCCTATACAAAATTATTGATATTATTTATTGACTTGATATTAGAATTAATAAATTATTAAATAATTTATAAATATATATTTTTGTAAATTTTTACTAAATATAAAGATAAGATTAATATAATAATGATGCTTTTATACTTCATAAATAATATTTAACAATAATTTAATAACAATAATTAAAGTATCAATTGTTAAATCTTTAATTATTAATCAATTTTTCTATCTTTCAATAAATATTAGCTATAACTTAAATTTTATAAATTGAAAACATTCTTATATCTTATAATTGATCTATATATAATATATTATGATCTATATATAATATATTTAATGTGATTTAATCTAATTTATATTATGATCTATATAATATTTGATGTAATTTTACTACAATTCTTATAGTTGGCTAATAATTTACAATTAAATTGCCTTGAT
The DNA here is from genome assembly GCA_964035775.1 of Osedax frankpressi. NCBI lineage: Eukaryota > Metazoa > Annelida > Polychaeta > Sabellida > Siboglinidae > Osedax > Osedax frankpressi. Next base: position 13,216,256 of record OZ038318.1, read on the forward strand.
TTCACTTTGTATTCCTATTAACTCCTGTGAATTCTACACTATGGGGTAACTATTATATTTGGAGAACAGTTTTAACAAAAGTTATTTATTAGACATAAGTTATTAAGTTAAGTAAACATACAATATTAAGTTAAAGGTAAACATACTATATTAAGTTAAAAGTAAACATAAGATATTAAGTTAAAGGTAAACATAAGATATTAAGTTAAAAGTAAACATAAGATATTAAGTTAAAGGTAAACATAATATATTAAGTTAAAGGTAAAAATAATATATTAAGTTAAAGGTGAACATAATATATTAAGTTAAAAGTAAACATAAGATATTAAGTTAAAGGTAAACATAATATATTAAGTTAAAGGTAAACATAATATATTAAGTTAAAGGTAAACATAAGCTATTAAGTTAAAAGTAAACATAAGATATTAAGTTAAGTAAACATAATATATTAAGTTAAAGGTAAACATAATATATTAAGTTAAAGGTAAACATAATATATTAAGTTAAAGGTAAACATAATATATTAAGTTAAAGGTTAACATAATATATTAAGTTAAAGGTAAACAGAAGATATTAAGTTAAGTAAACATAAGATATTAAGTTAAAGGTAAACATAATATATTAAGTTAAAGGTAAACATAAGATATTAAGTTAATGGTAAACATAATATATTAAGTTAAAGGTTAACATAATATATTAAGTTAAAGGTAAATATAATATATTAAGTTAAAGGTAAACATAATATATTAAGTTAAAGGTAAACATAATATATTAAGTTAAAAGTAAACATAATATATTAAGTTAAAGGTAAACATAATATATTAAGTTAAATGTAAACATACTATATTAAGTTAAAGGTAAACATAATATATTAAGTTAAAGGTAAACATAAGATATTAAGTTAAGTAAACATAATATATTAAGTTAAGTAAACATAAGATATTAAGTTAAAGGTAAACATAAGATATTAAGTTAAGTAAACATAATATATTAAGTTAAGTAAACATAATATATTAAGTTAAAGGTAAACATACTATATTAAGTTAAAGGTAAACATAATATATTAAGTTAAAGGTAAACATAATATATTAAGTTAAATGTAAACATAAGATATTAAGTTAAGTAAACATAATATATTAAGTTAAAGGTAAACATAATATATTAAGTTAAAAGTAAACATAAGTTATTAAGTTAAAGGTAAACATAATATATTAAGTTAAATGTAAACATAAGATATTAAGTTAAAGGTAAACATAAGATATTAAGTTAAAGGTAAACATAATATATTAAGTTAAAGGTAAACATAAGATATTAAGTTAAGTAAACATAATATATTAAGTTAAAGGTAAACATAATATATGAAGTTAAAAGTAAACATAAGTTATTAAGTTAAAGGTAAACATAATATATTAAGTTAAATGTAAACATAATATATTAAGTTAAAGGTGAACATAAGATACTAAGTTAAAAGTAAACATAAGATATTAAAAGTTAAAGGTAAACATAATATATTAAGTTAAAGGTAAATATAATATATTAAGTTAAAGGTAAACATAAGATATTTTGTAAAAGGTCAATATAATATATTACATAATATACAAATTTATTGATGAATTTATGTCGGCAATAATGAAAAAGTAAGTTTTAGATAAACTGACATTTTGGTTAATAAATTATGTTTCGTTGCAATTTTATCAAGTATAGATTTCTTTATTAGTCATTAATTGATTAATAACTTAATAAATACTACTAAATAACTAATTAATTAACTTTATTAACCACTAATTTAAACTTTCACTAAGATACGGACTAAATACTTTATTTCAATTTGAGACTTTGGTAATCACAATTCATTCCGATTCCTTATAAAGTATAGATATACGTACTGTACTTTCAGTGACGATATTCAAGATACTACTTACAAACCTTACACCTCCTTACACGTCTTACAACTCCTTACAAGCCTTAGACCCTCTTATGTGGTCAGTATGGTTAGTATGTTATCAGTGTGTGGTCAGTATGGGGTCAGTATGGGTCACTATGGGGTCAGTACGGGTTCAGTACGGGGTTAAAGTTAATGTAATATTTATTGTTACAAGTAAACTAAATGAATTTATTACAAACAATTTCACAACAATTCTCCATGAAATATAAAGTTTTCATTCTGTCTCCAGGTTTCAACTGAAATAGCAATCGCTGTTGCGGAATACGTTTATTCCAACAAGGAAGCTTTTTTCTACACAGAATCTAAGGACAAACGTCAATTTATTCTCGATCATGTACAGCACCGATTATGACTACTTTGTTCCGGATATGTACGAATAGCTAATTATGTAGGCCATGGTTTAATAGGCAGTGCTTGTAGGTAATATTCTACTAACACGTATTAGTAGGCCATAGTACATTATTATATATTTAGGATCAAATCTTATTACTGCGATGTTTATTAAATTAGTACATTTATCAAGTCATTTGCTATCTAGATAAATTATCCCACTGTTTAATTTATATGCTTTATATTAAATATAGCCGCACATAACATTATTATTATTATTGATAATTAATATTTCTATACTGTTGATTCTCTAATATTCTTTATCTTACATTCATATTATTGTTATTTCTGAATGTAATTTAAATTATCTTTAATACCTATGATTGTTCGATAAAAAAAATAATAATTATGTTTTTTTTATGAAAATTCATATTCATAATTAATTCAAATAATTAAAGTAACAATTGTTAAATCTTTTAAATATTTAATTATTAAAATTAAATTTTTTGTTTCTATCCTAGTAAAATAATAAATATTAACTATAAATTTAAATTATAAATTGAAAACATGCATTCTTATAAAAACAACTGATTTCGGATATAAAAAATCTAATTGATAATATTATGATCTATAAATAATATATTAGATGTCATTTTACTACAATTCTTATAGCCCTAATACTTCAAATTCAACTTTATTTAAATATTAATAATAATTTACAACTAAATTGCCTTAATCTCACTTAGTATTCCTATTAACTCCTGTGAATTCTACACTATGGGGTAACGAGTATATTTGTGGAACAGATGCATATAGTAACATGATATCATTACTATGAAAATTAGAAATATTTAGTAATACATCTTTATTAGGTTTACTAACTACGTACTTATTTATTTAATTAATTGTATTCATATATTTAATTAATTATATTCATATATTTAATTGTATTCCTATAATTAATTAATTATATACATATACTTAATTAATTGTATTCGTATAATTAATTAATTATATCCATATATTTAGTTAATTGTATTCATACAATTAATTCTTGTTATTCAAATACTTAATCAAATGTATTCATATAATTAATTAATTATATGTAATACATTGTATTTATGATTATATTATATTACTTTTATTAATATATGTTATTCGTTATTATTCATGTATTTTAATTGTATTAATTAATTTCATGTATTTTATCATGTAATTATCACAATATTTAAAAAATTAAATTCCCTAAATATTAAAAATAATACTTTTTAGGTGGTTTTATTTTATAAATATTTATATTTTAATTAATGTTATTGCGAAATAAATCATAAATGTATATAGATGAGTATAATTAATAAATATACACGTAACCTATTCGAGATATGTTATATATTCGTATTAATTCAACAATTTGAGGCGAAGATCACAGAGAATTATACAGTCCAAGTTCGTAGAATATGTTTTATAAAATATATTTTACTATAAATGTCGTTTGTTTTAATATAATTTATATATTACATATTGAAGAGAAATGTATAAGTACTTTATTTAATAAATAAATATTAATTAAATTTAAATTAATATTATAGATAATTATATAATTAAACATTTATAGATAACATAACATCGTATTAAATTCGTATTAAATCATTCATATTAAAAACAGAATATTATTTAAATACTATTCTACAACAAATATATAAAACTAATACTTGATACATGATAATTGTGTTTGTTTTAGTTACTCTAATTTATTCTGTATCACCAGAGATATAATAGAGTTACTAATCGATTTTTATGTAAAAGGATCAATTGCTTTAAAAATAATAATGTTGTTAATGAAATTGTGTATTTTGGGATAATGGTAACAAATAAAAAATTATTTTTAATCTAATTGTATATTTAGTACTTTTTATAAAAAAATTAAACATAGTAGGCCATTTAATTTACTGTATTATTTTTCAACATTGTTAATAGTAATTATTTAGTTTCGTTAGCTAAATATATTTTGTTAAAGGTAAACAAGATATTAAGTTAAAGGTAAACATACTATATTAATTTAAACATAAGATGTTTTGTTAAAGGTAAACATACAATATTAAGTTAAAGGTAAACATAATATATTAAGTTAAAGGTAAACATAAGATATTAAGTTAAAGGTAAACATAAGATATTAAGTTAAAGGTAAACATAAGATATTCAGTTAAAGGTAAACATAATATATTACGTTAAAGGTAAATATAATATATTAAGTTAAAAGTAAACATAATATATTAAGTTAAAGGTTAACATAATATATGAAGTTAAAGGTAAACATAATATATTAAGTTAAAGGTAAACATAATATATTAAGTTAAAGGTAAACATAATATATTAAGGTAAAGGTAAACATAATATATTAAGTTAAAGGTAAATATAATATATTAATTTAAGGTAAACATGATATATTAAGTTAAAGGTAAACAAAGATACTAAGTTATATTATAACATAAGATAAGTTGTTAAAGGTAAACATAATATATTAAGTTAAAGGTAAACATAAGATATTAAGTTAAAGGTAAACATAGTATACTAAGTTAAAAGTAAACATAAGATATTAAGTTAAAGGTAAACATAAGATATTCAGTTAAAGGTAAACATAATATATTACGTTAAAGGTAAATATAATATATTAAGTTAAAAGTAAACATAATATATTACGTTAAAGGTAAATATAATATATTAAGTTAAAAGTAAACATAAGATATTAAGTTAAAGGTTAACATAATATATTAAGTTAAAGGTAAACATAAGATATTAAGTTAAAGGTAAACATAGTATACTAAGTTAAAAGTAAACATAAGATATTAAAAGTTAAAGGTAAACATAATATATTAAGTTAAAGGTAAATATAATATATTAAGTTAAAGGTAAACATAAGATATTTTGTAAAAGGCCAATATAATATATTACATGATATACAAATTTATTGATGAATTTATGTCGGCAATTATGAAAAAGTAAGTTTTAGATAAACTGACATTTTGGTTAATAAATTATGTTTCGTTGCAATTTTATCTATTATAGATTTCTTTATTAGTCATTAATTGATTAATAACTTAATAAATACTACTAAATAACTAATTAATTAACTTTATTAACCAATAATTTAAACTTTCACTAAGATACGGACTAAATACTTTATTTCAATTTGAGTACTTTGGTAATCACAATTCATTCCGATTCCTTACAAAGTATAGATATTCGTACTGTACTTTCAGTGACGATATTCAAGGTACTACTTACAAACCTTACACCTCCTTACAAGTCTTAAACCTCCTTACAAGCCTTATACCCTCTTATGTGGTCAGTATGGTTAGTATGTTATCAGTGTGTGGTCAGTATGGGGTGAGTACGGGTCACTATGGGGTCAGTACGGGTTCAGTACGGGGTTAAAGTTAATGTAATATTTATTGTTACAAGTAAACTAAGTGAATTTATTACAAACAATTTCACAACAATTCTCCATGAAATATAAAGTTTTCATTCTGTCTCCAGGTTTCAACTGAAATAGCAATCGCTGTTGCGGAATACGTTTATTCCAACAAGGAAGCTTTTTTCTACACATAATCTAAGGACAAACGTCAATTTATTATCGATCATGTACAGCACCGATTATGACTACTTTGTTCCGGATATGCACGAATAGCTAATTATGTAGGCCATGGTTTAATAGGCAGTGCTTGTAGGTAATATTCTACTAACACGTATTAGTAGGCCATAGTACATTATTATATATTTAGGATCTAATCTTATTACTGCGATGTTTATTAAATTAGTAAATTTATCAAGTCATTTGCTATCTAGATAAATAATCCCACTGTTTAATTTATATGCTTTATATTAAATATAGCTGTACATAACATTATTATTATTATTGATAATTAATATTTCTATACTGTTGATTCTCTAATATTCTTTATCTTACATTCATATTATTGTTATTTCTGAATGGAATTTAAATTATCTTTAATACCTATGATTGTTCTATTAATATATATTCTTGAGATTGTTGTTTTATATATTAATTAATGTCCTATATAAAATTATTGATATTATTTATAGACATAATAAATTATTAAATAATTAATAAATATAAATTTTCACTAGTGATAAACCGAATATAATAACAATATTTGTTTTAATGAAAATTCATATTTATATTTTATAACAACAAATAAAACAACAATTGTTAAATCTTTTAAATATATAATTATTAAATAATAAAATATGCCATATACTAATAAAATAAATATTAATAAAAATAAAAATTGAAAACATGCATTCTTATAAAAACCACTGATTTCGGATATAAAAAATCTAATTGATAATATTATGATCTATAAATAATATATTATATGTCATTTTACCACAATTCTTATAGTTAGACCTAATACTTCAAATTCAACTTTATTTAAATATTAATAATAATTTACAACTAAATTGCCTTGATCTCACTTAGTATTCCTATTAACTCCTGTGAATTCTACACTATGGGGTAACGAGTATATTTGTGGAACAGATGCATATAGTAACATGATATCATTACTATGAAAATTAGAAATATTTAGTAATACATCTTTATTGGGTTTACTAACTACGTACTTATTTATTTAATTAATTGTATTCATATATTTAATTAATTATATTCATATATTTAATTAATTGTATTCATATATTTAATTAATTGTATTCATACAATTAATTAATTGTATTCATATACTTAATTAATTGTATTCATACAAATAATTAATTATATTCATATATTTAATTAATTGTATTCATATAATTAATTAATTATATCCATATATTTAATTAATTGTATTCATACAATTAATTAATTGTATTCATATACTTAATTAATTGTATTCATACAATTAATTAATTATATTCATATATTTAATTAATTGTATTCATATAATTAATTAATTATATTCATATATTTAATTAATTGTATTCATACAATTAATTAATTGTATTCATATACTTAATTAATTGTATTCATACAATTAATTAATTATATTCATATATTTAATTAATTGTATTCATATAATTAATTAATTATATTCATATATTAATTAATTGTTTTCGTATATTTAATTAATTGTATTCGTGTATTTAATTAATTGTATTCGTGTACTTAATGAATTGTAATCGTGCATTTAATGAATTGTATTCATGTATTTAATTAATTGTATTCGTGTATTTAATTAATTGTTTTCGTATATTTAATTAATTGTATTCATGTATGTAATTGATTTTGTTCATATAATTAATTAATTGTATTCATGTATTTAATTAATTGTGTTCGTGTATTTAATTAATTGTATTCGTGTATTTTATTATTTGAATTAATTAATTTTGTATATTTTATCATGTTTTACACAATATTTAAAAAATTAAATTCCCTGAAAAATAAAAAATAATATTTTTTAGATAGTTTTATTTCATAAATATTATTCTTTTAATAACGCTATTGCAAAATAAATCATAACAAATGTTTACCACATATGTAGATTTGAAAATCTATTATAGATGGGTATACTTAATAAATATACACTTAACCCATTCGAGATATGTTATATATTCGTATTAATTTAACAGATCGAGGCGAAGATCACAGAGTCCAATTATACAGTCCAAGTTCGTAGAATATGTTTTATAAAATATATTTGAATATAAATGTCGTTTGTTTTAATATAATTTATATATTACATAATGGAGAGAAATGTATTATTAAGTACTTTATTTGATAAATAAATATTAATTAAATTTAAATTAATATTATATTAAATAATTATTAATTCGTATTAAAGACAGAATATCAAGTAAATATTATTCTACAACAAATATGTAAATCAATATAAAATAGATTACAAATTTTTAATTTTATCTTATTTTTCCAGGTATTACATTCCAATACCATATGTAGTTTGAGAAAGCTAGCTATATAGCTAAATATATTTTGTTAAAGGTAAACATAATATATTTTGTTAAAGGTAAACATAAGATATTAAGTTAAAGGTAAACATAAGATATTAAGTTAAAGCTAAATATAATATATTTTGTCAAAGGTAAAAATAATGTATTTTATTAAAGTTAAACAATATATTTGTTAATAATTAAATGTTTATCTAAAGTCAAAATAAGATATTCAGCTAAAGGTAATCATAAGATTTACTAATTTCTAAAATTTCCTTTTCTGTACGGTAACTCCCCATTAGTCCCGGAAGTATAAATATGACTAGAGAAAATAATTCGATACACATATCACAGGATTGCAATGAAGATGACGTAACACCTACTGGTCAACTGGCTACGTACTGGCTGAATAATGATACCGAACGAGCCTCGTGTGTTGGATTACATAATCTCTTGAACTCGACTGGCAAATATACTTTCTCAGCCAAGTTCGAGCCTATCAACCTTATACTGACACACCTAGATCTCTCTCATAACAGTATTAGAACTATGACCCAGTTTACCCTGCGACCACTTTTAGCATTGAAGGTTAACGGTTTACAGAACAATACGATTTAATATTGTTCTAGCGGTGGCGAATAAACTATATAGTGTGTACACACATGGATTTATAGATACATGTATTCAATGTAATGTATCTAATGTAATTCATCAATACTTACTCTAATGTTTAAAATATGTCGTTAAAAATTGTCTGTCACATTTTCTGTATGTACATAAGAATGTGTCATATAATAATTAATAAAATATTAAAATTATTTATAATTACACATATATATTATATCTATATATAATAATGTATATTCTAAAGAATTATGTGACAATAACTGAACTCCTCACACCCCAGGAACTACGTTTGACAAATAACAGCATAACAGTTATTGCAGCTGACGCATTTGAGGAAAACATTCAGATAAATTCCATCTACCTGGATGAAAACCACATTAGAAATGCAGTTTTGAATTTATCGTCTTTGAAGAATCTTCGACTTGTCGATTTAAGCGGCAACCCACTAATCCTAGTAGGTCGGTATTACATTATTTAGGTAGCAACTTACTCCTTAATTATTACTAATTAACACTAAAACGTTGAATTAGGTAGGATTAAATTCAGAGTTTAGAAATGAAATAATAACAATATAAGTTTGATTAATTGACCTCTGCTAATAGGTCAAGAGATGTTGCGATGGTATCCAGCAAATAATCAAAGGTTGTTACTGAGCCATACTCGGCACCTGGATTGTAACTGCCAACTGTTGTATGCTGCAACCGAAGCAAAGAAACGTGACCCCGTCATCTCGGTGGATGTAGTTTTCTCGGAAAATAAAATTCACGATGACATCAGTTCTTATTGCTCTAATCGGATTGGTACGATATCATCGTTAGTCGGACTCTTGAAAACCTGTATGTTCAGTAAAAAAGGATGCAGCTGTGATCACGTCCAACGGTTTCAAGATGCAAATGAAACCTGCCGTTAGTTTAAAATACCAGTTAGTAACTTACACTTATAACTTACAACTTACAACTTACAACTTACAACTTACACCTTACAACTTACAACACAACTTACAACTTACAACTTACAACTTACAACTTACAACTTACATTTACAACTTACAACTTACAACTTACAACTTACAACTTACAACTTACAACTTACAACTTACAACTTACAACTTACAACTTACAACTTACAACTTACAACTTACAACTTACAACTTACAACTTACAACTTAAAACTTACAACTTACAACTTACAACTTACAACTTACAACTTACAACTTACAACTTACAACTTACAACTTACAACTTACAACTTACAACTTACAACTTACAACTTACAACTTACAACTTACAACTTACAACTTACAACTTACAACTTAGACTTACAACTTACAACTTACAACTTACATTTACAACTTACAACTTACAACTTACAACTTACAACTTACAACTTACATTTACAACTTACAACTTACAACTTACAACTTACAACTTACAACTTACAACTTACAACTTACAACTTACAACTTACAACTTACAACTTACAACTTACAACTTACAACTTACAACTTACAACTTACAACTTACAACTTACAACTTACAACTTACAACTTACAACTTACAACTTACAACTTACAACTTACAACTTACAACTTACATTTACAACTTACAACTTACAACTTACAACTTACAACTTACAACTTACAACTTACAACTTACAACTTACAACTTACAACTTACAACTTACAACTTACAACTTACAACTTACAACTTACAACTTACAACTTACAACTTACAACTTACAACTTACAACTTACAACTTACAACTTACAACTTACAACTTACAACTTATAACTTACATTTACAACTTACAACTTACACCTTACAACTTACAACTTACAACTTACAACTTACAACTTACAACTTACAACTTACAACTTACATTTACAACTTACAACTTACAACTTACAACTTACAACTTACAACTTACACCTTACAACTTACAACTTACAACTTACAACTTACAACTTACAACTTACAACTTACAACTTAGACTTACAACTTACATTTACAACTTACAACTTACAACTTACAACTTACAACTTACAACTTACAACTTACAACTTACAACTTACAACTTACAACTTATAAATTACAACACAACTTACAACTTACAACTTACAACTTACAACTTACAACTTACAACTTACAACTTACAACTTACATTTACAACTTACAACTTACAACTTACAACTTACAACTTACAACTTACAACTTACAACTTACAACTTACAACTTACAACTTACAACTTACAACTTACAACTTACAACTTACAACTTACAACTTACAACACAACTTACAACTTACAACTTACAACTTACAACTTACAACTTACAACTTACAACTTACAACTTACAACACAACTTACAACTTACAACTTACAACTTACAACTTACAACATACAACTTACAACTTACAACTTACAACTTACAACTTACAACTTACAACTTACAACTTATAAATTACAACACAACTTACAACTTACATTTACAACTTACAACTTACAACTTACAACTTACAACTTACAACTTACAACTTACAACTTACAACTTACAACTTACACTTACAACTTACAACTTACAACTTACAACTTACAACTTACAACTTACAACTTACAACTTACAACTTACAACTTACATTTACAACTTACAACTTACAACTTACAACTTACAACTTAAAACTTACATTTACAACTTACAACTTACATTTACAACTTACATTTACAACTTACAACTTACAACTTACAACTTACAACTTACATTTACAACTTACAACTTACAACTTACAACTTACAACTTACAACTTACAACTTACAACTTACAACTTACAACTTACAACTTACAACTTACAACTTACAACTTACAACTTACAACTTACAACTTACAACTTACAACTTACAACTTACAACTTACAACTTACAACTTACAACTTACAACTTACAACTTACAACTTACAACTTACAACTTACAACTTACAACTTACAACTTACAACTTACATTTACAACTTACAACTTACAACTTACAACTTACAACTTACAACTTACAACTTACAACTTACAACTTACAACTTACATTTACAACTTACAACTTACAACTTACAACTTACAACTTACAACTTACAACTTAAAACTTACATTTACAACTTACAACTTACATTTACAACTTACATTTACAACTTACAACTTACAACTTACAACTTACAACTTACATTTACAACTTACAACTTACAACTTACAACTTACAACTTACAACTTACAACTTACAACTTACAACTTACAACTTACAACTTACAACTTACAACTTACAACTTACAACTTACAACTTACATTTACAACTTACAACTTACAACTTACAACTTACAACTTACAACTTACAACTTACAACTTACAACTTACAACTTACAACTTACAACTTACAACTTACAACTTACAACTTACAACTTACAACTTACAACTTACAACTTACAACTTACAACTTACAACTTACAACTTACAACTTACAACTTACAACTTATAACTTACATTTACAACTTACAACTTACACCTTACAACTTACAACTTACAACTTACAACTTACAACTTACAACTTACAACTTACAACTTACAACTTACAACTTACAACTTACAACTTACAACTTACAACTTACAACTTACAACTTACAACTTACAACTTACAACTTACAACTTACAACTTACAACTTACAACTTACAACTTACAACTTACAACTTACAACTTACAACTTACAACTTACAACTTACAACTTACATTTACAACTTACAACTTACAACTTACAACTTACAACTTACAACTTACAACTTACAACTTACAACTTACAACTTACAACTTACAACTTACAACTTACAACTTACAACTTACAACTTACAACTTACAACTTACAACTTACAACTTACAACTTACAACTTACAACTTACAACTTACAACTTACAACTTATAACTTACATTTACAACTTACAACTTACACCTTACAACTTACAACTTACAACTTACAACTTACAACTTACAACTTACAACTTACAACTTACATTTACAACTTACAACTTACAACTTACAACTTACAACTTACAACTTACACCTTACAACTTACAACTTACAACTTACAACTTACAACTTACAACTTACAACTTACAACTTAGACTTACAACTTACATTTACAACTTACAACTTACAACTTACAACTTACAACTTACAACTTACAACTTACAACTTACAACTTACAACTTACAACTTATAAATTACAACACAACTTACAACTTACAACTTACAACTTACAACTTACAACTTACAACTTACAACTTACAACTTACATTTACAACTTACAACTTACAACTTACAACTTACAACTTACAACTTACAACTTACAACTTACAACTTACAACTTACAACTTACAACTTACAACTTACAACTTACAACTTACAACTTACAACTTACAACACAACTTACAACTTACAACTTACAACTTACAACTTACAACTTACAACTTACAACTTACAACTTACAACACAACTTACAACTTACAACTTACAACTTACAACTTACAACTTACAACTTACAACTTACAACTTACAACTTACAACTTACAACTTACAACTTACAACTTATAAATTACAACACAACTTACAACTTACATTTACAACTTACAACTTACAACTTACAACTTACAACTTACAACTTACAACTTACAACTTACAACTTACAACTTACACTTACAACTTACAACTTACAACTTACAACTTACAACTTACAACTTACAACTTACAACTTACAACTTACAACTTATAAATTACAACTTACAACTTACATTTACAATACTTACAACCTATGCATACCTTATGTATACCCACTTATGTATACTCACACCATTAGGTCCAACGAAGACTAGTTCGTTTATTTGCAGCCATGATTCAGATTGCTTTCCTTGGCGCAATTCAACATGTCAAAGCGGTTTTTGCAATTGTTTGGTTACGAATATCTCCTGTATATTAGGTTATATTGCTTTAGCTGATGTGAAGAGGATGTGATGTTATAATGTAGTTGTTATGATGATGAAAACAATTAATATCGTTGTAATGATGCTGTTATTCGTATGATAAAATGGTGATTTATAAGCATGCGTACACCTAACACACAATACACCTATTGTACACGTACACCTATTGTACTACTAAAATAATTTTAATGTAAACTTATATGATTTTATACATTTATATAATTCATCTGATTTCATTTAAATTTTAGAAATTTTATGTCTATTTTGATGTATTTTATTTATTATTATTATTATATAATAAATGTTATAAAATACAGATTTAAAATGATATCAACACATAGGATATAGATCATTATTACTTAAATATACCTAAATATGTATACATCCCTAGCTAGTTATGCTAAATACCTGTAAACCCCTAGCAAGTTATGCTAAATACCTTTACATCCCTAGGAAGTTATGCTAAATACCTTTACATCCCTAGCAAGTTATGCAAAATACTTTTACATCCCTAGCAAGTTATGCTAAATACCTTTACATCCCTAGCTAGTTACGCTAAATACCTTTACATCCCTAGCTAGTTACGCTAAATACCTTTACATCCCTAGCTTGTTATGCTAAATACCTTTATGCCCCTAGCAAGTTATGCAAAATACCTTTACATCCCTAGGAAGTTATGCTAAATACCTTTACATCCCTAGCTAGTTACGCTAAATACCTTTACATCCCTAGCTTGTTATGCTAAATACCTTTATGCCCCTAGCTAGTTATGCTAAATATCTTTACATCCCTAGCTAGTTATGCTAAATACCTTTACCTCCCTAGCTAGTTATGCTAAATACCTTTACATCCCTAGCAAGTTATGCTAAATACCTTTACATCCCTAGCAAGTTATGCTAAATACCTTTACATCCCTAGCTTGTTATGCTAAATACCTTTACACCCCTAGCTAGTTATGCTAAATATCTTTACATCCCTAGCTAGTTATGCTAAATACCTTTACATCCCTAGCAAGTTATGCTAAATACCTTTACATCCCTAGCAAGTTATGCTAAATACCTTTACATCCCTAGCTTGTTATGCTAAATACCTTTACACCCCTAGCTAGTTATGCTAAATATCTTTACATCCCTAGCTAGCTATGCTAAATACCTTTACATCCCTAGCAAGTTATGCTAAATACCTTTACACCCCTAGCTAGTTATGCTAAATATCTTTACATCCCTAGCTAGTTATGCTACATACATTTACATATCTAGTTACATCCCTAGCTAGTTACGTGTATTCTTTAATAATATTATGGATGTAAGTTTGTCTGTGTTTCTATAGATGTGATATGCTATGTATTTCTATGTATGTGAGTATACTACGTGTGCATTTGTATGTGTGCGTATGTATTTGTGATGGTGAAATCCAGTATTCACATTTACTAGTTGGTTATAAGTTTAACCTATTAACTACTTCGACCTCAACTTATCGCAGAGTTGATGCCATCCTGTCAAACGGCAGAAGAATGTCAATTGCGTTCCAATTGTCAGACTGACAATTGCTACTGTACTATATTCATCATGTTTAAGGAGAAATTCTGCACTCCAGGTTATTATTGATCTCCTTGGTTACTAGAGTTATAGTAGTACCTATTTACTATAGTATATATAGTTATAGTACCTATTTACTATAGTATATATAGTTATAGTACCTATTTACTTTAGTATATATAGTTATAGTACCTATTTACTATAGTATATATAGTTATAGTACCTATTTACTATAGTATATATAGTTATAGTACCTATTTACTATAGTATATATAGTTATAGTACCTCTTTACTTTAGTATATATAGTTATAGTACCTATTTACTATAGTATATATAGTTATAGTACCTCTTTACTATAGTATATATAGTTATAGTACCTATTTACTATAGTATATATAGTTATAGTACCTATTTACTATAGTATATATAGTTATAGTACCTCTTTACTATAGTATATATAGTTACAGTACCTATTTACTATAGTATATATAGTTATAGTACCTATTTACTATAGTATATATAGTTATAGTATCTATTTACTATAGTATATATAGTTATAGTACCTCTTTACTTTAGTATATATAGTTATAGTACCTCTTTACTTTAGTATATATAGTTATAGTAGTACCTCTTTACTATAGTATATATAGTTATAGTACCTATTTACTATAGTATATATAGTTATAGTACCTATTTACTTTAGTATATATAGTTATAGTACCTATTTACTTTAGTATATATAGTTATAGTACCTATTTACTTTAGTATATATAGTTATAGTACCTATTTACTTTAGTATATATAGTTATAGTACCTATTTACTTTAGTATATATAGTTATAGTACCTATTTACTATAGTATATATAGTTATAGTACCTATTTACTTTAGTATATATAGTTATAGTACCTATTTACTTTAGTATATATAGTTATAGTACCTATTTACTATAGTATATATAGTTATAGTACCTATTTACTATAGTATATATAGTTATAGTACCTATTTACTTTAGTATATATAGTTATAGTACCTATTTACTATAGTATATATAGTTATAGTACCTATTTACTTTAGTATATATAGTTATAGTACCTATTTACTATAGTATATATAGTTATAGTACCTATTTACTATAGTATATATAGTTATAGTACCTATTTACTATAGTATATATAGTTATAGTACCTCTTTACTTTAGTATATATAGTTATAGTACCTATTTACTATAGTATATATAGTTATAGTACCTCTTTACTATAGTATATATAGTTATAGTACCTATTTACTATAGTATATATAGTTATAGTACCTATTTACTATAGTATATATAGTTATAGTACCTCTTTACTATAGTATATATAGTTACAGTACCTATTTACTATAGTATATATAGTTATAGTACCTATTTACTATAGTATATATAGTTATAGTACCTCTTTACTTTAGTATATATAGTTATAGTACCTCTTTACTTTAGTATATATAGTTATAGTACCTATTTACTATAGTATATATAGTTATAGTACCTCTTTACTTTAGTATATATAGTTATTGTACCTATTTACTATAGTATATATAGTTATAGTACCTATTTACTATAGTATATATAGTTATAGTACCTCTTTACTATAGTATATATAGTTATAGTACCTATTTACTATAGTATATATAGTTATAGTACCTATTTACTATAGTATATATAGTTATAGTACCTATTTACTATAGTATATATAGTTATAGTACCTCTTTACTATAGTATATATAGTTATAGTACCTATTTACTATAGTATATATAGTTATAGTACCTATTTACTTTAGTATATATAGTTATAGTACCTCTTTACTATAGTATATATAGTTATAGTACCTATTTACTATAGTATATATAGTTATAGTACCTATTTACTATAGTATATATAGTTATAGTACCTATTTACTATAGTATATATAGTTATAGTACCTATTTACTATAGAATATATAGTTATAGTACCTATTTACTATAGTATATATAGTTATAGTACCTCTTTACTATAGTATATATAGTTATAGTACCTATTTACTATAGAATATATAGTTATAGTACCTATTTACTATAGTATATATAGTTATAGTACCTATTTACTATAGTATATATAGTTATAGTACCTATTTACTATAGTATATATAGTTATAGTACCTATTTACTATAGTATATATAGTTATAGTACCTATTTACTTTAGTATATATAGTTATAGTACCTATTTACTTTAGTATATATAGTTATAGTACCTATTTACTATAGTATATATAGTTATAGTACCTATTTACTATAGTATATATAGTTATAGTACCTATTTACTTTAGTATATATAGTTATAGTACCTATTTACTTTAGTATATATAGTTATAGTACCTATTTACTATAGTATATATAGTTATAGTACCTATTTACTTTAGTATATATAGTTATAGTACCTATTTACTTTAGTATATATAGTTATAGTACCTATTTACTATAGTATATATAGTTATAGTACCTCTTTACTATAGTATATATAGTTATAGTACCTATTTACTATAGTATATATAGTTATAGTACCTATTTACTTTAGTATATATAGTTATAGTACCTATTTACTTTAGTATATATAGTTATAGTACCTATTTACTTTAGTATATATAGTTATAGTACCTATTTACTATAGTATATATAATTATAGTACCTATTTACTATAGTATATATAGTTATAGTACCTCTTTACTTTAGTATAGTTACATATTATTATTATCATATGGTAATATCAAAATACAATAAACGATTCTACTGAATGCTATACAAACAATATTAATTTTGTATATAGATTTATTATGAACAAAATATGATTAAACCTTATTACTACTCTCTATGCCGGAACCTTTCTCCGAATACATCCCCCGTATTTGGTTATCCAAACATTGAAACAAACTAAATGCCATTGTAATAATAATTGCTAAACAAACTATAGTTGAACTCTATAATATTAATACAATTATTAACGAATATTTATTATTATTTATTAAATATTTTATATATTTAATTATTATGACCTGAGTTATACATTAACAATTCACTTAGCTATTTAATAAATAACAAGTCTCGATATGTTCTCTAATGAGACACTTAACTTAAGCGTAAACTAAATAGATAATATGTTATTTTAAATCTTCATATGAAACTTTCGGCTGTTTTATTGCAGGATCCAAATCAGAGGCTAGCTTTGTCAAATCCTACGTGGAATATCGTTAGTAGGATAACCATACTATTGTTAAGAATATGTGTTAAAGTCCAAGTACTTTAAAATATTAATTACATTAATGGTATTCAATAAGTAAAATAATGTATTGATATCATATTTTATAAACAAGAAACCTTTAAGTTCATTATGGTATTTAGTTATAGAATATATAAATACAAATATTTTTTGTATTTAAAATACTTAATTTTTTTAAATATCGCGATAGAAGAAATCTTGTAATTTCATGCTTGCATTAAATACAATATTTTAAACAATAATAAATCATTTCTGAGGCATAATAATATTAATGATTTATTTTTTATATTGGGCAATATTATTAAAAATATATATTGAAATTGATATTGAAAATAAACGCAGATGTAATAATTTTGCAAAATCCTTTTATTTGTTCATAACAATCAAAAATTATATAAAAGAAATTATGCAAACAAACAATGAAATTACCTCGATTATGTGATATATATATATATATATATATATATATATATTATAGAGTGACCTAAATGACTTAAGCTAATGACTTAAGGTAGTGACTTAAGCTAGTGACTTAAGGTAGTGACTTAAGCTAATGACTTAAGCTAATGACTTAAGCTAGTGACTTAAGCTAGTGACTTAAGGTAGTGACTTAAGCTAGTGACTTAAGCTAGTGACTTAAGCTAATGACTTAAGCTAGTGACTTAAGCTAGTGACTTAAGGTAGTGACTTAAGCTAATGACTTAAGCTAATGACTTAAGGTAGTGACTTAAGCTAATGACTTAAGCTAATGACTTAAGCTAGTGACTTAAGCTAGTGACTTAAGGTAGTGACTTAAGCTAGTGACTTAAGCTAGTGACTTAAGCTAGTGACTTAAGCTAGTGACTTAAGCTAGTGACTTAAGGTAGTGACTTAAGCTAGTGACTTAAGGTAGTGACTTAAGCTAATGACTTAAGCTAGTGACTTAAGCTAGTGACTTAAGCTAATGACTTAAGCTAATGACTTAAGCTAGTGACTTAAGCTAGTGACTTAAGGTAGTGACTTAAGCTAGTGACTTAAGGTAGTGACTTAAGCTAATGACTTAAGCTAATGACTTAAGCTAGTGACTTAAGCTAATGACTTAAGGTAGTGACTTAAGCTAATGACTTAAGCTAATGACTTAAGCTAGTGACTTAAGCTAGTGACTTAAGGTAGTGACTTAAGCTAGTGACTTAAGGTAGTGACTTAAGCTAATGACTTAAGCTAATGACTTAAGCTAGTGACTTAAGCTAGTGACTTAAGGTAGTGACTTAAGCTAATGACTTAAGCTAATGACTTAAGCTAGTGACTTAAGCTAGTGACTTAAGCTAGTGACTTAAGCTAATGACTTAAGCTAGTGACTTAAGGTAGTGACTTAAGCTAATGACTTAAGCTAGTGACTTAAGCTAGTGACTTAAGGTAGTGACTTAAGCTAATGACTTAAGCTAATGACTTAAGGTAGTGACTTAAGCTAATGACTTAAGCTAATGACTTAAGCTAGTGACTTAAGCTAGTGACTTAAGGTAGTGACTTAAGCTAGTGACTTAAGGTAGTGACTTAAGCTAATGACTTAAGCTAATGACTTAAGCTAGTGACTTAAGCTAGTGACTTAAGGTAGTGACTTAAGCTAATGACTTAAGCTAATGACTTAAGCTAGTGACTTAAGCTAGTGACTTAAGCTAGTGACTTAAGCTAATGACTTAAGCTAGTGACTTAAGGTAGTGACTTAAGCTAGTGACTTAAGGTAGTGACTTAAGCTAGTGACTTAAGGTAGTGACTTAAGCTAATGACTTAAGCTAATGACTTAAGCTAGTGACTTAAGCTAGTGACTTAAGCTAGTGACTTAAGCTAATGACTTAAGCTAATGACTTAAGGTAGTGACTTAAGCTAATGACTTAAGGTAGTGACTTAAGGTAGTGACTTAAGGTAGTGACTTAAGGTAGTGACTTAAGGTAGTGACTTAAGCTAGTGACTTAAGGTAGTGACTTAAGGTAGTGACTTAAGGTAGTGACTTAAGGTAGTGACTTAAGCTAGTGACTTAAGGTAGTGACTTAAGCTAGTGACTTAAGCTAGTGACTTAAGGTAGTGACTTAAGCTAGTGACTTAAGGTAGTGACTTAAGCTAGTGACTTAAGCTAATGACTTAAGCTAGTGACTTAAGCTAGTGACTTAAGCTAGTGACTTAAGCTAATGACTTAAGCTAATGACTTAAGGTAGTGACTTAAGCTAATGACTTAAGGTAGTGACTTAAGGTAGTGACTTAAGGTAGTGACTTAAGCTAGTGACTTAAGGTAGTGACTTAAGCTAGTGACTTAAGGTAGTGACTTAAGGTAGTGACTTAAGGTAGTGACTTAAGGTAGTGACTTAAGCTAGTGGCTTAAGGTAGTGACTTAAGCTAGTGACTTAAGCTAGTGACTTAAGGTAGTGACTTAAGCTAGTGACTTAAGGTAGTGACTTAAGCTAGTGACTTAAGCTAGTGACTTAAGGTAGTGACTTAAGCTAGTGACTTAAGGTAGTGACTTAAGCTAGTGACTTAAGGTAGTGACTTAAGGTAGTGACTTAAGCTAGTGACTTAAGCTAGTGACTTAAGGTAGTGACTTAAGCTAATGACTTAAGGTAGTGACTTAAGCTAGTGACTTAAGCTAATGACTTAAGCTAATGACTTAAGCTAGTGACTTAAGCTAGTGACTTAAGCTAGTGACTTAAGCTAATGACTTAAGCTAATGACTTAAGGTAGTGACTTAAGCTAATGACTTAAGGTAGTGACTTAAGCTAGTGACTTAAGGTAGTGACTTAAGCTAGTGACTTAAGGTAGTGACTTAAGCTAGTGACTTAAGGTAGTGACTTAAGCTAGTGACTTAAGCTAGTGACTTAAGCTAATGACTTAAGCTAGTGACTTAAGCTAGTGACTTAAGGTAGTGACTTAAGCTAGTGACTTAAGGTAGTGACTTAAGCTAGTGACTTAAGCTAGTGACTTAAGCTAATGACTTAAGCTAGTGACTTAAGCTAGTGACTTAAGGTAGTGACTTAAGCTAGTGACTTAAGCTAGTGACTTAAGCTAGTGACTTAAGCTAGTGACTTAAGCTAGTGACTTAAGGTAGTGACTTAAGCTAGTGACTTAAGGTAGTGACTTAAGCTAATGACTTAAGCTAGTGACTTAAGCTAGTGACTTAAGCTAATGACTTAAGCTAATGACTTAAGCTAGTGACTTAAGCTAGTGACTTAAGGTAGTGACTTAAGCTAGTGACTTAAGGTAGTGACTTAAGCTAATGACTTAAGCTAATGACTTAAGCTAGTGACTTAAGCTAATGACTTAAGGTAGTGACTTAAGCTAATGACTTAAGCTAATGACTTAAGCTAGTGACTTAAGCTAGTGACTTAAGGTAGTGACTTAAGCTAGTGACTTAAGGTAGTGACTTAAGCTAATGACTTAAGCTAATGACTTAAGCTAGTGACTTAAGCTAGTGACTTAAGGTAGTGACTTAAGCTAATGACTTAAGCTAATGACTTAAGCTAGTGACTTAAGCTAGTGACTTAAGCTAGTGACTTAAGCTAATGACTTAAGCTAGTGACTTAAGGTAGTGACTTAAGCTAATGACTTAAGCTAGTGACTTAAGCTAGTGACTTAAGGTAGTGACTTAAGCTAATGACTTAAGCTAATGACTTAAGGTAGTGACTTAAGCTAATGACTTAAGCTAATGACTTAAGCTAGTGACTTAAGCTAGTGACTTAAGGTAGTGACTTAAGCTAGTGACTTAAGGTAGTGACTTAAGCTAATGACTTAAGCTAATGACTTAAGCTAGTGACTTAAGCTAGTGACTTAAGGTAGTGACTTAAGGTAGTGACTTAAGCTAATGACTTAAGCTAATGACTTAAGCTAGTGACTTAAGCTAGTGACTTAAGCTAGTGACTTAAGCTAATGACTTAAGCTAGTGACTTAAGGTAGTGACTTAAGCTAGTGACTTAAGGTAGTGACTTAAGCTAGTGACTTAAGGTAGTGACTTAAGCTAATGACTTA
>OZ038318.1:13239149-13254149 GCA_964035775.1 Osedax frankpressi
AAAATAGATTTATTTACTACCCACTCGTTATTGATTAACTTAAGAATACTGTACTGTTTAGATTAATGATTAATAAACTCTAACAATACAACTATTCCTCTACTCTACTCTAACAATACAACTATTCCTCTACTCTACTCTAACAATACAACTATTCCTCTACTCTACTCTAACAATACAACTATTCCTCTACTCTACTCTAACAATACAACTATTCCTGAACTCTACTCTAACAATGCAACTATTCCTCTACTCTACTATAACAATACAATTATTCCTGAACTCTACTCTAACAATGCAACTATTCCTCTACTCTACTCTAACAATACAACTATTCCTGAACTCTACTCTAACAATACAACTATTCCTCTACTCTACTCTAACAATACAACTATTCCTCTACTCTACTCTAACAATACAACTATTCCTGAACTCTACTCTAACAATACAACTATTCCTCTACTCTACTCTAACAATACAACTATTTCTTTACTCTACTCTAACAATGCAACTATTCTACTCTACTCTACTCTAACAATACAACTATTCCTCTACTCTACTCTAACAATACAACTATTCCTCTACTCTAATCTAACAATACAACTATTCCTGAACTCTACTCTAACAATACAACTATTCCTCTACTCTACTCTAACAATACAACTATTCCTCTACTCTACTCTAACAATACAACTATTCCTCTACTCTACTCTAACAATACAACTATTCCTCTACTCTACTCTAACAATACAACTATTCCTCTACTCTACTTTAACAATACAACTATTCCTCTACTCAACTCTAACAATACAACTATTCCTCTACTCTACTCTAACAATACAACTATTTCTTTACTCTACTCTAACAATGCAACTATTCTACTCTACTCTACTCTAACAATAAAACTATTCCTCTGCTCTACTCTAACAATACAACTATTCCTGAACTCTACTCTAACAATGCAACTATTCCTCTACTCTACTCTAACAATACAACTATTCCTGAACTCTACTCTAACAATACAACTATTCCTCTACTTTACTCTAACAATACAACTATTCCTGAACTCTACTCTAACAATACAACTATTCCTCTACTCTACTCTAACAATACAACTATTCCTCTACTCTACTCTAACAATACAACTATTCCTCTACTCTACTCTAACAATACAACTATTCCTGAACTCTACTCTAACAATACAACTATTCCTGAACTCTACTCTAACAATACAACGATTCCTCCACTCTACTCTAACAATACAACTATTCCTCTACTCTACTCTAACAATACAACTATTCCTCTACTCTACTCTAACAATACAACTATTCCTCTACTCTACTCTAACAATACAACTATTCCTCTACTCTACTCTAACAATACAACTATTCCTGAACTCTACTCTAACAATACAACTATTCCTCTACTCTACTCTAACAATACAACTATTCCTCTACTCTACTCTAACAATACAACTATTCCTCTACTCTACTCTAACAATA
The DNA here is from genome assembly GCA_964035775.1 of Osedax frankpressi. NCBI lineage: Eukaryota > Metazoa > Annelida > Polychaeta > Sabellida > Siboglinidae > Osedax > Osedax frankpressi. The sequence continues at coordinate 13,240,652 of OZ038318.1, forward strand.
CAACTATTCCTCTACTCTACTCTAACAATACAACTATTCCTCTACTCTACTCTAACAATACAACTATTCCTCTACTCTACTCTAACAATACAACTATTCCTCTACTCTACTCTAACAATACAACTATTCCTGAACTCTACTCTAACAATACAACTATTCCTCTACTCTACTCTAACAATACAACTATTTCTTTACTCTACTCTAACAATGCAACTATTCTACTCTACTCTACTCTAACAATACAACTATTCCTCTACTCTACTCTAACAATACAACTATTCCTCTACTCTAATCTAACAATACAACTATTCCTGAACTCTACTCTAACAATACAACTATTCCTCTACTCTACTCTAACAATACAACTATTCCTCTACTCTACTCTAACAATACAACTATTCCTCTACTCTACTCTAACAATACAACTATTCCTCTACTCTACTCTAACAATACAACTATTCCTCTACTCTACTTTAACAATACAACTATTCCTCTACTCAACTCTAACAATACAACTATTCCTCTACTCTACTCTAACAATACAACTATTTCTTTACTCTACTCTAACAATGCAACTATTCTACTCTACTCTACTCTAACAATAAAACTATTCCTCTGCTCTACTCTAACAATACAACTATTCCTGAACTCTACTCTAACAATGCAACTATTCCTCTACTCTACTCTAACAATACAACTATTCCTGAACTCTACTCTAACAATACAACTATTCCTCTACTTTACTCTAACAATACAACTATTCCTGAACTCTACTCTAACAATACAACTATTCCTCTACTCTACTCTAACAATACAACTATTCCTCTACTCTACTCTAACAATACAACTATTCCTCTACTCTACTCTAACAATACAACTATTCCTGAACTCTACTCTAACAATACAACTATTCCTGAACTCTACTCTAACAATACAACGATTCCTCTACTCTACTCTAACAATACAACTATTCCTCTACTCTACTCTAACAATACAACTATTCCTCTACTCTACTCTAACAATACAACTATTCCTCTACTCTACTCTAACAATACAACTATTCCTCTACTCTACTCTAACAATACAACTATTCCTCTACTCTACTCTAACAATACAACTATTCCTCTACTCTACTCTAACAATACAACTATTCCTGAACTCTACTCTAACAATACAACTATTCCTCTACTCTACTCTAACAATACAACTATTTCTTTACTCTACTCTAACAATGCAACTATTCTACTCTACTCTACTCTAACAATACAACTATTCCTCTACTCTACTCTAACAATACAACTATTCCTCTACTCTAATCTAACAATACAACTATTCCTGAACTCTACTCTAACAATACAACTATTCCTCTACTCTACTCTAACAATACAACTATTCCTCTACTCTACTCTAACAATACAACTATTCCTCTACTCTACTCTAACAATACAACTATTCCTCTACTCTACTCTAACAATACAACTATTCCTCTACTCTACTTTAACAATACAACTATTCCTCTACTCAACTCTAACAATACAACTATTCCTCTACTCTACTCTAACAATACAACTATTCATGAACTCTACTCTAACAATACAACTATTCCTCTACTCTACTCTAACAATACAACTATTCCTGAACTCTACTCTAACAATACAACTATTCCTCTACTCTACTCTAACAATACAACTATTCCTCTACTCTACTCTAACAATACAACTATTCCTCTAATCTACTCTAACAATACAACTATTCCTCTACTCTACTCTAACAATACAACTATTCCTCTACTCTACTCTAACAATACAACTATTCCTGAACTCTACTCTAACAATACAACTATTCCTCTACTCTACTCTAACAATACAACTATTCCTCTACTTTACTCTAACAATACAACTATTTCTTTACTCTACTCTAACAATACAACTATTCCTCTACTCTACTCTAACAATACAACTATTCCTCTACTCTACTCTAACAATACAACTATTCCTCTACTCTACTCTAACAATACAACTATTCCTCTACTCTACTCTTCTTTAAACATATTCCTTAAACAATATATTTCTGCATGCAAAACTAAATAAACATTATGACCATAGTTATTGGAATACACATTCATAAGTGAAGGTAATAGGTGATTATGCGTATATACATTACACTTAAATGATACATACATCAACGTAACTTGAAGTTAATAGTTTGTAGTACAACATTCTTATTGACATTCTTATATAAGCATTTGAAGGATTAAATACAGAATGTATAGTGTTCATTGTTATAGTTTTAATAGTTAATATACTAATATATTAAAGATACCAGGCAGAAGGAGATATATTCACACTTAAATAGTAGAAATCAAAGATAATTCCCATGGAATAACTGAATATTTCCTCCATACATAGAGTTTGTTTAATTAAAGATATGAATAACTTTGAATGCTATTCTTTTATATATAAATAAATTTAGAATTATTATATAATTTCGAATATACGCGAATTTATTTATCACGTATGATTTATATTTGAATACATGCTTTACACATTGAGAGTGCATATTAATTATTAATTATTTATATATTTTATATTAATTATTAATTATTTTACAGTTTATAACCATTGAAATTTATAATAATTATTAAATAGCTTCCTATGTAATATTTCCAGACTGTTACACCTTTGCATTATGTCATATAGCGTATAACCAATTAACAAAATTGGTTATGTTTAGTTATTTTTAATATTATATTAGTTATGAAAATTAGATTATGATATTTTTCGTTACGCGTTGAAAAAAATATTATATTTTATAAATATTAATAATATAATTTATGAATTTATATAATCATAGTTATAAAAACGAGCATTTCCGGGTTTAGAAAAAAGCCTGATATATGCATGGGTTTTGAAAATAAATACATTGTGTATTTATTTAACCATATAAAGGTTATTAATTTGGGCTTGGAAATAACTATGGAAATAGATACTTTTAGGAATTAAAATTATTAGTTACCGTTTACCCTGGTTATTTACCTGGTTATTTACCTGGTTATTTACCTGGTTATTTACCTGGTTATTTACCTGGTTATTTACCTGGTTATTTACCTGGTTATTTACATGGTTATTTACCTGGTTATTTACCTGGTTATTTACCCCATGCTTTGGTTACTTGGGTAGTTACACATATACACGTAAATACAATAAATACTCGGACTTTACCAATTAACAGATAATAATAATCTAATTAATAAAGATTCTAAATAATATGTCGCTCGTTTATCCATATTACGAACTTAACGGTATTAATCTTATAAATATATATATATATATATATATAAATATATATATATATATCTATAATACGCATCCCCAACTATAAGTGTTTGGACTCGCTTGGTAATATATATTATGCAATGATATGTTCTTGTCTTGTAACTAATTCGACGTGTTGGTTTTATTTCTTAAAGAAAATACCAACTACAGAAATTGTAAATCATTGGCAACTTGAACCAAGTTGATATCATTATTATTGAATCCGAATTACTACACACACACACACACATACACACACACACATACACATACATACACACACATACACACATACACATACACACACATATACTCATACACACACTCACTCACATACACACACACACACACATACACATACACACACATACACTCATACACACACTCACTCACATACACACACATACACACACACACACACACACACACACACATACACACATACACATACACACATACACATACACAAATACACATAAACATAACTACACTCATGCACATACCCACACACATACTCACACACATATACACACATTCACACACATACACACATACATACACACACACTCACACATACACATAAACATACACATACGCACGCGCGCGCACACACACACACACACACACACATACACACACATACACACACACATACACACATACACATACACACATACACACATACACACATACACACATACACATACACACACACACACATACACATAACTACACTCACACACATATACACACATTCACACACATACACACATATATATACTCAAACACATACCCATAAATACATACACACACGCAGTTATATCAATATATACACATTCATACATATATATATATATATATATATATATATATATATATATATTTTATTAGAATTTATATTTAATGTAAACATATTAATGTTTTCAAACCATACGATAGCCACTCATTTATAATACATTTCTACTAGTAATAGTTTTTTCATAAAAAATTAATTCCTGATAAAAATACTACAACTCCCTATAAATTATAAATAAACCCGTATGTCATATAATAAAACATCGCTGCAGAATAAAACATCTTCAACGGTCACGTGACTATATAAACTCATATAAATCGTTAAATATAACTTTAAACGACATAAATATTTACGTGGTTATAGAGTATATGCATATTCGTATTACATATAAATATTAAATTATAATATTGTGAAACTATCGAGTATTTTGAATTTTAATATTTATAAAGTGAAAAATAAAAATATTATTATTATTATTTTATTATATCTATATTTAATTCTATTCGTAATAGTTTTTTTATTTTTTTTATTTAAAGTATTACAATAAAATATATTTAGGTGAAATAAAAAGTCTAGTAGATGTTTAAGACTGAGCATAAAAAGTGATTTTGTTATTAAATTTACAATTTTCGAAAGTATTTTAAATAATTACTATCCTATTTCCGATTACTATAATATTTCATCGCCACGAACTCTTGACCCTGTATTTGATCCTTTACATCATTACTTTAAAATTGAAAATTATCAAAAACTTTCTATAATATCTGAATTAGATATATATAATAAGTGTATTGGTTAGTATTAACTATATATATTATCTAATATTATTATATAGTATATAATATTATTACATTTTGTAAAATAAAGTTTTAACAATATAAAACATATTTATAATTGTGATATCTGATTAATTTATAATCATTTAAATCCTAATAATTAATAATACATATATATATATATATAACTATATATATAAATATGTGACTATATTCATTTTGATGATTTTGCCATTTGGTATTGCTGTATATGCTTTTAGCGTTTGATACTCGGCAATATCATTTTTGCATAGTCGATATGTAGTCATTTTTACTTTTAATTTTGACTCTAGAAATATTTATCTTATAATTAAACGTATTCCATATATCACAACACTCACTATATTGTTAATGTTGTATATAATATAGAAATTACTACATATTTTATATAAGCTTTGGTCTCAACAAATTAAAAAGTATGCACGAAATTTACTTAGTAGAAAATTACTGATATTATTAAACTTATTAGATAGTTGATATAAATAGGGTTTATTTTAAAATACATAATATCCAAAATATTATATGTTAACTACTTTAAATAATTATAATTATTAACATAATACAGGAATTTCAAAAACAGAGAAAAAGAAAAATTACGAATGCATGTTTACGATTTACAAAATCTAAATATCCGTTTATATAATATAATTTATTATAACATCATTAAATTATTAAATAATTAAATCATTCCTAATACTACATATGTATTACAGATTAATGAATCATTATCAAAAACATTTGGTTTAAAGAGATTAATTACATCTGCTTACCACCCGCAGACTAATGACCTATGTGAGAGAATGAATGGTCAGATAATAATGAGATTAAGCAAAAAGTGTGTGAATGAGAATAAGAATGATTGGGATGAATGCCTAGATAAATATTATTTTCCATTAGAATTCAAAAACAAAAAAGAAGAAATGTTCACCATTTTTTTTTATTAATTAATATGCCAAAGTGCCAGTTGAATTATTAGAAGAGAATGAGAATTTGTATATGGTAAATGAAATAAATGGATCTGGTGAGCATGAATGGAATGTTAATTCAAATTTAGTAAATCAATTTGGTAAAATAGAGGATAATTGTATAGATATTAATGATAGTATGAATATAAAGATGTATGATAGTAACAATATAACAAATAAAAACAGTATGAATATATTAATAAATAAAAGCAAGAGTTTAAATATTAAATTTAATAATGATAGCAATGTTACTCAAAATGAAGGAATACTTATAGATGATTTGGATATAAATGATGATGTAAAAATACTGAATACACAAATACATTATCATGAGTTCGTGGCGATGAAATCTTGTAGTAATTATTTAAAATACTTTCGAAAATTGTAAATTTAATATACAAAAACACGCTTTTATGCTCAGACTTAAACATCTACTAAACTTTCTATTTCAACTAAATATATTGTATTGTAATACTTTAAAAAAGAGTGTCCACTATTACGAATAGAATTAAATATAGATAGAATAAAATAGTAATAATATTATTTTTCAATTTAAAAATTCAAAATACTCGATAGTTTCACAATATTATAATTTAATATGTATATGTAATACAAATATGCACATACTCTATAACCACGTAAATATTTATGTCGTTTAAAGTTATATTTAACGAGTAATATGAATTTATAAAATCACGTGACCATTGGCGATGTTTTATACGGCGATGTTTTATTATACAACACCGGACATAAACTACAATTTAATTTTATGATTTAGCAATTCAAAAAGTATTCAAATCAATGAATTTATTCTAGATTTTCCTCGACCATAAAGAATACCGAGCCCCTAGTGATATCGTAAACTTATGATTACCTTAAACATTACACGTAAAAATGTAATTATATTTTACTCTGTTTGCGGATCAATATTTTAATAATGTTCATTGTTCACAATTCTAAACTGGATATAAAATATTATTATAAAATATGACATTAAATATGATAAAGAAATAATCATAGCTTCAAATTGGCAGTGAATGGTATTTAGTTTACTTTAGCTATTCGGAATTACATATTCCAATACAAATTATAATTCCTTATACAATATACCGTATATTATGCATAATGAAATATATAATATACCGTATATTATGCATAATGAAATATATAATACACCTAATGCTCTTACCCGAGCAAGGGAAGGTATCCTTGATTACACTTTCAATATTTTCCAATTTTAGAATCATATAATCAGGAAAATTGCGTGTGTATTAAAATATATTTTATTCGCATAATTTATTATTTAAAATCCATGAAACTATATTAATCTTACACTTTAATTAACAAATATATCTTTGTTCTGTAACTTCGCGGTGTGGTAAATAATAGAAATTATAATAAATAAATTAAAGTTTTAAAAGTAATGAATTCATTGCGTATTCATGAGAACGGAAAATTAAATGAAATCGAGAATATCAAACGCAAAATGAAAATTATTATTAAATTTGCGTACTTATGTTACATTATAATAAATATATGAATGTAAGAAAGATTCTTTATAATATAAATAATAATCAACACTATTCTTGATTTCCGAGTATGTGCCTCCAGTTATAATTCCGAGTAAGTGGTTACTCATTATTAGTGTCATTAGGTATCGTAAACTCCGACTATTGTGATATCTCCCGATGTAGTTAAGATTATCAAAGATTGTTCGGGACAAATATTATTCGTGTTGGTCATGGTTTTGCAAATAGGCTGGCGAATATCTATATAGAATGACGGAATGTATGATTCGTAAACTAGAATTTTGATTGAAAGGTTTGTAATATTGTATATTCTTCATTAGGTTGGTCATAAGCTACTCTGAAATTTGTATTGATAAATAATCTGAAATATTGATAAATATTCGAATATTGATAATTAGGAGCTTGATTGGTTATTAGGTAATTTTCTGAATTTGCTATTAGGTACTTGGGTATTGATTAGGTAATTTTGTAATTTAGTAGGTATTTGGGTATAATGGCAATTAGGTAATCTGGTATATTGACTATAATGTACTTGATTGTATTTTTAAGGCCATTGTAATGTTGAATATCTGGATTTGGAGAATTTTTATATTCAAATAAAGAATTGTCATATTTGGATATTTTTCGAGTTAATATCGTCTGTATAAATAACAAAAAATACAATTAGAAATATATTCATATTACATTCATGCATTAATATAACTCTATATATATTAACCATATATATATAAAAAATAAATAAATATATATATATATATATATATATATGTATATATATATATATATATATATATATATATATATATATATATATATACTACTATATATTACCTTTAGTTTATATATGTTGAATGCGCGGTTTCTTTGTAGTAAGATTTACTTTATATGTGCATTGTTGGTCCTGTTTTGGACGATTAGAATTAAATATACAATGCGTGATTTTAATGCATTTGTCGTCTGTTGAAGTAAGTGGTCAATTGTTCAGAGGGAAGATTATCTCCCAGGTATTTCTCCTCGTCTTCATTCCAAACAAGTCATCGATATAACCTTTTTTCCATTTCTATTATCGTTTAACGTGTGACGTTTAATGACGATATTAAACAAACAATGGCACCAATATAGCATGTAGAGATGATAAACAAAAAATACTTATGTACTTACAATTCAAGATTTCAGTTCACTAACAATTCAAGATTTGATGTTATCTAAAACATCAATTGGCCGATATTATTTAGCTATATATAATATGTACATTTGTACATAAAATATATATATATTTTAATTCGAAATATATTTCATTTAATTATTATTAATTGATTAAGTTATTAGATGAGCATCAAAAAAGCCGTACATTTTTAATTATTTATTTGAAAACGCGATTATAATGATTTTGTTAAGTTAACATAAACATATAAATAACATCTATGTACTCACTGAATTCAATAAAGAATACACTAACATTACGTGTTAATAATATTACGGTGTTCACATTACGAAGGTAGCCGAACATTAAAAGTTAAATACCTATAAGTAGACCATAGTATTAAGTGCCGTCGTTTTAGCAATTATTGATAGTGTGACTACGTTATTATTAATAATTAATTTGATGTTATATTTGGATGTTATGTTTGGAACATTTAATATATAATACTTTCTATTAAAATGTTCTACCTAAGATATTCCAAACTATTTTAGTTTTATAATCCAAGTTTGAGATCATATAATTGTCGATTAAGATTAACAAACTAAAATTAGTAAATAAATGATTACAGTTACATTACATATAGTTATATAACTATAGTTAATGCATAGATTATTTTTAAATTATAAATTTATGGTATCAAGAAATGATTATCGGAAGAGCATCAATATTAATATTATTCTATATTATACTATACTATACTATATTATACTTATACTATACTATATTATACTATACTATATTATACTATACTATATTATACTATACTATATTATACTATACTATATTATACTATACTATATTATACTATACTATATTATACTATACTATATTATACTATACTATATTATACTATACTATATTATACTATACTATATTATACTATACTATATTATACTATACTATATTATACTATACTATATTATACTATACTATATTATACTATACTATATTATACTATACTATATTATACTACATTACTAAGATATGTAATTTAGTTAATATTACAAGATTAACCTGGATTGTTTGTTATATCTTGCGGACAGAAACAATAATTTAAAATTTACTTTATGCTTTATCTATATATCAATATATATTTATATAGTAATAATATATTCACTGTTTATTGTTTATAATTAAGTTAGTTAAGTCAATTAAATAATAATCTGTATAATGGTATTATATATTTGTTATATATAAGGCAGTACAAAAAAGTAATATTGCATAATTTATATTGGAATATTAACTAAATTCTATACTAATCGTTAAACATTAAATATTATAATTATACATACTATTTATTATAATTATGTAATACTACAAATAACGGTTTAGTTTAAATAATATCATTGGTAAAACATTCACTATAGTATATATAATATTCGCATCGATTATATTTTTATCTTATAAGTTATATTTTCTAACTATATTTTTCTAATTATACTTACTTATTATATACTTATACTTATTAAATATACTCTACTATATATTATAATTATGTGCTATTGTTATTAGTCATTATAATAATATTTCATAATAATATATATAATTAATATTCCCATACCATAGATATAAAATCTCGGATTCGATATAAATATATATATATATATATCACAATCATAATTATATTAATTGAAAATAAGCTACATTCTTCAAATAATGGCTAAACTTGTAATTCGATTATTATAATCATTACTCATATCATCATGAATTACAAAACCTGACTTTAACTTACTACTTTAAATTATGTTCTAGTAATGTAAACAATAATTCTCTTTTTTACTGCCTACGAATTAATACTTACGATTTTTAATACTACGATTAACACTTTACTAATTAATGTGATATTTGTAACATAGATTGTTATACTATAATTAAAAAAATATTCATTATTATAAACTGTTTAGTTTTGTCATATAATTTCAACCTAAAAATAAATACATTATTACCTACAATTGTTAATTATTATATTAATCCTTGACTCTGAATTTTCATTGGCTTTAATATGTTTTTCTTTCTGTTCTACTTTTTCACTTCATTATCAATATCGCTGCTTACAATAAATTCCCGATACTTTCCACTTCTATATTTACGATTTGGCGAGTCCTTATTTCAGTTTCCCTGTTATTTTCATTAGTTTTATGTTCGTGATATGTTTTTATAGACAGAACCGATTTCTTTTGAATTTCGGCAGGTAAATTATTATTAGTCGAATGTTCTTTTTGTTGTTGAAGTAAACATTCACTTTCATCGGAATCAGGTGCTTGGTGATTTCTCGGTAAACGTTTACGGGGTAATCTTCTATAGTTAAATGGAAGATATCCTTGATAATAGGTTGAGTTAAAAATAGGGGTTTCCATATGTTTCTTAGTATTATTTGTAAATATTGATTGCTCGTTACATTTGAAGTGTTTTGATGATGCGAGCATCCTTCCTTCTGCCATCTCGCCCGAACATAATGCGACCTCTTTCTTACCACAATTTAGCAAACCTTCCAACTCTTCCAACTGTAATCTACGGTCCGAAAGGGATAATCGCAAAGTTCGCAATTCTATGTGTATTTTGTCGATCATTGCTTGTAATTGTAAGATATCGTAGCCCTGTGACAATGATTTACTTTTATATACATAATTGCATATATCGCAACTGCTATCGCCCTTACCACAACCATCGACTACATTAAAATTCACCTTCGATATCTGGATACCCCCACCACCCTTTTCTCCTCTGCGTATAATCATGTTAAGATTTTTCAACAGTACCAGATTTTCAATCTCCTTCGTCTCCATTTTATCCATCTCTTCACGAACGATGTTTATTAACTTCAAACGTTCGGTTTGGGGCCACTCTCGTTCCGGTTTCACGGGTAAATTCATCGAAAGGCGAGGGTGGTAGTATAATGTCGTCATCGGTGCATCGGGCGGGCAAGCTGGTAATGGACATGTGATGTAATGACAAGTGATGTAATGAGATTTAAGTTATCGAGGAGAATAGAGTATTATTTTAATATAAAGAGACTAATTTCAGTAGCGCATATACAATTAATATACCCATTACATACAACTAGATGTAATAATATTCAATATCTGAGTTATTGTTATATGATATTATTATACCTAGAACATCTCTAGTAGGCATATATTCAGTATTTGGGAAATTATCATTTTTCTTTCACTTGGTTAAACATTAAATTATCTTTACAAAATGTACTAATACTCTACTTATCAACTGTTAGCATATAAATTACCTTTATCACTTTTAGTAATAATATAATTTGCTTCTTTCTCATCAGAAGAGTTTTTCAGTGTATTTTTGTCATCTTTGTGAGATTTTCCATTACCATGCAAAGTCTTCAGACATGAAGTTCCTTCGTTACCGAATATATTATGCAAGTCTGAGAAGTCGTAAGTCAGAAGGCTGCAAGATAATTCATTAATCGAGTTTTCATCGGGAGATAACAAGGATTTAATTTCCTCAATTCCGATATCTTCTTCATAACTCACAGGTGCTTCATTACTCCCGATGATTTCTTCATTACTCCCGACGTTTTCTTCATTACTCCCGACGATTTCTTCATTACTCCCGGCGTTTTCTTCATTACTCCCGACGTTTTCTTCATTACTCCCGACGTTTTCTTCATTACTCCCGACGATTTCTTCATTACTCCCGACGTTTTCTTCATTACTCCCGACGTTTTCTTCATTACTCCCGACGTTTTCTTCATTACTCCCGATGTTTTCTTTATTACTCCCGACGTTTTCTTCATTTCTCTTGACGTTTTCTTCATTTCTCTTGACGTTTTCATCCCGGACATTTTCTATGATACTTCCGAAGTTTTCCTCTGAATTACCAATTTTACCTCTAAATCTTCCAAATATTTCTTTTGATAATACAATCGATTTCCCACTTCTGATTTCCTATAATAATAAACAATGAAATAAATTCTCTTAAAAATAATGATGATCAATTGAAGTATCCAACAATTTAATTTAGAAATATAAATAGATTACATAATAACAATTATTAGTTCTAATTAATTATATGATAAATATTTTAATTACATTTATTTTAGCTATGACTCTACATAGCGTTATTAAACATATAAATGAAATCGAGACTTTATAATTTATAGAAAATAAGAAATATGATTAATACACTACTAATATAATACTAATACACAATCGACTTACAATCGACGTACAATCAACGCACAACCAATATACAATCGACTTACAATCGACGTACAATCTATGTACAATAAATGTATTTTGGCTATACTAACATTACATGTGGTTTCTGTTTCCATGGTAACATGTTTAATTACTTCACTATCTGTTTTAAAAATAAGTTGTGTTCAAAACGCATTTCAAATTGAATATTTCGAAATTTACACTTGTATATATAAAATATATGTTATAATTTAGTAACAGGTTTTGTTGGTATGTGTATCTTTAACGATCTATAGTAATATGATATATATCATATAATATTATATACATTTATAATATATAAATATATATATAAATATGTTATGACCTACCTTGAGTTTGGGTTCATCACTGATAGTGGAATATTGCTCGGCTTTATACTATTATAGATGACAAAAGTAAATTATATTAAAACATGTTATAGATACACATGATTTACATTTCATATACTATTAACAATATAATGACATATTATAATGACATATATAAATACAATCGTAGAGGCTTGGTATAACAGGTGCTAATTGAAATATATAATTATATGAAGGCTATAGTTTTGAATTCCATTATCTATTATATAACGTTTGTCAAATCTTTAATATTTAATCTTTAATTAATCTTTAATACCGGCATATAATTAATAATAGATTATATTAGTATTCAATAATGA
>OZ038318.1:13259149-13296992 GCA_964035775.1 Osedax frankpressi
GTAACCAAATTTAAAAAGTATCAAGATATTATTATTTTTTAATTATTTAAAATTAAATAAATAACATATTCCATGTATAGATTTAATTATCTTTATATATATATATATATATATATAGATATATATATATAGATATATAGACTAATTTAAACATTGTATAATAATATAGTTATTTCCATGCATGTGGACAATGTCCACTGGACATGGAGATTAGAATAAGTTTAAATAAATATGTAAACGTAAAAACTAAGGAAGATTACCGTTTAATTTTGATACCTTTAATAATTTTGATATAATTTATCTATCGGAATATTAATTAAACGTAATGGATTCTAATATATTTCATGTCTAAGCATCACTCTATATTACTTTATATGATATATATAGTATTATGTATCCTATGCACATTATACAAGCTTTTATTCGTTACTTTATCGATTATATTTACCGTTATATGCGACTGCAGCTCACCTAACGGGCGAATATGACCACCCACTGCGATTGACCACCTCTGCTATTACCGTTGATATAAACTCATTACTAACCGTTCATGTTTCTGACCTCTCACGTGACTTCGTATCAAGGAATAGTACAGTGTGTGTATCTAGTAATTTAATATATTGATATCAGTTATCGATACAAAGCATAACATTCATAACGGCAAGTTGTTTTTAATAATGTAATTTAATTTTTTATATGTCTATCTTCAAATCATTGGTAGTATAATATAGTCAACTATCAATGATAATATAAATATAGGGTAAGTAAATACTGAGTTAGTGGTTAGTTTATTTATGGATAACGGTGATATTAATGTTTATATATAGTTTAATATCTTATTATAAATTATTCCCTGGCCAATACGAAGTATTATCTCTAAGTGCAAAGAATATACCGTATTAACAGATTGCATTTATTGAGATAACGGTCAATATTGGCTAGCCAATAGTCAGTGGTCACTGATTATTCTTCAAATGATTACATTAGAAATTGTCTGGATTTTAAAGTGAATATCGATTCGTCTAGGATTATGCAACGATATTAAAATACTCAGCAATACTCTAGCCATATTATGTTAAAGATTATTTGCTACTAAACTAGGTATATTATTGTGTTATTAAAGATACACGAAGTCTCATCATTCATATCTCTTCATTAAATATAAACACTCGTTAATAGTTAAATATATTAATATTATATAAAATTATACAATAAGTAAATATTTATGTTGTACAAAAAGTGTTTATCAGTAAACGTTAATGTAATAGATTAAATAGCTAATTAAATAATTTTAATTTGTATTGTGTACTTTTATTGTGTACTTGTATTGTGTACTTGTATTGTGTACTTGTATTGTGTACTTGTATTGTGTACTTGTATTGTGTACTTGTATTGTGTACTTGTATTGTGTACTTGTATTGTGTACTTGTATTGTGTACTTGTATTGTGTACTTGTATTGTGTACTTGTATTGTGTACTTGTATTGTGTACTTGTATTGTGTACTTGTATTGTGTACTTGTATTGTGTACTTGTATTGTGTACTTGTATTGTGTACTTGTATTGTGTACTTGTATTGTGTACTTGTATTGTGTACTTGTATTGTGTACTTGTATTGTGTACTTGTATTGTGTACTTGTATTGTGTACTTGTATTGTGTACTTGTATTGTGTACTTGTATTGTGTACTTGTATTGTGTACTTGTATTGTGTACTTGTATTGTGTACTTGTATTGTGTACTTGTATTGTGTACTTGTATTGTGTACTTGTATTGTGTACTTGTATTGTGTACTTGTATTGTGTACTTGTATTGTGTACTTGTATTGTGTACTTGTATTGTGTACTTGTATTGTGTACTTGTATTGTGTACTTTTATTGTGTACTTTTATTGTGTACTTGTATTGTGTACTTGTATTGTGTACTTGTATTGTGTACTTGTATTGTGTACTTGTATTGTGTACTTGTATTGTGTACTTTTATTGTGTACTTGTATAGTGTACTTGTATTGTGTACTTGTATTGTGTACTTGTATTGTGTACTTGTATTGTGTACTTGTATTGTGTACTTGTATTATGTACTTGTATTGTGTACTTGTATTGTGTACTTGTAATGTAAAATCTAAACTAACATTCATTATCCTCTTATCAGGTAATTATTGTTTTGAGTCGATTCTAAAAATAGATTTTGAACCGGATGGAACATGTTTATGTTAATTAAATTCCAGACATGATATTTCTAAATTGCGAATTAATTTTCTTTTGTTACAATTTCGTATTGAAAATGTTGTAGCTTACAATTTAATAAATTTGCGGGTAATTTTATATCTTATAAGTATTATATATAATATTATATTTGTATTTATATATATTTATATTTGTGTTTCTTAGTTAAAAATTATAGCTACAATCCAGGTTTTTAATAAGAATTACAAACCAAACTATCCTCACTACTAACTACTACCTCCCTATTAACTCCATAACACTTCCCTGACTACTCACTAACCAAACTTATCTATATAATCACATATATGTATAACCACGCCTATATATGTATAACCACGCCTATATGCATCCAATAATACATCCATTTTTATCAAGCTTTAATAATCACATATCAAACATGAACCCCCACACTCTATTACCTCTCCTGACTACCATTTCATTTTGTTTCTCCTAACCATACCCACATATCTAGGACTCTCCAATATCGTATCTCTTAAATATGATCCCAATTACGCTTCCCAGGAGATCCTCAACTTTACCCGATTACAGACGTAAACAATGGATGTAGTTGATAAAGAGATCGAGATCGTCGAAATGGACGATTTCGTGATGAGTCATGTGGAGAAAACACAAAGTGGTGAGTTATAAATATATGAGATCTTGAGTTCATGATGTTATGTGGAGTGATCTTGGATATAGATGGAGAGGATATAGTAGTTTTACAAGGTTAAGATCTAATGTAGTGCAACAGATATTTATAATATGTAATTATGAAGTAGATATATTTTAAATTGATAAATAAGAATTCGAATAAGATTAAAAATGTAAATAATTTTTAAAAAGGTTTATAGAAATTAATTAATTATAAAGCATATATAAATAAAGATAAACAATAATAGATACACATATTTTTAGTCTTTTGTATATTAATTAGATAGTTTAGGTATTAACTTGATATTCTAGTAGATACTCTCCAACCGTTATTTCATATTCCACAGGATTCATTTGATTCCTTTGAAATGACAAGGAACACGCTTTTTTAACATATATTACATTAATTGATTTTAATTCAATTGTCAGTTTTTATCTCTAGTATATATCTGCCTATATCATCGACATGATATATTGCTAAATGAAACTATATAAAAAGCTTAATGTTTGCAGATTGGTTGCCGGATTTGAAAAAGATTCGTCTTAAGATAGATTACCAGCAGTTGAGCATTCGTCACAAGAGAGCAGAATTTACTTCGCAAATTCCGGAGTCTGCCGGAAGTCCTTGTGTTTTATTCAGGTTTGAGTTGGACTCTAATTTCATTTAAGACTCTAATTTCATTTAAGACTCTAATTTCATTTAAGACTCTAATTTCGTTTAAGACTCTAATTTCATTTAAGACACTAATTTCGTTTAAGACTCTAATTTCATTTAAGACTCTAATTTCATTTAAGACTCTAATTTCGTTTAAGACTCTAATTTCATTTAAGACACTAATTTCGTTTAAGACTCTAATTTCGTTTAAGACTCTAATTTCATTTAAGAATAGTACCTACCATTTATAATTCATTTACTTTAATTTAATGAATTATAACAAAAAAGTAGGTAATAATTACATAATTACAATACACATTAATAGTAGTACTAGCATTGTAGAGTAGTTACAAATATCAAATATAAGTACTAGCAGTGTAAAGTAGTATTTATACTAACTCAAGAGATCAAATTAAAATAAATGAAATCTTTAAATCTACAATATAACAAATACAATTTTAAGATGTTATTTATATAGTAAATTGTATGTATATAAGTATCTAATTTATGATTTTGATTACATTATTAAAATGTAACTATTGCTTATGTAACTAAAGTTTTAAATAATAGATAAGAGGATATGTATTTATATTTCCCAAAACCAAAGAGCCATACATTGACTCAAGTTAATCGTTGCTTTAAGAAGTACATTTATTAAAAGTTACAATACTTCTGATATTCTATTCATGTATAGTGTCTACTTTATAAGTCTATTTTATAAATTTAATAATAGCAAATTTCTGAATTGTAATATGAGAAGGCACCGAGGGAAGGTTTAGTGTCTCATTAAAATAAATGAATTATGTAACTATTTTAAAAAGTATTATTATAACAGAAGTAATGATAAACTTCTGGTAATTATTGAAACAAACACATATTTAGATAAATACCTTTTTATTCAGTACATGGTACAGATGATATAATATTATATATGTTATTAATATTATATATATTATTAATATTATATATGTTATTAATATAAAGGTTATATACATATGTTTTTGAATATACTTTTATATTATCTTACTGACCCTTATACTATACCATATATATTCTAATAGCTATATTATATAATATCTATATTATATTATATTTAGATTATATAATATATATATTATATATTTTATATATTATATAATATATAAAATATATAATAGCTATATTATTTAATATATATATTATATAATATATATAGACCTACAATAATAGAAAATTAGTTTATTTGAAATAAAAATACATAATAAGTTTTTCTATTATTATCTATTACATATCGATTTTTCTTAAAATAAACTATCATATTATTATAATACGTCAGCGCTATATAGCTAGTATATATAATATATAATTGTAATAAGTATATTAATTATTATATTCGGTAGCAGTATTGTAATTAATACGGACACGACTAAACCCTCTACCTCATCGAGATATCTATATTTTCGTTCTAAGGGCCTTAAGACCTTACCTCTTACACTTTATCTTTCTTTACTAATCGAGTCTTATTCTCCTTCAATACCTTCACATACTCCTACCACAACTACTTTATCCTCATCAACATCCTTATCTATTGCTTCTTAGACCTCCCTACATTCTCTCAATCAATATCCTTCACCTTCACCAACACGTCTACATGTATTAATTTAACTAATTTATTATCACATTTCATATAAATAGACCGACTCTAATTAAAACTAAACTATAAATCTTTAGAAATTATATAAAGTTATAAATACATTTTGGAATGCATATAATGAAATTATTATAACTACACTATATACATATATATATATATATATATATATATATATGTGTGTATATATATATATATATATATGGATATATATATATATATATATATATATATATATTATATAACATGTACATTTGTAAATATATAGTAGTATGTCAGTTCACAAATTATAATTTGTTAACTATTATCTATAAAACAAAGAATACATATATTATTATAATCCGGTTATAATAATTTTATAATATTACCAAAGATACTGCGAAATAGAACAATATTCGCTATAACTATAAATACATATTGGTGGCTTTGTTATGTCTTTGGTATGTCCTTTGTTATTGTCTTTGTAAAAGGAATAACAGTCACGTAGAATATTGAGACGGGCCATATACTCCTCGGTACTCGTATGTTTACAGTAATATTGTCTAGGGAAGAATCTTAGATTATAAATAGCTTAAAATCAGTCTTCCTTATCTATTTTTTGTAAATATATTTATATTCATATATTCATACACAATTTCACAATTTCACAAATAATATATAAAATAGTCATTATATAAAATAAATCCATTATTATAAAAACAATACTATTATCTCCATGATTACGTATGGACTAAACTTATTACTTACGGTGTCTAGCTCTCCAACAGTGAATTGATATATATATAATAATGTATAAACAATAAATATATATAATACACACTATGGGATAATACATGATAAACTATGTGGCAGTACAATTATACTACAGCTATAATATCTAAACGATATTGTTCGTGGTATTATTAATTATTAATAACGCATAACTGTCAATACATATTACCAATGACTATAATCCCAGTTATTATTCCTTTTTTGAAATTATTAACATAATAATAGTACTTTGTTAAGGCTAATGGCTTTCTTATCTAATTGCATTGTTCACATGGTGTATTATTTATAATTTCTTGTCGTATATGATATAAAATATGTGTGTCTTTAAATTAAAAAATTACTATATATGAAGCTTGATTGTAAAATGAAATGTAATTACTTCTTATTATATATTATTATAATATAATTTATAGAGTATATAATTACTTAATGTAAAAATAAATAATTAAAATATTAATTATTCTTTTCAATTGTATCTTCTTTTTCATTTATTTTGTGATTATAAAAATGTAACTTATTTATAGTAAAATTCATAATCTTTACATTAATCTAAGTTGTCACCAGACAGTAATTTTAAATATTAATTGAAATCAATAAGTTGCATGTATTATTAATAAAGGAGAATTCCTTAATTTTACTCTCATGTTTTCGGAAATTCTAATATGTTCACTTTTTTGATATAAAAATCTATCGATTCATGTAAAATTTGTATTTCCGGAAGTCACTGAAAACATTATTAATCTAACATAGCATGCATAGAACTAGACGACACTCCAACATAGCTCCAACATAGCTCTAGAATACATCGATCCTCTAAATCCAAATCAAAAATCCCAAGAGAGCAATATCATCTGCTTATATAATTCACACCAACTTTACACATGCTTATATAATGTTGGTCTATAATACATCAACAACATCGATTATTATTACATAATACATAATAAGATATATGATGATAGCACATATACATTAATGAAATAGATCTACATGTTACAAATTACGTAATCTATAACTTTACTTAATCTATAACTTTTATCTGATGTATAACTATTACGTAATCTATAACTTTACATAATCTATAACTTTAAGTTAATCTATTACACTCTTACTTAATCTTTCTTAGTTTAACGAATTCATTTCGTATTTAATATACCATTTTATTGTATTCATCAATTACATAACAATCATAAGTAAGGTTACATTCTTACATATAATTACTATTTAATACTTACTTATTTTGTCATACTTCATTACAGAACAAAGTTTATTAACAATACATCTCTCGTGCAAGATTACTCGTTAAAAACCAGTCGAGTGACAAGATCAACATGTGAAGTCAAGGTGAGTAGAGGTCATAGGTTATTGAATTCTATTAAATTTAACTTGGGTTAGCTTGCAATAAATATTAATAACATAAATTCGACATTAGAACTAATAACAACATTAAAATATTTATTTTACTACATTTTTGAATATAATTATTGATATCAGATGTTCCAAATGTTTTATTATATGCGAAGTAGAATATAATAAAATGCTGTATATTATTCACATGTATATTAAAATATATTATGTATATTATATATATGCTTTTATCGTCCGCTACAATATTATACATATTCTAATCAATTCCCCATAACATAAAATAGAAAATAGAGTGTTTATAATCCTGCCGATTCATCATGTTTACTTTATCTATTATAACAAGTTAATACATGTTTTAGTGATGGTAATCTCATCATTACCTTTTGATATTTTATAAATAGATTTATCACTTAGTTTATATATTCATAGGAACTTGGGGGGTTTTTGAAAATATTATTTATAATGTCGAATTGCTTATCATAGAATACATATAATGTAAATAAGGAAACATTCATTCATATGGTATATATATTATCATACCAGTATAAAATATATTATTACGATGTAAAATATTAATCTTTGAAAATAAATGTCAGACGATAAGAAATATTATTCCCAAATATAGAATAAGTTCCTATTTCCTATAATGTTCAACAAAATATATATTTATAAATAACAAAGTGTTGTTGTTTTTATTGTAAAGCAAATATTGTCTATAATATATATATATATATATGATAATAATGTCGACAGACGAATACATATATAAATATAACTGTTTCATTATTATACTCAGATGGAGAAATGTCTAACAATAGGGAAAGAATTTAACTTTAAAATGTCGATTCCACAAAATATTGCCGATATCGGAGCTGGATATAAAAAGGAGCAGGTTACTGCAACTACTTTTTAAAACATTCCAAACATTCCACTCTATTAATTTGATTGTTAATGATATAATCATACAATAACAAAGTAATTAATAACAAAGTAATTAATAACTAAGTAATTAATAACTAAGTAATTAATAACTAAGTAATTAATAACTAAGTAATTAATAACAAAGTATGTTAACTTATGTTTGTAATATCTTAAAGGAAATCCGGAATATAGAAGGAGTAACTCAACAAGAGGAAGTAACATGGGCTGTAGATAACAATATCAAGGTCACTCATTCACTCACTCACTCACTCACTCACTCACTCACTCACTCACTCACTCACTCACTCACTCATTCACTTACTCACTCACTCACTCACTCACTCACTCTCTCACTTACTCACTCACTCACTCACTCACTCTCTCACTCACTCACTCACTCACTCACTCACTCACTCACTCACTCACTCACTCACTCTCTCACTCACTCACTCACTCACTCACACACTCACTCACTCACTCACTCACACACTAACTAACTCACTCACTCACTTACTCACTCACTCACTCACTCACTCACACACTCACTCACTCACTCACTCACTTACTCACTCACTCACTCACTCACTCTCTCACTCACTCACTCACTCACTCACTCACTCACTCACTCACTCACTCTCTCACTCACTCACTCACTCACTCACACACTCACTCACTCACTCACTCACACACTAACTAACTCACTCACTCACTTACTCACTCACTCACTCACTCACTCACACACTCACTCACTCACTCACTCACCCACTCTCTCACTCACACACCCACTCACACACTCACTCACTCACTCACTCACTCTCTCACTCACTCACTCACTCACACACCCACTCACACACTCACTCACTCACACACCCACTCACACACTCACTCACTCACTCACACACTCACTCACTCACTCACTCACTCACATAGGTACCAGATAAGAGGTATGTGATAGCAAAATTAAGAGTAATGGAACATACCTTTGCTTCTCGTTTTATTTGCAAAACTCAACTCTACGGCCGCATACATGTTGACATTCTTGATTTGCATGGTTAGGGAATCAAGTGTAAGTGCATAGAACATATATTGTAATAAGATTTAGAGGTATGGAGAGAGAGAATGAGTTATGTATTGGTATTACAGTGAGGGTAAGTATATTAGTTAGCTAAGTATGATAATATATTACTTTGTGAAAGTGAGAAGTTGAAATAAAGTTATTGGATATTTTCAATGCGGGTTTCTAACTAATATGGTATTTATTGACTAATGTGTTCGTGTATTATCAAGTGGGTTATATTATGAATTGATAAACTTAGTTACCTAATGTAACGTAATAATGTTGTTCCATATAGATAATATAATATTAATAATGAAACTATCAATAGTTTTATAATAAAATCAAAAATTTATTTATATTTAATATTATATTTATTTTTATTAATTTATAATTTGCATCTTATCTATTATTACGTAATAATAGTAGCTTGTTTCTTGTCTACTAATGAAGTAGAGAATTAAATTAAATACATTAATCCTCAAGGTTTCTTTTTATTTAACAAATAATAAGAAAACTCTGTCTAATTTTCTTATTTCTATCAACCAGTTATTTTTCTCCTAATGCTGAATAATTTGTGTACTTTATTGCAGATAAAATTTTAAAAAAGTTCAGTTTCTTGTTATGTGATGCAGTAAACATCGATTTAAAAGTTGGTTTATATCTTGACAATAATTCTTAATAACAAATATTCTCAACAAATATTCAGTAACTGTTCAAATGGTCAAGATTTATATTTTTTCAGATTATTTTCTTTGTTCTGCTATGAAGTACGAGTTCTATAATATCTGAACTCTCCCACTTTCACTTTTTCAGAGCGGTGCTAATCTCTGTCCTTTTACAATGAAGAAAGTAGGTGGATGGGTTACTTTCACAAGCAATGGTCATTCCAATTTCAGGTTGGAAGCAGTGTTATTAATATCATATCATATAATATCATATAAGTATCATATCTTAATTGAAAGTGAATATCAACATCAAATTGTTATCAACAGGTATTCTATCAAACAAAGAGTCATCATTAACGAAGGTAACTTATCGGATTTGAAGTCAGTTGATTTAGATTCGGAAAGTGAGGAGGAAGATGTTGAGAAATAGTTGATACTAAAATACAGGTTGCGGATAATATCATAACTCGGGTCTGATTTTATTAAAACTGTAGTCAAATATGAAATTCAGTTTATCATATTTAATACTTTATCTCTTTATGGAGTTCTAGCAAACAAAGTAATATAATAGGTTGATAAGTAATATGATAGGTTTATTCTTATTATCAATTAATAAATTATAAACACATATTTATTAAACTAAGTTTTTAATTTTATTACTATATTAACTATATAATCTAGATATTCAATATTCAATAATTGCTAAATAGTAATATATATAAAATTATCAAATTCATAGAAAGCGTGTAATAATGAAACATCTATTCCAAATTGCTGAAATAACAAGTTTAAGTCAAAGAACAAATTGTCCAAACAAACTACAATGGAATATATTAGAAAATGTTATTTCGAATTACTTAGATATTATTTTTTTAATTTATTTCATATTCATTTGTATTACTAAATAAAAAATACATTTTTTACATGGTGAATTTATTTATTTATCATTTCGATTGTGTTTTTGTTTTAAGATGTTTCTGAAATTGATTGAAACAGTGAAGTCAACTAGAAAAATAAATAAATGAATTGAAAATGGAACTATGACTCGATCAATCAGTTTGCAAAGATGTCAATACATCTCCGATGTCTTTGATGTTCTCTAGATCGTCGGAGAGGACATGATGTCCACACATAGGACACGGAGTGTCGGTTTCGCAGAGTCTGTTGAATTTAAAGAGAATTATTCGTACATAAAATTAATTACGAAATCTGTTACTTTCTGAGCCGATGTGAAGTTGAAAAAGGAATTTTCATTACAAAGAAATTTGTAACAAACTTTGTAAATTCACTTTTAATTGCGGGAAATTTGCAGCTGGGACATATTGTTAAATCTTCTTTGATGATGTGTCTTCCCTGTAAGTAAAAAGAAGATGGGAACACGATGGGGTTGTAAACAATAGGGTTGTAAACTATATTTATAAACTATAGGAGTTCGAATGAAAGAAATAAAACAAAAAGAAATGTAAAATAATTCTCGTAAAATCTGGGTTTAGTTCCATTGTTATTAAAATATGAACATAAGTATAACTGTATGACGCAATACTGACGCGATGACGTCACAACTAACGGTGATAATGCAATACGGTATATTGTTCTTACATTCTGGACACATAAGAGTGGTAGCAGGAATGCTGAAATCACAGTAAGGGCATTCAGATGAAATCTCTTCGAGTTCAGATTTGTCTGGTTTCCTGGATAGTGTAATTATAGTGTAATTATAGTGTAATTATAGTGTAATTATAGTGTAATTATAGTGTAATTATAGTATAATTATAGTGTAATTATAGTGTAATTATAGTGTAATTATAGTGTAATTATAGTGTAATTATAGTATAATTATAGTATAATTATAGTGTAATTACAGTGTAATTATAGTGTAATTATAGTATAATTATAGTGTAATTATAGTGTAATTATAGTATAATTATAGTATAATTATAGTGCAATTATAGTGCAATTATAGTGTAATTATAGTGTAATTATAGTGTAATTATAGTATAATTATAGTGTAATTACAGTGTAATTATAGTGTAATTATAGTGTAATTATAGTGTAATTATAGTGTAATTATAGTGTAATTATAGTGTAATTATAGTGTAATTATAGTGTAATTATAGTGTAATTATAGTGTAAATACAGTGTAATTACAGTGTATTTATAGTGTAATTACAGTGTATTTATAGTGTAAATACAGTGTAATTATAGTGTAATTATAGTGAAATACAGTGTAATTATAGTGTAATTATAGTGTAATTACAGTGTAATTATAGTGTAATTATAGTGTAATTATAGTGTAATTATAGTGTAATTATAGTGTAATTATAGTGTAATTATAGTGTAATTACAGTGTAATTACAGTGTAATTATAGTGTAATTATAGTGTAATTATAGTGTAATTATAGTGAAATACAGTGTAATTATAGTGTAATTATAGTGTAATTACAGTGTAATTATAGTGTAATTATAGTGTAATTATAGTGTAATTATAGTGTAATTATAGTGTAATTATAGTGTAATTATAGTGTAATTATAGTGTAATTACAGTGTAATTATAGTGTAATTATAGTGTAATTACAGTGTATTTATAGTGTAATTATAGTGTAAATACAGTGTAATTACAGTGTAATTATAGTGTAATTACAGTGTAATTATAGTGTAATTATAGTGTAATTATAGTGTAATTATAGTGAAATACAGTGTAATTATAGTGTAATTATAGTGTAATTACAGTGTAATTATAGTGTAATTATAGTGTAATTATAGTGTAATTATAGTGTAATTATAGTGTAATTATAGTGTAATTATAGTGTAATTATAGTGTAATTACAGTGTAATTATAGTGTAATTATAGTGTAATTACAGTGTAATTATAATGTAATTATAGTGTAATTATAGTGTAATTATAGTGTAAATACAGTGTAATTACAGTGTATTTATAGTGTAATTATAGTGTAATTATAGTATAATTATAGTGTAATTACAGTGTAATTATAATGTAATTACAGTGTATTTATAGTATAATTATAGTGTAATTATAGTGTAATTATAGTGTAATTATAGTGTAATTATAATTTAATTATAGTGTAATTATAGTGTAATTATAGTGTAATTATAGTGTAATTATAGTGTAATTATAATTTAATTATAGTGTAATTATAGTGTAATTATAGTGTAATTATAGTGTAATTATAGTGTAATTATAGTGTAATTACAGTGTAATTATAGTGTAATTATAGTGTAATTATAGTGTAATTATAGTGAAATACAGTGTAATTATAGTGTAAATACAGTGTAATTACAGTGTATTTATAGTATAATTATAGTGTAATTATAGTGTAATTACAGTGTAATTATAGTGTAATTATAGTGTAATTATAGTGTAATTATAGTGTAATTATAGTGTAATTATAGTGTAATTACAGTGTAATTATAGTGTAATTACAGTGTAATTATAATGTAATTATAGTGTAATTATAGTGTAATTATAGTGTAAATACAGTGTAATTACAGTGTATTTATAGTATAATTATAGTGTAATTACAGTGTAATTATAATGTAATTATAGTGTAATTATAGTGTAATTATAGTGTAAATACAGTGTAATTACAGTGTATTTATAGTATAATTATAGTGTAATTATAGTGTAATTACAGTGTAATTATAGTGTAATTATAGTGTAATTATAGTGTAATTATAATGTAATTATAGTGTAAATACAGTGTAATTACAGTGTATTTATAGTATAATTATAGTGTAATTATAGTGTAATTATAGTGTAATTATAGTGTAATTATAGTGTAATTATAGTGTAATTACAGTGTATTTATAGTGTAAATACAGTGTAATTATAGTGTAATTATAGTGTAATTATAGTGTAATTATAGTGTAATTACAGTATAATTATAGTGTAATTATAGTGTAATTATAGTGTAATTACAGTGTAATTATAGTGAAATACAGTGTAATTATAGTGTAATTATAGTGTAATTATAGTGTAATTACAGTGTAATTATAGTGTAATTATAGTGTAATTATAGTGTAATTATAGTGTAATTATAGTGTAAATACAGTATAATTATAGTGTAATTATAGTGTAATTATAGTGTAATTACAGTGTAATTATAGTGAAATACAGTGTAATTATAGTGTAATTATAGTGTAATTATAGTGTAATCATGGTGTAATTATAGTGTAATTACAGTGTATTTAAAGTATAATTATAGTGTAATTATAGTGTAATTACAGTGTAATTATAGTGTAATTACAGTGTAATTATAGTGTAATTATAGTGTAATTATAGTGTAATTATAGTATAATTATAGTGTAATTACAGTGTAATTATAATGTAATTACAGTGTATTTATAGTATAATTATAGTGTAATTATAGTGTAATTATAGTGTAATTATAGTGTAATTATAATTTAATTATAGTGTAATTATAGTGTAATTATAGTGTAATTATAGTGTAATTATAGTGTAATTATAATTTAATTATAGTGTAATTATAGTGTAATTATAGTGTAATTATAGTGTAATTACAGTGTATTTATAGTGTAAATACAGTGTAATTATAGTGTAATTATAGTGTAATTATAGTGTAATTATAGTGTAATTACAGTATAATTATAGTGTAATTATAGTGTAATTATAGTGTAATTACAGTGTATTTATAGTGTAAATATAGTGTAATTATAGTGTAATTATAGTGAAATACAGTGTAATTATAGTGTAATTATAGTGTAATTATAGTGTAATTATAGTGTAATTATAGTGTAATTACAGTGTAATTATAGTGAAATACAGTGTAATTATAGTGTAATTATAGTGTAATTATAGTGTAATCATGGTGTAATTACAGTGTATTTATAGTGAAATACAGTGTAATTATAGTGTAAATACAGTATAATTACAGTGTAATTATAGTGTAAATATAGTGTAATTATAGTGTAATTATAGTGTAATTATAGTGTAATTATAGTGTAATTATAGTGTAATTATAGTGTAATTATAGTGTAAATACAGTATAATTATAGTATAATTATAGTGTAATTATAGTGTAATTACAGTGTAATTATAGTGTAATTATAGTGTAATTATAGTGTAATTATAGTGTAATTATAGTGTAATTATAGTGTAATTATAGTGTAATTATAGTGTAATTACAGTGTAATTATAGTGTAATTATAGTGTAATTACAGTGTAATTATAGTGTAATTATAGTGTAATTATAGTGTAATTATAGTGTAAATACAGTATAATTATAGTGTAATTATAGTGTAATTATAGTGTAATTACAGTGAAATACAGTGTAATTATAGTGTAATTATAGTGTAATTATAGTGTAATCATGGTGTAATTATAGTGTAATTACAGTGTAATTATAGTGTAATTATAGTGTAATTATAGTGTAATTATAGTGTAATTATAGTGTAATTATAGTGTAAATACAGTGTAAATACAGTATAATTATAGTGTAATTATAGTGTAATTATAGTGTAATTATAGTGAAATACAGTGTAATTATAGTGTAATTATAGTGTAATCATGGTGTAATTATAGTGTAATTACAGTGTAATTACAGTGTAATTATAGTGTAATTATAGTGTAATTATAGTGTAATTATAGTGTAATTACAGTGTAATTATAGTGTAATTACAGTATAATTACAGTGTAATTATAGTGTAATTATAGTGTAATTATAGTGTAATTACAGTATAATTATAGTGTAATTATAGTGTAATTATAGTGTAATTACAGTGTAATTATAGTGTAATTACAGTGTAATTATAGTGTAATTATAGTGTAATTATAGTGTAATTATAGTGTAATTACAGTGTAATTATAGTGTAATTACAGTATAATTATAGTGTAATTATAGTGTAATTATAGTGTAATTATAGTGTAATTATAGTGTAAATACAGTATAATTATAGTGTAATTATAGTGTAATTATAGTGTAATTACAGTGTAATTATAGTGAAATACAGTGTAATTATAGTGTAATTATAGTGTAATTATAGTGTAATCATGGTGTAATTATAGTGTAATTACAGTGTAATTATAGTGTAATTATAGTGTAATTATAGTGTAATTATAGTGTAATTATAGTGTAATTATAGTGTAATTATAGTGTAAATACAGTATAATTATAGTGTAATTATAGTGTAATTATAGTGTAATTACAGTGTAATTATAGTGAAATACAGTGTAATTATAGTGTAATTATAGTGTAATTATAGTGTAATTATAGTGTAATCATGGTGTAATTATAGTGTAATTATAGTGTAATTACAGTGTAATTATAGTGTAATTATAGTGTAATTATAGTGTAATTATAGTGTAATTATAGTGTAATTACAGTGTAATTATAGTGTAATTACAGTATAATTACAGTGTAATTATAGTGTAATTATAGTGTAATTATAGTGTAATTACAGTATAATTATAGTGTAATTATAGTGTAATTATAGTGTAATTATAGTGTAATTATAGTGTAAATACAGTGTAATTATAGTGTAATTACAGTATAATTACAGCGTAATTATAGTGTAATTATAGTGTAATTATAGTGTAATTACAGTATAATTATAGTGTAATTATAGTGTAATTATAGTGTAATTATAGTGTAATTATAGTGTAAATACAGTGTAATTATAGTGTAATTACAGTATAATTACAGTGTAATTATAGTGTAATTATAGTGTAATTATAGTGTAATTACAGTATAATTATAGTGTAATTATAGTGTAATTATAGTGTAATTATAGTGTAATTATAGTGTAATTATAGTGTAATTATAGTGTAATTATAGTGTAATTATAGTGTAATTATAGTGTAATTATAGTGTAATTACAGTGTAATTATAGTGTAAATACAGCGTAATTATAGTGTAATTATAGTGTAATTATAGTGTAATTATAGTGTAAATACAGTGTAATTATAGTGTAAATACAGTGTAATTATAGTGTAATTATAGTGCAATTATAGTGTAATTATAGTATAATTACAGTGTAATTATAGTGTAATTATAGTGTAATTATAGTGTAATTATAGTGTAAATACAGTATAATTATAGTGTAATTATAGTGTAATTATAGTGTAATTATAGTGTAATTATAGTGTAATTACAGTGTAATTATAGTGTAATTACAGTGTAATTATAGTGTAATTATAGTGTAAATACAGTATAATTATAGTGTAATTATAGTGTAAATACAGTGTAATTATAGTGTAAATACAGTGTAATTATAGTGTAATTATAGTGCAATTATAGTGTAATTATAGTATAATTACAGTGTAATTATAGTGTAATTATAGTGTAATTATAGTGTAATTATAGTGTAAATACAGTATAATTATAGTGTAATTATAGTGTAATTATAGTGTAATTATAGTGTAAATACAGTATAATTACAGTGTAATTATAGTGTAATTATCGTGTAATTATAGTGTAATTATAGTGTAATTACAGTGTAATTATAGTGTAATTACAGTATAATTATAGTGTAATTATAGTGTAATTATAGTGTAATTATAGTGTAATTATAGTGTAATTACAGTATAATTATAGTGTAATTATAGTGTAATTATAGTGTAATTACAGTGTAATTACAGTGTAATTATAGTGTAATTACAGTGTAATTATAGTGTAAATACAGCGTAATTATAGTGTAATTATAGTGTAATTATAGTGTAATTATAGTGTAAATACAGTGTAATTATAGTGTAAATACAGTGTAATTATAGTGTAATTATAGTGCAATTATAGTGTAATTATAGTATAATTACAGTGTAATTATAGTGTAATTATAGTGTAATTATAGTGTAATTATAGTGTAATTACAGTGTAATTATAGTGTAATTATAGTGTAAATACAGTGTAATTATAGTGTAAATACAGTGTAATTATAGTGTAATTATAGTGCAATTATAGTGTAATTATAGTATAATTACAGTGTAATTATAGTGTAATTATAGTGTAATTATAGTGTAATTATAGTGTAATTATAGTGTAATTACAGTGTAATTATAGTGTAATTATAGTGTAATTATAGTGTAATTATAGTGTAATTATAGTGTAATTATAGTGTAATTACAGTGTAATTATGGTTAAATTACAGTGTAATTATAGTGTAAATACAGTGTAATTATAGTGTAATTATAGTGTAATTATAGTGTAAATACAGTGTAATTATAGTGTAAATACAGTGTAATTATAGTGTAAATACAGTGTAATCATAGTGTAATTATAGTGTAATTATAGTGTAATTATAGTGTAATTATAGTGTAATTATTGTGTAAATACAGTGTAATTATAATGTAATTATAGTGTAAATACAGTGTAATTATAGTGTAATTATAGTGTAATTATAGTGTAATTACAGTGTAATTATAGTGTAATTACAGTGTAATTATAGTGTAATTATAGTGTAATTATCTTTAATTAGTACAAAATTAATTCAAAATATTACTTGAATTTGATTTTTAAATTGAATTTTAACAAATCAGATTTACATTAAAAGAGTCTAGAATATTTATATTAAAATAGTCTTAAATTTATTTTTAACTGTACTCCATTATTAATTATGTACTAATTATGATTTAAATAATGACTACATTTTATCGCATAGAAATTATACACATCAATCATATAGCCAGTATTAATAATGATATCAATTATTTTATATTCATTAAATTTAATTTAAACATGTCAATTACATATTTAATAAATTCAACTTAAAATTTGTTCATTTCTAATGTAAAAACCTGACAATGGTCTCAATTTTCTTGCGGTATTTGGAATCAATCTTGTCTCTGTACTCAACTCTCATCAACATTGCGGCAAAAGAGAAGGCAGAGGCCATTAAACCGGTCCTAAAACACTCAATGACCGTAGAGGTCAGTATAGGCACAATGTCTGGTGAAGCAAGTTCAGAATTACTATGATATTTTTAACACGATGACAAAATTGTATCACTAAAATAAGGCAATACTTTGCCATTAATATAAAATAGGCAATACTTTGCCATTAATATAAAATAGGCAATACTTTGCCATTAATATAAAATAGGCAATACTTTGCCATTAATATAAAATAGGCAATACTTTGCCATTAATATAAAATAGGCAATACTTTGCCATTAATATAAAATAGGCAATACTTTGCCATTAATATAAAATAGGCAATAATTTGCCATTAATATAAAATAGGCAATACTTTGCCATTAATATAAAATAGGCAATACTTTGTCATTAATATAAATAGGCAATACTTTGCCATTAATATAAAATAGGCAATACTTTGCCATTAATATAAAATAGGCAATACTTTGCCATTAATATAAAATAGGCAATACTTTGCCATTAATATAAAATAGGCAATACTTTGTCATTAATATAAATAGGCAATACTTTGCCATTAATATAAAATAGGCAATACTTTGTCATTAATATAAATAGGCAATACTTTGCCATTAATATAAAATAGGCAATACTTTGCCATTAATATAAAATAGGCAATACTTTGCCATTAATATAAAATAGTCAATACTTTGCCATTAATATAAAATAGGCAATACTTTGCCATTAATATAAAATAGTCAATACTTTGCCATTAATATAAAATAGGCAATACTTTGTCATTAATATAAATAGGCAATACTTTGCCATTAATATAAAATAGGCAATACTTTGTCATTAATATAAATAGGCAATACTTTGCTATTAATATAAAATAGGCAATACTTTGCCATTAATATAAAATAGGCAATACTTTGCCATTAATATAAATAGGCAATACTTTGCCATTAATATAAATAGGCAATACTTTATCATTAATATAAAATAGGCACAACTTTGCCATTAATATAAATAGGCAATACTTTGCCATTAATATAAAGAGGCAATACTTTGCCATTAATATAAAATAGGCAATACTTTGCCATTAATATAAAATAGGCAATACTTTGCCATTAATATAAAGAGGCAATACTTTGTCATTAATATAAAATAGGCAATACTTTGCCATTAATATAAAATAGGCAATACTTTGCCATTAATATAAAATAGGCAATACTTTGCCATTAATATAAAATAGGCAATACTTTGCCACTACAAACGTGAGGGAAATTTGCTAATATTGTTTGCAACTCTTATCAACATTCGAGCTCCTTTCAAATGGTCATCTCTTTTCACATGAACCTTGAGAAGATGGTTACGCAATTGTTTATTGTAAGTAGAGGTGTAGTTATCCTTAGTTATCACTATAAATGGATACTGACTCCACTAACTGATATTGACTTCTTGCACCCAAACTCTATAACTAACCTTGACCAGAATGTAGCTGTGAAGAATCATGAGGTTTATTGACATTTCAGCGGGAATTTTAATTTCCTGCTTTCTTAATTCTCTGTACATAGAGTACAATACATCGTGAGCACTACGGTAGTTTCCTGATATAGGGGGAGTGGGGTTATATGGTTGTGGAGTTATTGGGGTAGTGGTATTATGGGGGTAGTGGTGTTATGGTGGGAGTGGGGTTATGGGCATAGTGGTTATATGGGGGTAGTGTTGTTATGGGTGTAGTGGTGTTATGGGGATAGTGGTGTTATGGTGGGAGTGGGGTTATGGGGGAGTAAGGTTATGGGGGTAGTGGTGTTATGGGGGTAGTGTTGTTATGGGCGTAGTGGTGTTATGGGGTAGCAGTATTATGGAGGGAGTGGTGTTATGGGGAGAATGGGGCTATAGGGGAGGTGGTGTTGTGGGGGTAGTGGTGTTATGGGGGAGGCGGGGTTATGGGGTAATGGTATTATGGGGAGATTGGAGTTATGGGGGAGTAGTGTTATGGAGGTAGTGTTGTTATGGGGGTAGTGGTGCTATGGGGTAGTAGTATTATGGGGGAGTGGTGTTATGAGGAGAGTGGGGCAGTGGTGGGAGTGGTGTTGTGGGGGTATTGGTGTTATGGGGGAGGTAGGATTATGGGGGTAGTGGTTATTGGGGTTATGTAGTTACGGAAAGTGGTGCTATGGGTTTATATATGCAGGGTACATATATATATGTGTGTGTAGGGTGTATATGTATGTATGAGTTTTTGAGAGAGTTGCTGAAATAGTGGAATAGTGGATAGTGGAATTAGGTATTTGTTGTTTTTAGTCACATGTATGAGATCACTTCATTACATAATCATTATTGTATCATCGCTAGTACATTATAACTATTGCACCATAGTTATTAAGTAATAATTACTTACCAGCATTCTGCTCCTCCCTAGAAATAATAATTGCAGTTCTTGCAGCCTCTCGGAATTGTTTTAAAGCCATGTATAGTTTGAAGAGGTATTTGGCATCCTTAGGAGGAGTGACATAGGGTCAGATTTCAAATTAAAAGAATACAAAAATATAAATAAAAAAAATAATTGAAAAAAAATAGTTCTTAAAAAATTAAAAATAAATGAAAAAATATAAATTTTTCGAAAATTATTTCTACAAATTATAATTTTCTATTTCTCTGTTCTTTATTGTTCTTTATTGATCCTTATTGTGTGATGAATCATCACTAATATAACTTGAAACTATTAAGAATACTCTATATCAACAATACTTCAATAGACTCTCAAATGAAACAACATTATCATGATTACATTATTACACATGCTTACATTACCTGACATAACTCTATATTACCTACCATAACTCTACATTACCTGCCATAACTCTACATTACCTGCCATAACTCTACATTACCTGCCATACCTCTACATTACCTGCCATACCTCTACATTACCTGCCACATGCTCTACATTACCTGCCACATGCTCTACATTACCTGCCATACCTCTGCATTACCTGTCACATGCTCTACATTACCTGCCACATGCCCTACATTACATGCCATACCTCTACATTACCTGTCATACCTTTACATCACTTGCCATACCTCTATATTACATGCCATACCTCTATATTACATGCCATACCTCTACATTACCTGTCATACCTTTACATTACTTGCCATACCTCTACATTACCTGCCATACCTCTACATTACCTGCCATACCTCTAGATTACCTGCCACATGCTCTACATTACCTGCCACATGCTCTACATTACCTGCCATAACTCTACATTACCTGCCATATGCTCTACATTACCTGCCACATGCTCTACATTACATGCCATAACTCTACATTACCTGCCATACCTCTACATTACTTGCCATACCTCTACATTACCTGCCATACCTCTACATTACATGCCATACCTCTACATTACCTGCCACATGCTCTACATTACCTGCCACATGCTCTACATTACATGCCATACCTCTACATTACCTGTCATACCTCTACATTACATGCCATACCTCTACATTACCTGTCATACCTTTAAATTACTTACCATACCTCTACATTACTTGCCATACCTCTACATTACCTGCCATACCTCTACATTACCTGTCATACCTTTACATTACTTGCCATACCTCTACATTACCTGCCATACCTCTACATTACCTGCCATACCTCTACATTACTTACGACATATTAAACTACTCATTATTTATCTAATATAAGTAATGTCAATATCATCTTGTCAATATCATCTTCCACTAAATCCTTAGCCCTGTTTTAAAGCTCTCTATTCTTCCTCTAGGTCCCCATACCATCGTAAGACCCTCTCAGAATCTCCTTCCAATAACCTTAGACAATTATTCCCTCCCGTATATTCCCACCTATACTACGACCCCATATATTCCCACCACTAATCAAGGTCCACTATTCCCACCTTGGGTTGCCCATCTTTAACACCCATGAGGAAATCAAGTAATAAAGCCGTTAGAATTTCATCTCCATCAGTTTTACAAATCACGTCGATTGCAACATCAATTGCTTTATTGCAATTACATTTCAGACTATTACTCAAGGCCTGGCGAGAAGATGAGGAACTAGTTATTTAATAGGGCAATGGGGGTAATATAGGGTTTGGAGAAAGGGGTAAGAAAGTGGGGGTAAGATAGGATCTGGAGAGGGGGTAAGATAGGATCTGGAGAGAGGGTTAAGATAGGATCTGGAGAGGGGGTAAGCGAGGGTCTGGAGAGGGGGCAATATTGTGAGGGTAAGATAGGGTCTGGAGATGGGTCTGGGGAGGGGTGAGATATTGGGGGTAAGATAGGGTCTGGAGAGGGGGTAATATAGGGTCTGGAGAGAGGGATAAGATAGTGGGTGTAAGATAGGGTCTGGAGAGAGGGGTAAGATAGTGGGGGTAATATAGGGTCTGGAGAGGGGTTAAGATAGGATCTGGAAAAGTTGTAAGATAGGGTCTGGAGAGAGGGGTAAGATAGTGTGGGTAAGATAGGGTATGGAGGGAAGGATAAGATAGTGAGGTTAAGATAGGGTTTGGAGAGAGGGGTAAGATAGTGGGGGTAATATAGGGTCTGGAGAGAAGGATAAGATAGTGGGGGTAATATAGGGTCTGGAGAGAGGGGTAAGATAGGGTCTAGAGAGAGGGGTAAGATAGTGGGGGTAATATAGGGTCTGGAGAGGGGGGTAAGATAGTATCTGGAGAGGGGGTAAGCGAGGGTCTGGGGAGGGGGAAAGATTGTGAGGGTAAGATAGGGTCTGGAGATGGGTCTGGGGAGGGGTGAGATATTGGGGGTAAGATAAGATCTGGAGAGAGGGTTAAGATAGGATCTGGAGAGGGGGTAAGCGAGGGTCTGGAGAGGGGGCTGAGATATTGGGGGTAAGATAGGGTCTGGAGAGGGGTAATATAGGGTCTGGATAAAGAGGTAAGATAGTGGAGGTAATATAGGGTCTGGAGAGGGGAGTAAGATAGTTGAGGTAAGATAGGGTTTGGAGAGAGGGGTAAGATAGGGTCTGGAAAGAGGGATAAGATAGTGGGTGTAAGATAGGGTCTGGAGAGAGGGGTAAGATAGGATCTGGAAAAGTGGTAAGACAGGGTCTGGAGAGAGGGGTAAGATAGTGTGGGTAAGATAGGGTATGGAGGGAAGGATAAGATAGTGAGGTTAAGATAGGGTTTGGAGAGAGGGGTAAGATAGTGGGGTAAGATAGGGTCTGGAGAGAAGGATAAGATAGTGGGGGTAATATAGGGTCTGGAGAGAGGGGTAAGATAGGGTCTAGAGAGAGGGGTAAGATAGTGGGGGTAATATAGGGTCTGGAGAGGGGGGTAAGATAGGATCTGGAGAGAAGGATAAGATAGTAGGGGTAAGATAGGGTCTGGAGAGAAGGATAAGATAGTGGGGGTAATATAGAGTCTGGAGAGAGGGGTAAGATAGTGGGGGTAAAATAGGGTCTGGAGAGGGGGGTAAGATAGTGGGGGTAAGATAGGGTCTGGATAGGGGGTAAGATAGGGTCTGGAGAGGTGGTAAGATAGGGTCTGGAGAGAGGTGTAAGATAGAGTCTGGAGAGGGGAGTAAGATATTGAGGGTAAGATAGGGTCAGGAGATGGGAGTAATATAGTGAGGGTAAGATAGGGTCTGGAGATGGGGGTAAGATAGTGGGGGTAAGATAGGATCTAGACAGTTTGCTACATATGACGATAACTTTTCTAAAGACATGCAGTAAAATCATGCAGTAAAGTTGCAAAATAAAAATGTATGTAACTTATGTACTTGTAACTTATGTACCTTCACATGTACTTGTAACTTATGTACTTTCACTTGTACTTGTAACTTATGTACTTTCACTTATACTTGTAACTTATATACTTTCAAATGTACTTGTAACTTATGTACTTTCACATGTACTTGTAACTTATGTACCTTCACATGTACTTGTAACTTATGTACTTTCACTTGTACTTGAAATGTATGTACTTTCACTTGTATTTGTAACTTATGTACCTTCACATGTACTTGTAACTTATGTACTTTCACTTATACTTGTAACTTATATACTTTTAAATGTACTTGTAACTTATGTACTTTCACATGTACTTGTAACAAATGTACCTCCACTTGTACTTGTAACTTATTTACCTCCACTTGTACTTACTTATTCACTAATAATCTTCTAGTTAAAAGTTACTTTCTAATACATTGAATCAAGTATTAGTATCAATGATTACAGAATATTTAAATGACTCTATTGACTTTAACATTGAAATGAAGACATTTCATTATAAAATAGGTTTGCTCTTCAAATCGAATGTACTCGTGTGAATACATCACCTCATTTAGAACTAACTTTCCTCGAGCGTTTGCGACTTCCTAGCACGTCATTTGCAATTAACCTTTTGGTATTGGCACTCTCTCTTTCAGGAACCAATTCAGTTCCGAGTAAGATGGTCATTCTAGTTACCTTTGGAGTATTGTCGATTTCACCCATCAAATAGCCAATCAGCTGTCGAGTAAGTAGGTCACTATTTGCTCGTCCAATCGTTGTGATCGCCATTTCTAGTGAAGGAATTTCGCCATTTTCGTCAACATTTGAAGCTGGACATCTCAGGAAATACTTTAAAGCCTGATAATGGTCGTAGCTAGGGGAGGGACTAGGGGAGGGGCTAGGGGAGGGGCTAGGGGAGGGGCTAGGGGAGGGGCTAGGGGAGGGGCTAGGGGAGGGGCTAGGGGAGGGGCTAGGGGAGGGGCTAGGGGAGGGACTAGGGGAGGGTCTAGGGGGAGGAGCTAGGGTGAGGGGCTAGGGGGAGGGCCTAGGGGAGGGGCTAGTGGAGGGGCTAGGGGGAGGAGCTAGGGTGAGGGGCTAGGGGGATGGGCTAGGGGAGGGACTAGGGGAGGGGCTAGGGGAGGGGCTAGGGGAGGGGCTAGGGAAGGAGCAAGGGAGAGGGGCTAGGGGAGGGGCTAGGGGAGGGGCTAAGGGAGGGGCTAGGGGAGGGACTAGGGGAGGGACTAGGGAAGGAGCAAGGGAGAGGGGCTAGGGGAGGGGCTAGGGGGAGGGGCTAGGGGGATGGGCTAGGGGAGGGACTAGGGGAGGGGGTAGGGGAGGGGCTAGGGGAGGGGCTAGGGAAGGAGCAAGGGGGAGGGACTAGGGGAGGGTACTAGGGGAGGGAGGATAGGGTTAGGGCTAGGGGAGGGACTAGGGGAGGGACTAGGGAAGGAGCAAGGGAGAGGGGCTAGGGGGGGCTAGGGGGAGGGGCTAGGGGGATGGGCTAGGGGAGGGACTAGGGGAGGGGGTAGGGGAGGGGCTAGGGGAGGGGCTAGGGAAGGAGCAAGGGGGAGGGACTAGGGGAGGGGCTAGGGGAGGGACTAGGGGAGGGGCTAGGGAAGGAGCAAGGGAGAGGGGCTAGGGGAGGGGCTAGGGGAGGGACTAGGGGAGGGGCTAGGGGAGGGACTAGGGGAGGGACTAGGGGAGGGGCTAGTGGAGGGGCTAGGGGGAGGAGCTAGGGTGAGGGGCTAGGGGGATGGGCTAGGGGAGGGACTAGGGGAGGGGCTAGGGGAGGGGCTAGGGGAGGGGATAGGGGAGGGGCTAGGGAAGGAGCAAGGGAGAGGGGCTAGGGGGATGGGCTAGGGGAGGGACTAGGGGAGGGGCTAGGGGAGGAGCAAGGGAGAGGGGCTAGGGGAGGGGCTAGGGGAGGGACTAGGGGAGGAGCTAGGGGAGGGACTAGGGGAGGGGCTAGGGGGAGGAGCTAGGGTGAGGGGCTAGGGGGATGGGCTAGGGGAGGGACTAGGGGAGGGGGTAGGGGAGGGACTAGGGGAGGGGCTAGGGCGAGGGGCTAGGGGGAGGGGCTAGGGGGAGGGGCTAGGGGAGGGGCTAGGGGGAGGGGCTAGGGGAGGGGCTAGGGGAGGGTCTAGGGGGGCTAGGGAAGGGGCTAGTGGGAGGGGCTATGGGGAGGGGCTATGGGGAGGGGCTATGGGGAGGGGCTATGGGGAGGGGCTATGGGGAGGGGCTATGGAGAGGGGCTATGGGGAGGGGCTATGGGGAGGGGCTATGGGGAGGGGCTATGGGGAGGGGCTATGGGGAGGGGCTATGGGGAGGGGCTATGGGGAGGGGCCATGGGGAGGGGCTAGGGGAAGAGCAAGAGGCATGGCTAAAGGAGGGACTAGAGGAGAGTTGACTAGGAAAGATAGGATAGGAGAGGGTACTAGGGGAGGGAGGATAGGGTTAGGGCTAGGAGTGGAGCTAGAGGTGTGGTTAGGGGATGGACTAGGGGAGGAGCTAGTGGAGGAATTATTGGAGGGACTTGGGGAGGGGGATATAGGGAGCTAGGGGAGGATCTAGAGAAGGGACTAGGGCTAGAGGGGATAGGATTATAGGGGGTGCTAAGGGCTAGAGGGAGGGATATGGAAGGAGCTATGAGAGAGGGCTAGGTGAGAGGGGACTATGGAAGGGGCTAGAAGAGGGAATAGGGGAATACTAAGTGATATGAGTTGGACTTTCAGTTACTACTTCAACTCTTAAAAGAAATCTGGCAGTTGTAGAGTCTAGGACTGAGATGGGGCTACTTTGAAAAGAAGATCTAAGGAGGGGCATGTCTAGAAATATAAAGATGTCTATTAGGATGTCTATAGACAATTCCTAAACATAACTAGTTATTTAATATTATTTTACAATACATATGTATTACAAATTAAACTGCACACTTTTAAGAGGATTAATATATAGATATAATAAAATAAAGATCTTTACTTATTATAATAGAAATTAGATTTTATAATCTTTGTAAATTAATAAATATATAAAATATTAATAAGAATTATCTATTTATTACCTGATTATTAAGATTATACATTTTTTCATTAACCCAATAAAGTACTTTCTAACATTTAACTATATAAATTAAATAAATGGTAAAAAAACTTAAATAAATGGTAAAAACTAAAACAAATGCATTCATATTATATAAATTAAAGGTATAAATGTTATTTTCATCAGCAAAATAATTTGTTACACTAGAACTTTATGGAGTTTTTTGTATAAACTAAGAAAATAAAATTCATGCAATGACATGCTAAGAGTAGAGGGGAGGGCAGGGCAGGGCAGGGCAGGGCAGGGCAGGGCAGGGCAGGGCAGGGCAGGGCAGGGCAGGGCAGGGCAGGGCAGGGGGGAGGGCAGGGGAGGGCAGGGAGGGCAGGGGAGGGAGGGGCAGGGGAGGGCAGGGGAGGGCAG
This sequence comes from Osedax frankpressi, assembly GCA_964035775.1. NCBI lineage: Eukaryota > Metazoa > Annelida > Polychaeta > Sabellida > Siboglinidae > Osedax > Osedax frankpressi. The sequence continues at coordinate 13,287,165 of OZ038318.1, forward strand.
AGGAGGGCAGGGGAGGGCAGGGGAGGGCAGGGGAGGGCAGGGGAGGGCAGGGGAGGGCAGGGGAGGGCAGGGGAGGGCAGGGGAGGGCAGGGGAGGGCAGGGGAGGGCAGGGGAGGGCAGGGGAGGGGAGGGCAGGGGAGGGGAGGGCAGGGGAGGGCAGGGGAGGGCAGGGGAGGGCAGGGGAGGGCAGGGGAGGGCAGGGGAGGGCAGGGGAGGGCAGGGGAGGGCAGGGGAGGGCAGGGGAGGGCAGGGGAGGGCAGGGGAGGGCAGGGGAGGGCAGGGGAGGGCAGGGGAGGGCAGGGGAGGGCAGGGGAGGGCAGGGGAGGGCAGGGGAGGGCAGGGGAGGGCAGGGGAGGGCAGGGGAGGGCAGGGGAGGGCAGGGGAGGGCAGGGGAGGGCAGGGGAGGGCAGGGGAGGGCAGGGGAGGGCAGGGGAGGGCAGGGGAGGGCAGGGGAGGGCAGGGCAGAGCAGAGCTGAGCTGAGCAGAGCAGAGCAGAGCAGAGCAGAGCAGAGCAGAGCAGAGCAGAGCAGAGCAGAGCAGAGCAGAGCAGAGCAGAGCAGAGCAGAGCAGAGCAGAGCAGAGCAGAGCAGAGCAGAGCAGAGCAGAGCAGAGCAGAGGAGAGGAGAGGAGAGGAGAGGAGAGGAGAGGAGAGGAGAGGAGAGGAGAGGAGAGGAGAGGAGAGGAGAGGAGAGGAGAGGAGAGGAGAGGAGAGGAGAGGAGAGGAGAGGAGAGGAGAGGAGAGGAGAGGAGAGGAGAGGAGAGGAGAGGAGAGGAGAGGAGAGGAGAGGAGAGGAGAGGAGAGGAGAGGAGAGGAGAGGAGAGGAGAGGAGAGGAGAGGAGAGGAGAGGAGAGGAGAGGAGAGGAGAGGAGAGGAGAGGAGAGGAGAGGAGAGATTATCGTGACCTTAGCATATTGTTCACAGAGTAGGAAGAATTTTCCAGCAAAAAAGAAGTTTTTCTCATTTTCAAAGTGAACAGCTATGCTCTGGTAATCAGCTAGGGTAGCGTCACTTCCTGTTGGCATTTAAATGGAACACTTACTATATAATACTATAGAGTATTTGTAATTAACAAACTTCAACATTTCTAATATTAAGAACATTTTAAATGATACAATATTAGTTACTTAGGATGAAATTAGCACACGACGTGAAATTTACATAACCAATTATATCTGCGTAGATTTCCATTTTGTTGTGTTTTTGAGCGATTTGAAATGCTTCATCATTGCATTTAGATAAAACAAGAAATTGGATTGCAGCTGAGTAATCGTTTAAGTTAAGGAAGAATCTGCAAGTTATTGTTTAAGTACTTATGATAAATAATAAGTACACATAAGTAGTTAAAAAATGTCATGAGAGTGAAGGAATAATCTATAATTAATCGGATAAGTACTTTTAAGTATTCATAAATATAGTTACATGGGATTAAATTTAGAGAGGGATCTCAGGAGGAAAGTTAGTTTATAGGGAGTGATTAATAAACATTTAGTACTAATGAATAATTACTAATGAGTATTTACTAACGAGTAAGTACTAATGAGTAAGTACTAATGAGTAAGTAATAATGAGTATAAACTAATGAGTAAGTACTAATGAGTAAGTACTAATGAGTATAAACTAACGGATAAATAAAAATAAATAAACCTTGCAACCATTTTAGCTCCTTCGATGGAATGAGTTTTTTGAACAACTTCCACAGCCTCTTCCGGATTTTGTAAATGATCCAAATTAATCCTTCGGTATGAAATAATTCGAAATTATAAAAATGTATTTGATTAGAAATTGATTAAAAATGTATTTGATTAAAGTATAAAATAGTGAATATCCATTACTTAATATAGTTATTATAAGACTTTACATAGTCACTTTACAATTCATATACTCTCCTTCGTCGAATCCTCATCTCCCCTCCTCCACCATAACCAACTCAATGTGGGGTCCCCCCCATACTTACCTTATTACTTGGTCCATATCCCCAGCAGAAGCATAAGCCCTAACTGCCTCCTTGTATTTGCCTTCAGCCTCTTTGGCTCTGGCGTATTGACTGTGGATTTTAGGTGACTTCACCTTACATAGTAGGTCTCCTACCTTAGAGATAAGTGGGGTAAGTAGGGCTGGGAGATAATAAGGGGTGTAATGATGGGGTGTGGGGAGAATTATGACTTGAGAGATGAACAAATTTAACTCATTTAGAAAACTTAATATATAGTTATTAGTCTTGTGTATTAGCTACTAACCTTTAACCTTAAAACACATCATTTACCTTAACCCACATCCTTTACCTTAAACCATAACATTAACTCTAACACACACCAAGTACTATAAATTCATCCATTAAACCAAACTTTTTTTACTAAGTTAATATATTGTTTAGATATTTACATTAGGCCACGCCCCTTTATCTTATTCCATTGTTTAGATATTTACATTAGGCCACGCCCCTTTATCTTATTCCATCGTTTATATATTTACATTAGGCCACGCCCTCTTACCTTATTCCATTGTTTAGATCTCATATATACGGCAGCAGCTTTATCATAATATCCTCCTTTTTCGTATAGAATACCAGCATCTGACCATTGCTGGTAATTATTGTAGAAGGGTATTGTTTGTTGTATTGTGAAGTTAGTAAGATCAAAGTCATTGTCAACTGATTTACCTTCATATTCTCAAGAATTGTAGCACATTCTTTTTTCAAAACTTTACTATCCATTGCTGTTGCTATAGCAACACCTCTAAAAGTATTAGAAATTTATACAAATTATAGTAAAAGTATGATATGAATATTAATCATGAGAATTGATATTCAAATTTGAGAAAAAAATTAATAACAAAAATATGCTAAAAAATCTGTAATTTAAATAAATAATAAAATGTAGCTTTTAAAATAATTGAACTAAAAAATGATTTTAATATTCAAACTTTCTTATATCACCCATTCTGATTGACATGCGAGCAACTCCTCCTTTACATATATCGTCATGCTCCATTAACTCTTTTTCATTAGTTATACCCTTCGATGGAATGTGTGTTGGTGTGAGGTGAATTAGTGAGTGTAGTCGTGAGTGTAGTAGTGAGTGTAGTAGTGAGTGTAGTTGTGAGTGTAGTATCGAGTGTTGTAGTGAGTGTAGTGGTGAGTGTAGTAGTGAGTGTAGTTGTGAGTGTAGTAGCGAGTGTAGTAGTGAGTGTAGTAGTGAGTGTAGTTGTGAGTGTAGTAGCGAGTGTTGTAGTGAGTGTAGTTGTGGGTGTAGTTGTGGGTGTAGTAGTGAGCGTAGTAAGTAGTGAGTGTAGTAAGTAGTGAGTGTAGTAATGAATGTAGTAGTGAGCGTAGTAAGTAGTGTAGTAGTGAGTGTAGTGATTAATAAGGTAGTTGTATGTATTTGGTATTTATTACCTTTTCATAATGAGATAAAGCATTCATATAATCGCAAGTAAATTCTAATTGTTGGCCGTATTCACGTGAAATGTACGAAATCTGATCAGGAGCCAAAACTTTAGCAAGTTTCAAGGCATCTTCCCATTGGAGTAGATCTCTTCTCATCTATTGGGAGAACTTAAAAGTAAGGGAGAAATAGAGAGAGAGGGAGATACATTCATGTTAAATTATACCTCGAGAGCTGCTTTTGGTTTGCTGGATTCTAGAAACATTTCTTGAGCATCTTCAAAATCTTTCAGAAACATTGCAAGGTATCCGGTGAGAAGATTGTAATCTTCAATGTCCTAAAGGAAAGGAAGTGAGTGTAAAGTAACATGTGAATGTAAGGTAGAGAATACGCAATTGCGATAAAATTAACTAAATTGATAAATATATAATTCATAATTCATAATTAAAAATGCTAATTAATAAATTTTCTATAAATTGAAACTAAATTTGTGAATATTAATTTAGTAATAAGAAAATATTAATTTAGTAATAAGAAAATATTAATTTAGTAATAAGAAAATATTAATTTAGTAATAAGAAAATATTAATTTAGTAATAAGAAAATATTAATTTAGTAATAAGAAAATATTAATTTAGTAATAAGAAAATATTAATTTAGTAATAAGAAAATATTAATTTAGTAATAAGAAAATATTAATTTAGTAATAAGAAAATATTAATTTAGTAATAAGAAAATATTAATTTAGTAATAAGAAAATATTAATTTAGTAATAAGAAAATATTAATTTAGTAATAAGAAAATATTAATTTAGTAATAAGAAAATAGTAATTTAGTAATAAGAAAATATTAATTTAGTAATAAGAAAATATTAATTTAGTAATAAGAAAATATTAATTTAGTAATAAGAAAATATTAATTTAGTAATAAGAAAATATTAATTTAGTAATAAGAAAATATTAATTTAGTAATAAGAAAATATTAATTTAGTAATAAGAAAATATTAATTTAGTAATAAGAAAATATTAATTTAGTAATAAGAAAATAGTAATTTAGTAATAAGAAAATATTAATTTAGTAATAAGAAAATATTAATTTAGTAATAAGAAAATATTAATTTAGTAATAAGAAAATAGTAATTTAGTAATAAGAAAATATTAATTTAGTAATAAGAAAATATTAATTTAGTAATAAGAAAATATTAATTTAGTAATAAGAAAATATTAATTTAGTAATAAGAAAATATTAATTTAGTAATAAGAAAATATTAATTTAGTAATAAGAAAATATTAATTTAGTAATAAGAAAATATTAATTTAGTAATAAGAAAATATTAATTTAGTAATAAGAAAATATTAATTTAGTAATAAGAAAATAGTAATTTAGTAATAAGAAAATATTAATTTAGTAATAAGAAAATATTAATTTAGTAATAAGAAAATATTAATTTAGTAATAAGAAAATAGTAATTTAGTAATAAGAAAATATTAATTTAGTAATAAGAAAATATTAATTTAGTAATAAGAAAATATTAATTTAGTAATAAGAAAATATTAATTTAGTAATAAGAAAATATTAATTTAGTAATAAGAAAATATTAATTTAGTAATAAGAAAATATTAATTTAGTAATAAGAAAATATTAATTTAGTAATAAGAAAATATTAATTTAGTAATAAGAAAATATTAATTTAGTAATAAGAAAATAGTAATTTAGTAATAAGAAAATATTAATTTAGTAATAAGAAAATATTAATTTAGTAATAAGAAAATATTAATTTAGTAATAAGAAAATAGTAATTTAGTAATAAGAAAATAGTAATTTAGTAATAAGAAAATATTAATTTGGTAATAAGAAAATATTAATTTAGTAATAAGAAAATATTAATTTAGTAATAAGAAAATATTAATTTAGTAATAAGAAAATATTAATTTAGTAATAAGAAAATATTAATTTAGTAATAAGAAACTATTAATTTAGTAATAAGAAAATATTAATTTAGTAATAAGAAAATATTAATTTAGTAATAAGAAAATATTAATTTAGTAATAAGAAACTATTAATTTAGTAATAAGAAAATATTAATTTAGTAATAAGAAAATATTAATTTAGTAATAAGAAAATATTAATTTAGTAATAAGAAAATATTAATTTAGTAATAAGAAAATATTAATTTAGTAATAAGAAAATATTAATTTAGTAATAAGAAAATAGTAATTTAGTAATAAGAAACTATTAATTTAGTAATAAGAAAATATTAATTTAGTAATAAGAAAATATTAATTTATTAATAAGAAAATAGTAATTTAGTAATAAGAAAATATTAATTTAGTAATAAGAAAATATTAATTTAGTAATAAGAAAATATTAATTTAGTAATAAGAAACTATTAATTTAGTAATAAGAAAATATTAATTTAGTAATAAGAAAATATTAATTTATTAATAAGAAAATAGTAATTTAGTAATAAGAAAATATTAATTTAGTGATAAGAAAATATTAATTTAGTAATAAGAAAATATTAATAACCCGGATGGAAATCAACGACTGAACCATTCCTGTGTCAGAAATGTTACGGTAGACTTTCAAAGCTGAGAAAAGTATGTTGAGGATGTTATTAAGGAGAAGCAAGCCAAATAAGGGAAGATGTGGGTCATAAGGAGGTGATAAGGAGGTCATAAGGAGGTCATAAGGAGGTCACAAGAGGTTAAGGGTTAGGAGGATTACACTTGTTGCCTGTCTCACCGAAATCAAGGTTAAGAAGACGAAGAGCTACTTCTGCTAAAGTTTGCCAACGGTCTTCTTTATTTAACTTTTCACAATATGTCCAGGCCTCTTGAAGTCTAGTGGGGGTTAAGTGGGGTTAAGTGGGGGTGAGGTGGGGTTAAGTGGGGGTGAGGTGAGGTTAAGTGGGGGTGAGGTGGGGTTAAGTGGGGGTGAGGTGGGGTTAAGTGGAGGTGAGGTGGGGTTAAGTGGGGGTGAGGTGGGGTTAAGTGGGGTTAAGTGGGGGTGAGGTGGGGTGAAGTGGGGGAGATGTGGGGTGAAGTGGGGGTGAGGTGGGGTGAAGTGGGGGAGATGTGGGGTTAAGTGGGGGTGAGGTGGGGTTAAGTGGGGGAGATGTGGGGTGAAGTGGGGGTGAGGTGGGGTGAAGTGGGGTTAAGTGGGGGTGAGGTGGGGTGAAGTGGGGGAGATGTGGGGTGAAGTGGGGGTGAAGTGGGGGAGATGTGGGGTTAAGTGGGGGTGAGGTGGGGTTAAGTGGGGGTGAGGTGGGGTTAAGTGGGGGTGAGGTGGGGGTGAGGTGGGGTTAAGTGGGGGAGATGTGGGGTTAAGTGGGGGTGAGGTGGGGTTAAGTGGGGGTGAGGTGGGGTTAAGTGGGGTGAGGTGGGGTTAAGTGGGGGTGAGGTGGGGTTAAGTGGGGGTGAGGTGGGGTTAAGTGGGGGTGAGGTGGGGTTAAGTGGGGTTAAGTGGGGGTGAGGTGGGGTTAAGTGGGGTGAGGTGGGGTTAAGTGGGGGTGAGGTGGGGGGTGAGGTGGGGTTGAAGTGGGGGAGAGGTGGGGTGAGGTGGGGGGTGAGGTGGGGGTGAAGTGGGGGAAATGTGGGGTTAAGTGGGGGAGAGGTGGGGTTAAGTGGGGGTGAGGTGGGGGTGAGGTGGGGTTAAGTGGGGTAAGGTGGGGTTAAGTGGGGGTGAGGTGGGGTGAGGTGGGGGTGAAGTGGGGGAGAGGTGGGGTTAAGTGGGGGAGAGGTGGGGGTGAAGTGGGGGTGAGGTCTAGATATGTAGTAGAGTAGTAGATATTTAGGATATTATTAATTGTAAAGGATTACAGTATGTACAATGTATAAGTAGATTATTGCGAGTAGAGATTTTGGTGGTATACTTTATTTTTGTCAAAGTATAAATAAATACGAATTCATATTTCTTTGTTTCAATAAATTAAATATTTTTACTTTAATTCTTGAAACCTTTTGATTTTGATGCATTTTGCAAACGACTCCTCCTTTAAGGTTTAGTTTCGAATTAGAAAAGATTAATCTAAAAGAAGACTTATTTAATAGATTACAGTTGATATGGGAAGGGATGAAATTAAGATGAAATTAAGGTACCGGGTTCTCCGAGTCCATGGAGTGTGAATTCAAGGTGATGGTAACAACTTTGCCAGATGATGTGTGCAGTACTAATTCTCCATTATTGAAACTCAATGGACGGTGGTCGTAGGGAAGTTTTGTACGGTCCACATACTCAACGCAACTTCCTGTACAAACCACGCCCACATTCCATGAAATGTACGAGTATTTCTAGTATTTACAGAATTAGATTTCAATGAAATGTAATCAATTAATCGAAGAGGTATTTAATTTCATTAATTTCAATAATTTAATACCAGAAAATGAAATAAACAATTCTATTAAAAAGCAATTCAATAAAACTAGAATTAGTAGAATTACAAATGTTATTAAATATCAAGAAATTTCTTAAAAACAGCAAATAATAAATTCTAGAAAACCAGCTAAAGAAAAAGCAATTCATTTAAAGAGTAATTACTTACGGGTGACACCTGGATATAAAAACAAATTAACTAAGTTATGTGGTCGTTAATTAAAAGTGATGACAATTTAAAATAATCTAATATATTATAAAAGATAAACAAATTTCAAAGACCTTAGTGGAGGATAATTTATGAATTTGTGGTAAATACCAAAGGACTAGAGTAATTAATGTTAGTTGGTATTACTGTTGTAGAGGTTATTTCAAATAAGGTGTAAGGCTAACCAGTTATATATTCCTGACAATAAACATAGGTGTAGATGTATTCGTTGTCATAAGTAATGAATATCGACTTCATGATAAAGATAATGTAAATAAATATTGAATTAAATAAATAATAAGAATTTAATATAAATTGACCTAATTATTATAATAAAAATTAAAAAAAAGTATTTTATATAAATTATTATTATTCTTAGATAATACTTAATATTGATTAAAGTAATTTAATAAAAACTAGTTTAACAATTATTAATATTTTTATCTATGAAAAAAGTTAATTTCAGTGATAATAAAAGCTAAATTTAAATTCAAGGAGTTAATTTCTTTAATTTAATAAATATCTAAATAAAAATTGTTTATAACTTTATACCTGATCGGCAGAGTCCCAAATTACTGCTTTCATTAAAGATGAGTAATTAGGTATCTCAATTACATGATCATTCACCTGTAAAATATATAGAGTATTAATTAAATTAAGTATTAGTGTATAACATATTTATGAAAAATAGATAGATTCTTGAATATTTACTCTGAATGTAATTGATATTTACTCTGAATGTAATTGATATTTACTCTGAATGTAATTGATATTTACTCTTAATGTAATTGATATTTACTCTGAATGTAATTGATATTTACTCTGAATGTAATTGATATTTACTCTTAATGTAATTGATATTTACTCTGAATGTAATTGATATTTACAATGGACTTAATTGATATTTACACGGGACGTAAATAATATTTATACCGATTTGAAAAGAATTTGAAATTTAGGAATTTAATAAATAATTACAAGTAGTTTTAATTGATTAGTAATAATGTAATAAAAGTATAATTGACAAATAAAAGTATAATTGACAAATACTATATTACGCTAGTGTAATCAACGTGAACTATATACATACATAACAACTTCTTGTAGGTTACTTTAAAGATTATCAGGATGTATATTTAGATATACAATTAACAATGACAATTGACAATGACAATTAACAATGACAATTAACAATGACAATTAACAATGACAATTAACAATGACAATTAACAATGACAATTAACAATGACAATTAACAATGACAATTAACAATGACAATTAACAATGACAATTAACAATGACAATTAACAATGACAATTAACAATGACAATTAACAATGACAATTAACAATGACAATTAACAATGACAATTAACAATGACAATTAACAATGACAATTAACAATGACAATTAACAATGACAATTAACAATGACAATTAACAATGACAATTAACAATGACAATTAACAATGACAATTAACAATGACAATTAACAATGACAATTAACAATGACAATTAACAATGACAATTAACAATGACAATTAACAATGACAATTAACAATGACAATTAACAATGACAATTAACAATGACAATTAACAATGACAATTAACAATGACAATTAACAATGACAATTAACAATGACAATTAACAATGACAATTAACAATGACAATTAACAATGACAATTAGTCTGCAAATTATTGCTACTAACAGGATTGCAAACATATGCATCACTTTTTTCATCTACAAAAATGACACGAGTACCAGAAGCATTTGAGAAAATGTCACGAATTCCCACCAGGTGACGGAATTCATTCACAAATGCCCAGTCGTCGATATAAAAGTAGTAAAGGCCACCTAGCTATG
>OZ038318.1:13297192-13369020 GCA_964035775.1 Osedax frankpressi
AAATGTGAGGTTAGTCGATGGTTTAGTTATGAGGTTAGTTGTGGTGTTAAATATAGGGTTAATTGTTGGATTAGTTATGGGGCTATATGTGTGGTTAGTTGAGGGGTTAGTTATGAAGTTAGTTGATGAATTAGGTGTGGGGTTAGATATGGGGTTAGTCGAGTGGTTAATTGTGGGGTTAGTTTCGGGATTAGTAGAGGGGTTAGTTATAGGATTATTTGTGTGGTTAGAATTATGGTTAGTTATGGGGTTAGTTGAGGAATTAGCTGTTGGTTTGGATGTTGGGTTAGTTGATGGACTTTCTAAAATACTGACCACTCTCTCAGACTATTTGTTAAGCTAACCATATTCTGTAAGAGCATAAAACCAAGCTATAGTATTCATTCCTACCGCCAGGTGAAATGCTCCAAGTGCAATGTAGGAGGGTTCAATTTCAGCTGTTATTGTTAGTGCTGGCTCATCCTAACAAAGTGGTCAGTAGGGGTCAGTTATTGGTCAGTTATTGGTCAGTTATTGGTCAGTTATTGATCAGTTATTGGTCAGTTTGTTTGTCAGTTAGTAGGTGTGTAGTGATGTAGTGATATAATAATGTAGTGGGGATAAGGGTAAATAATTATTAAATAATAAAATATTAATTAAAGTAAATGATTATTATAAAATTATACTATTAAATACTTATATAATTATATAATTAAAAATCTATTTACAAATAAATATAAATAAATATTATAATACAATTTTAAGAAAATATAACAATCGCCAGTTGTGATTCTTTAAAAAATAACTGCAAATAAAATTAATCCATTAAAATGAATAAACTTTATATAAATAAAGAGATTTAATATGAAAGTACAATTATTAAAATTAATACAATAATATGCAAGTGTTGAATTCATTCATCAGTTCTTATTTAAATCAGAAAATCTTAACAAAAAGAGGATTCCTAAGTAATTTTGGGCTATCTATTAATTTGTATTAATTTCACTTCAACAAATCTCAAGGAGGTGAAAACGTTCACCAATTACATAATATTAACTTCAATGAAAACAGAATAATAATCAATAATAATTTGTATTGTTTAAAATGTATATATTTAAAATATATTTAATAAAATTATATAATGCTGATATCAATAATTTATTAAAAGAATATGGTTATTGTTATATATTGTTAGCTCACAATAATGGTGGAGGCATTACAATGATATCAATATATAAACATATAGCTAAATAATAATGAATAATAAATGAAATATTAATTATGATAGTACCGGAGATGCAGAATCTTGACATGTAATCTCTAGTAGAGAGGTCAAGTATGCATATCTTGTGGAATAGACAGCTGATAACATTGGAAGACGAGTCAAGTACACGTGAATAGAGCCACGTGGTGTTGATACAGCCATTAGTTGACCATCGTCTGTCCACTGGTCAAGAGTCGGGATTCATTGATTTAATAAACCACTAAACCTCACACCCTACACCTCACAAACACCCTACACCTCACACACACCTTACACCTCACATACACCTTACACCTAATATACACCCTACATCTCACAAACACCCTACACCTCACCCACACCCTACACCTCACCCACACCCTACACCTCACCCACACCCTACACCTCACCCACACCCTACACCTCACACACACCTTACACCTCACATACACCTTACACCTAATATACACCCTATACCTCACAAACACCCTACACCTCACCCACACCCTACACCTCACCCACACCCTACACCTCACCCACACCCTACACCTCACATACACCTTACACCTCACACACACCCTACACCTCACACACACCCTACACCTCACACACACCCTACACCTCACATACACCCTACACCTCACACACACCTTACACCTCACCCACACCCTACACCTTCACACCCACCCCCACATACACCCCCACACACACTCCCACACACACCCCACACCACCCCACACTACCCTCACACCACCCTCACACCCACCCCCACACCACCTCCACCCCCACCTTCACACCCACCCCCCATACACCCCCACACACACCCCACACCACCCCACACTACCCTCACACCCACCCCCACACCACCTCCACCCCCACATTAACACCCACCCCCACACCCACACCACCCCCACACACACCCCACACCACCCCCACACCACCCCAACACCACCCCACACTACCCTCACACCACCCTCACACCCACCCCCACACCACCTCCACCCCCACCTTCACACCCACCCCCACATACACCCCCACACATACCCCACACCACCCCACACTACCCTCACACCCACCCCCACACCACCTCAACCCCCACATTAACACCCACCCCCACACCCAAACCTCCAAACCCACCCCCACACCCACCTTCACACCCACCCCCAAACCCCCACACCCGCCCCCACACCTCCCCCCACCCCCCACACCACCCCCACACCTCCCCCACACCACCCTCACACCTCCCCACCACCACCCCCACCCCTCCACCCCCACACCTCCCCCACCCCCACACCTCCACCCCCACACCACCCCCACACCTCCCCCACACCTCCCCCACACCTCCCCCACACCTCCCCCACACCACCCCCACACCTCCACCCCCACACCACCCCCACACCTCCCCCACACCTCCCCCACACCACCCCCACACCACCCCCACACCCACACCTCCACCCCCACACCCCCACCCCCACACCACCACCCCTACCCCCACATTACACCCACCCCCACATCACACCCACCCCCACATCACCTCCACCCCCACACCACCCCCACACCTCCCCCACACCTCCCCCACACCACCCCCACACCACCCCCACACCCACACCCCCACACCACCACCCCCACCCCCACCCCACACCCACCCCCACATCACACTCATCTTCACCTGCAGTCCGTCGATTGTTCTCTCATCCTCTAGGGTGACAATGGCATGCATTTGTTTAAGATCTGATAGGTCGTGAATCTTCACACAATTATCTCCAGCTGATGCAGCTTTGTTTAGAGAGTGAGAGATTGCAATAGATGTTAAGCAGTCCTTGTGATTACGAGCCTGGAACAACTCCTATGGGGGAAGTAGGGGGAGTAGGAGGAGTAGGGGGTGTGAGAGTAGGGACATTTTTGGAAAATGAATTAAAAGTAGGAATTGAGTTGTTTGTTGGAAAAGTACAAGGAGATATTTTGAGTTTAATAAAGTGAGAGGGAGTGTAAAAAGGAGGACATGGGAGTGTTGGCATGCGAATGGGTGATTTGAAATGCTTATAAAGTGTGATCTCAATTAAGGTTAAAAATAACAAAGCTGAATATAGGAGTAGGATAAATAGTAAATAATAATAATAATAACAATAACAATAACAATAACAATAACAATAACAATAATAATAATAATAATAATAATAATAATAATAACAATAATAATAATAATAATAATAATAATAGTAATAAAAATAATAATAATAACAATAATAATAATAATAATAATAATAATAATAATAATAATAATAATAATAATAATAACAATAACAATAATAATAACAATAATAATAATAGTAATAAAAATAATAATAATAACAATAATAATAATAGTAATAATAACAATAACAATAATAATAATAGTAATAATAATAATAATAATAACAATAATAATAATAGTAATAATAATAATAATAATAACAATAATAATAATAGTAATAATAACAATAACAACAATAATAACAATAATAATAATAATAATAATAATAATAACAATAATAATAATAATAACAATAACCTGGCCTATCTCCTTCATGTGAGTGCTGACCACTACAAAGAAACCATTAGAGAATCCTATCATTATATAACCATCTCCGTACCACCTGTAGTCCTGGATATAACCGTACCTGGGGGGATTGCATAACTATAGGAATATTGTGTAAAGGGATTTGGTTAGTAATTGGAATATAATGTGGGGGAATCATTAGGTGCTTAATAGAGGTGCGGCCTCTATTAAGCACCTAATAAGGATTGAACTTTAACCTTTGCTGGAATGCTAGCTCGACAGGATTATCATCCTCAATGTTGTAAAAGAATAAACTTTTTTTATCTAAAATAGCACTGACCTGTATACGATTAATTCCATTAAATAAATGAATTATTTGACATTCTATGTCCTCATTCTATGTCTTCACTCTATATCCACATTCTATGTCCTCACTCTATGTCCACATTATATGTCCTCATTTTATGTCCTCACTCTATGTCCTCACTTTACAACTCCTGCTCAAAGGAAACTAATCTCATACACACTAAACCACATAGAGATTTCCATGGCAAACATAATTATAACCACTCTATATAATAGCTAATTATTTCTCTATATATACCTAACCACACTCTTTATATCTAACCACACCCTTTACGCCTAACCACACCCTTTATATCTAACCACGCCCTTTACGCCTAACCACGTCCTTTACGCCTAACCAAACTCTTTATATCTAACCACGCCCTTTACGCTTAACCACACCCTTTTTATTTAACCACGCCCTTTACGCCTAACCACACCCTTTATATCTAACCACGCCCTTTACGCCTAACTACACCCTTTATATCTAACCACGCCCTTTATATCTAACCACGCTCTTTACGCCTAACCACACCTTTTATATCTAACCATACCCTTTACGCCTAACCACACCTTTTATATCTAACCACGCCCTTTACGCCTAACCACGCCCATAACCGTATTCTCTCCATTGCTAATGCTATTATCAGATTTCATTTCACTGAATCGGAGTTGGGTAGGTTCACTTCGTACAGTAGTCTGCCCAACTGTATCTCCGTCCAGGTTTGAAATCGACACCGTACGGTCATCGGAGCCAAGGGCTAGCAGAGACTGGCGTGACCATGCCCCACACGTGATACGTTTAGTGTGTTTACCAATGATAGGGACCTTCCTAAATATGTTTTAGGGAGAGAGTGAGAGTGGGGGAGAGGGAGAGGGAGAGGGAGAGGGAGAGGGTGCCTCACATACCTGCTGGTCTGGTGATTATATAACATCAAGTTTCCCTTCGAGGTCCCTATTGCTAACATAGCTCCCTGTTTTGACCAAGCTACGAAGGTTAACTGATCCCTAAAACCGGTGTCCAATTGAGAATAACGATGTGAGTTACCGTCCCATAAGGTGGCGCCACTGGATTTGTCATTAATTACCGCCAGGGTATCTCCGTCTTCATCCCACTCCAAAGCAACACACTTGCTGCGAGAGGTCAATGTCAAGACAATGTATTATTCATCATGTTACATATAAAGGAGATACGTAAATTTCTATATTCAAAAACTAGTAAACTTGTAAATTTCACACAACCTCTAATAAGTGTCAAAAATGTGTCAAAAATGTGTCAAACATGTGTCAAACATGTGTCAAGCATGTGTCACTTACCCCGGCATGTTGATTTCCTCTATCAATTGACCATGTCTATCATGAATATGAACAATATTCTCCAGCCTGGGAAATATAAATTGAATAGTAAATACAGTGTTATTGGTCAGTAGTGAAATCTATAGTAGTCAGGCAGTAATGAGATAGTGGACAGTGTAGTGGTCAGGCTGTAGTCATCCAGTAGTTTGTTCTTACTTAGTTTAATAAAATATAAGTACAATTCGTTATATATATAATATTATATATACTTTAATATTTATAAAAGTTCTTTTTAAATAATATAAGGAATGAGATAATAATGAA
Organism: Osedax frankpressi; assembly: GCA_964035775.1. Classification (NCBI taxonomy): domain Eukaryota; kingdom Metazoa; phylum Annelida; class Polychaeta; order Sabellida; family Siboglinidae; genus Osedax; species Osedax frankpressi. The sequence goes on from OZ038318.1 coordinate 13,302,919, forward strand.
TAATTCAATATTTTTATTAATAATAATGCGATTGCATCATTTCAGTTTAAAAATAGACACAAATGTGAATAAATATTTGTAACATTATTTTAAATAATCTAGATTGAGATGAAAATGACGAATGAAATGATGATAGAAATGCTAAGATAGGTCAATAAGAGGTCAGTAAGAGGTCAGTAAGAGGTCAATAAGAGTTCAATAAGAGGTTAGTAACCCCGCCGAGGCAATATAGTTTCCAACATTCTTTTGCCAAGCAAACTTTATACTTCCGTTGCCTTTACCCTTCTCTTGAATACTGAAAACTCTCTGAAAATAATAAGTATTATTGAATTTAAAACAAATATTGAACACTAGATATGAAATTAAATACAAATGATCTTATGGGTAATAATTTTAAAGAAAGGCATTTTAATTATGTTGATATAATACTATACAAATTTTAACTAAAACTAATTAAATATAATTATATCAAATTTTACAAACATTTTAGATAACTTAGGTATAAAAAATATTAAATTTGAATTTATATACAAATTATGATCATTTATCAGATAATAATAAATGTATATTATATATATATAACAATATATAAACCTATATATAATATATGAATAATATAATTATATAATATACTAGTATTTAAATTTCAAAAATATGTATTTAATGTGGATATTTATTAAAACAATATAAATAGTAATGATCATGTATTAATATTTAGTTGAAGTGTATTAAACTGATATTATAACTTATATTATAACTGATATTATAACTGATATTATAACTGATATTATAACTTATATTATAACTTATATTATAACTGATATTATAACTTATATTATAACTTATATTGTAACTTATATCATAACTGATATTATAACTTATATTATAACTTATATTATAACTTATATTAAAACTGATATTATAACTGATATTATAACTTATATTATAACTTATATTATAACTTATATTATAACTGATAAAAGAGAAAGCAAGTTCTAAAGTACAAAATAAAAAGAAAAAGGTGGATATTCTAATCTAGAAAATAACTGTACTATTATAACCTCATTCGTGAAAATATTATTAATTTGCACTCGGATATTTGGTTACAAAAACCAACTAGGTTTTATATTAACTGTACTAATCATAAAAAAGTAATTATTCACTATCTAAAAGGATGTTACTTGTTTAAAAAGACAACAAATACTACTAATGGCGGATGGTGGGAGGGATTCCGCTCATGGTTGATCGACAGCTATAAATATCTATTTCCATATCAGATTATCTATTCTACAATTCACAACAAATATATCATTTCTATAAAAGCTGTTAAACATTATTACATAGATTTCGGGGTCAGGAGTCAGGTCGCGTAAGAGTGAATATGCACTCCGCAGTTCTTATTCAAAGGTCAAATTATATGAAAAGGTCTGTGCACGAGTACATGGTACCAAGCATCGCTTATATAGAGTTTCAGTTCAGTTGGTACAACGTTGGCTATTCTAGTTGATCTTACACTTTATTATCCAATAGGCTTTATATTATATCATCTTTATATTATATCATCTTTATATTATCTTTATTTGATGATATTATAATTGACTTCGGATTCAAACCATCGTAACACAACATCAAAGCTTAACATAGTAATTGTAATGCTTTGTATACTGTATGCATGCATTTTGGGGTACATTTTTTACATAAGATCCCCCGATATCACACGGCAGTCCGTATGCGATAACATACCTATCACCCGGAATTCATGTTGGGAATAGTTTTACGAACTTTTATATCGTTAAAATAACTGATCATTTTAAATTTACATTATGAATTTAGTTAATTTTGATTATATTAATATCATATTAAAGATAAATATTACTAATAATAGTCATAAGCATTATTGTAAATTATTTAATATAAAATATTTAATAATTAAAAATTAATAACATACAATAAACCAACATTTATTTTAAAAATATATTATATAATTATTATACAGGTTTTTATTAGGAGAAAAATAATTATGACCATAAACTTTATGTTTATGTTATCTTTTGGTTTACTTCTACATTTTACTTTTAACCCAATAAATGTAATAATACAATTATTATAATTATACATTATATAATCATTATTATAATACAATGTATAATACAATTATTGTAATACTATTTATAATTAATTCAAATATAATAATTATAAAATTTTAATTATATATAGTAGTTACAAAAATATGAAACTGTCAAAATTCGAAATATAATAAATAACTTATAATACATATAATACATACATACTAATAGCTTATATTTATATAACTAATTATATTATTAAATTTAGTAATTTAATTATATTGTTAATATTGTCATTGTTATTCATCATAATAAGTTAATTAATTATTAACTTATTTGAATAGTTAATAAAAATTAACGTTTTTTTAAATATAAATTTATATTGTTTCATGATTGACTTCAATTATTCTAATTTTATTTTAAAAAACTATATGTTATTTTTTTTAATATGCTTTTTAAAATACCTTCATAATATAGTTAATTAGTTAGGAAGTTAATAGATAAAACTAATATATTTGTATATGAATATAAAACACATATAATGTTTACATGGATACTAATAGAATCATTGATTGGCCATTTAATATTTATAAATATCAAAGATATATTAAAACAAAATATATATAGATACTAAATTGATTATTATTTTCAATAATAATAATATACTGATATAGCTAATTACTTGATTTACTAAACTAAAATAACGTATCCGACTAAAAGAATACGGAGGATTTATAAATTGTTTCTTGAATCAGGAAGTTTAAGATTAATCAATATTTCTATTATGTAATTATGTATTATTTTAGTTGAAAATATGTTATATTAAATCACATAATTATATAGGTGTACCCTATTATATATATATATATATATATATATATATATATATAATTCTGTACACTATTATACATTATATTATATAAATATAATATTAATATGTTTTACTTGTATACTTATATAATGTGTTATATAATTGCTGAAATACATTCTATAGAATGATCTAGCATGATGTTGCTGTAGTAGTAATTTATATATTATAATGTATCTTTTATAAACATATCTTGAGCACACATATTAATAATTCACTGTCTATTATATATTTTTTATAATTTTAAAATTCAATTTATAATAATATTTCTATTAGATTTAATAGTAATATTATTCACATTATAAATATTAGTTTATAAATTATAATATCTTAAAAAATATATGAAATATGTGAGTGTACGTACACTTGTTAATTATTTAATAAGATAGTTCCAACTAGATCATTTATTTCAAATTTGACTTGTATTAATTTTCTAGCTGCATTCTAGTTTTCTGTAAATATTTAACACTGTGATTAATATTTGTAAAGGTAATCAACATCAAAATACTAATTATATAACATTTACAATTATTTTTTCCTTATTAATATTCAAGTAGAAATTTATAATTATCTAGAGTTAATCAAAAATAATCTTTTTTTAAAATTTAACTACCAACTAGTAGCTTATCATTCAATAATAAAGTAAATAGTCCATAATCATAAACTATTATATAATGCCTCGATTAATATTCAATAGCATATCAAATAACCTTTTAGAGTTGAACTAGTAGTTGATTATTCTAATTCTCCCTTTTCATCAGATTTCCGCTGACTCTACTCATTCCAGACCTTTGTCCGCCAATATTATTTGCAATGCCTCCCATACCTGTCATTGAACCCATACCAACTATACTATTCACTCTACCCATATTTCCACCTATTCCACTCATATTTCCCCCCATACCTCCCATACCCCCCATTCCTACCATACCTCCCATTCCTCCCATATTACCACTCATGCTTCCCATATTACCCATATTCCCACTCATCTGATTATTCATTCCCCCCATTCCGCCCATACCCCCCATACTCCCCATTCCCCCCATACTCCCCATACCCCCCATACTCCCCATACCCCCCATACCTCCCATGCCCCCCATTCCTCCCATATTTCCACTCATCGTATTGATAGGCATATTTCCCAGACCTGACATGGTCTGGTGGACTTGGGCTCCTAAAGCCACTTGTGATCCCGGCTGATTAATCGCCTGTAAAGAAGGGTGAGCACTCATGCTGGCTATGATAGACATACAATCCTTAGCCTGGTCATTTCCCATGTCGAAACAAGGAATGCCCATTGCGGTCATCGCCGCCATTGCTGTCATTGTGTCCTTTAGTTCTTGTTCTGCTTTCTCTCGTTCATTTTTCAGATTTACAGAATCTTCGGAAGAACTGAAACACGGTATAAATAAATAAATAAATATATATATATATATATATATATATATATATATAAATATTTATATTAATATTGATCAAAATATGTTTTAAGTTGAATCCGGGCATAAAAGGTGACATGTTATATAAGCAATGTAATAAAAGAGTAAAATCACAATTAAAAAAGTGATAACGGTTTACAAAAAAAATCAAGTTAGAAATACATACGATATTATTAATGAACCGTTATAAGTATTATTTATTTACTAACTGTTTTGCATTGCTATTCCGTTTATTTATATCTTTTTTTGATGACTTTTTCGATTTCGAGCACAATGCTATACTTACTGTGAATATAAGCAGTAAAACAACCCCGATACCTATTATGAATTATAATTAACGTTTACGTAAGTTAATTAAATTGTATTGTTAGAGCTTTACATGATAGTAAATTATTATTTATGTGTTGTCAATATATGTTTGATTATATAATTAATTCTACTTAATAATTTCACACGTTTCAATCATTTAACAGAATATATATATTTATATTAAATTATATATTTTTATATGTTATATATTTATATTAAACTTTATATTTATATATCTTATATATTTATATATCTCATATTTATATATTCTATATATTTATATTCAATTATGTAAGCCTATTTATATATAAGTATGTAATATAGTGTTTAAACTTAGGTTAAATACATTCGTTTATATTAAACAATATCAGTGAAGTTTACTTGCTTGTTTACATATCAACTGTACAATTTATCTGACTTCTTATCACCAGGGAAGTGGATTCATTTTAAACCATATATCTGATGTCCTTATCCTAGATCGAGTTCAAAGTTCATCAATAGTTATGATAGGGTTCATAAAATAATATTAATCTATTATGATTCATTATACAATACTCTCGAAACTCATTTTACCATTGTATTACGGATATTCAAATGGATTATTTGTATATCTAATTCAAGCATCTGATATCTTAACAACATTAAATCTATCCGAGTACAATCCACTAATAATATTCAAATTTGTATATTCTCAAAAATAAAAACAGCAGTAAATATTCTTGACATAAAGATGCGTTTTACCGTTGAAAATATCATATGTAAAGGATTTATTTTATTTTATTCTCAAAACAAAAATTCTATACTATATTCTATATAATCTATATCTATATGGAAAAAGTAACTTATTTATTGACAACATCAGTATATGTCTAGCATGATTTACCAGTGATTATCTATTTATCAAAAATATATTTATCAAAAACATGTAAAAACTTCATACCCTTCATACTCTGTTAAGTTGATGAATGTACTACACGATTAACTGCACTGCTCCTGGATGTTAGTTGTAATTTATAAATTATTCTACCTGAATGATAAAAGAAAAATTATAACATGATAGTTATCTACTCAATCGACTTTTTTCCAAATTTGAAATATATATAAAATAAACGATTGTCTACATAGGCTTGAAATTAAATATAACATTCTAAACCAACCTTTATCAACAATAATATAGCATAAGTACATAACAAGATCCACAAATATCGACTAATGCGTTAGAAAAACTAAATATAGATTTTTCAATCATATTTATATTTATGTAGAATGTATAAATTCATATTATAATATTATATAATGATCAAAAACGATATTAATAAATACATTTTACTTAACATATGGTTTCCTAATATTATAAGATAAATTGTCAATTAAAAATGCCAGGAAAATCTAAAAATATACAGAATTATTAATATTCATACATTATATTATCTATTCTCTGGACGTTGGTCATTGTTTATAAATATTTTAATAGAAGAATAAAGGACTAACAACAGAATATTACTAATAAATAGACAACATTAGATAAGAGATATAAAGCATAAGATAAGAGATATAAGATAAGAGATATAAGATAAGAGATATAAGATAAGAGATATAAGATAAGAGATATAAGATAAGATATATAAGATAAGAGATATAAGATAAGAGATATAAGATAAGAGATATAAGATAAGAGAGATAAGATAAGAGATATAAGATAAGAGATATAAGATAAGAGATATAAGATAAGAGATATAAGATAAGAGATATAATATAAGAGATATAAGATAAGAGATATAAGATAAGAGATATAAGATAAGAGATATAAGATAAGAGATATAAGATAAGAGATATAAGATATAAGAGATATAAGATAAGAGATATAAGATAAGAGATATAAGATAAGAGATATAAGATAAGAGATATAAGATAAGAGATATAAGATAAGAGATATAAGATAAGAGATATAAGATAAGAGATATAAGATAAGATATATAAGATAAGAAATATAAGATAAGAGATATAAGATAAGAGATATAAAGTTAAATACTTCTCTTCGAGTGCATTTTGTTAACAATAGTTTTTACCTTTCAAATCTTTTATAATTGTTTTATCAATATTTGTATTTGTTATATTTTATATAAGTTTTTAACTTTTATCTATTTATGTTTTCTTTATATATTATTATGATAAACACATGTCGATGTAGCATCTTTTAATATTCTTGTTTAATTAGCAATCGATAATAACCATCTGTATATATAACCAAAACAATACACACACACACACACACACACACACACACACGCGCGCGCGCGCGCGCGCACACACACACGCACATACGCACACACACACACATACACACACATACGTATATATATATATATATATATATATATATACATATATATAACGAACTGTATGATTCCATATTGGAAAGCTGTATTATTGTTGTTATGATTAAATAAAATAAAGTAAACAATATATTTTATACATTCAATTTATTATATGTGTTTAATTATTAATTAATATTATTTATATAGTTTAAATATTTGTATTGTGTGCATTAATTAATATCACATTTTTTTTATATTACAATGGTAATAATTGGATACTTTTTAGATATTACTAAATAGTTTATATATATATAACTTATAGAGAAAATACCAGTTTGTAATATAACAGATAATATTCTAAAATTTAATGAGATTATAATTGATATATATATCGTTAATTACACGAAAGCACCATTTACTATGAGATTATCATTACAAGATTATTAGAATTATGTAACATATGTTGTTATTTTAACTGTTGTTATTTTAAATAATAACGAAACAGCGAACACAATCTATTTAAATTGGAATTTATTATAGTTACATACATTTTAATTGACTTTATTGTATATATATATATATATATATATATATATATATATCTTACAATAAAGTCAATTAAAACTGATGTATATATTATCATTTGTATATACAAATATATATATATATATATATATATATAAATATATATATTTCATGTGTTTCCTATTATAATAAACAAAATTACTTGTAAATATAAGCTGAAAATATATTCTTTATAAAATAAAGTGGAATAATAATCAATTTTTAATATTAATAATCATAGTACACCATATATCGAAACATCTTAACATTAATACTTTGTATATTTGGATATATATCCATCTTATATCATTCGATATCATTTATTTCATGACAAATACTAAAGCGAGTATATCCAGTTGAGTTATTTTATACAATAAATACTAAAATAAGACCTATATAATAATAACTAACCGAATATTGAAAATATGGATAATTTTATTTATTTATTTTATTACGTTTATGATATCGAATAATATTTTTTTAAGATTAAATAAAATAATTTATTTTAATTTTTGATTAATTTAATTTTTTCTTAAATTGATTAAATTATTTTTTTTATAATCTATCCTCCAATTAATATTTCACAACATTATAGTTAAAATAATCTACGGACCACAAAATGAATGATATATATTTCTTAAATATATATTTCCTGTATATAGATTTATGTTTACTTATGTAATTGTTTTTTATATATTTGTTTAAATATATATATATATATATATATATATATATATATAAACATAGGAACTATCATTAGTGATTGAATAACATATAAAATTTAAATGTGACATTATTTATATATGAATAATATCACATTTAATTATTTTAATTAATATATGTTAATAATTGATGAGCGAATATAAATTATAATAGTAAGTCAGATATTAAGAAATATGTGATTAACCCATTATTTGCAAGAAGTTCATAGGTGTTTAATAAAGAATTTACAGAAGGTCATTTCGACCCTGTCACGGTCTACTGAATAAATATATATAGAAGTATAAATATCGACATCGAGAACCTTAATCTTACATTCATTACATACTCCGACTAGGTTGAATGTAATGTAATTGTACCTCACTCTTTCATAGATAATAAATAATACTTTACTACTATTAACATGTTTATAACAATGTTTTTATCCATGATTTACATACAGTTCTCTCTAGTCAGATGTGGTTAGAAGAAAAATGTGTCAATATTCTGTACAATTAAATTATTAATTATGATAATAAATGTATTAACTTAATATATCAATATATTGCGTATTTACAAATATATTTAAAATATATTTTAAATCTATGTAGCATACTCTATTTCGTTAAAATTATTAATTGCTTTCCATTTAAAGCTATAGCTTTATATATACATATATATATATATATATATATATATATATATATATATATATATATATATATACATATATATATATATATATATATATATATATATATATATATATATTATAGAAACTGGTATACATATTATTTTGATATTTATAAATATGCTATATATACACACATATATATATAATATATATATATATATATATATATATATATATATATATATATATATGTGTGTGTATGTGTGTATGTGCATATATATCACTGAACTTTCACAAATACTCTCGAGGGTGAATTTTACATGTATTAACAATATAAATACAATATAAATCTATACATCTCTATAGAAATCTACACAATATATACTTACATATATATATATATATATATATATATATATATATACATATATATACATATATATATATATATATATATATATATATATATATACATATATATATATGTGTGTGTGGGTGTGTGTGTGTGTGTGTGTGTGTGTGTGTGTGTATGTGTGTGTGTATGTGTGCGTGCATGCGTGCGTGCGTGCGTGCGTGCGTGCGTATGTGTGTGTGTGTGTGTGTGCGTGCGTGTGTGTGTGTGAATATTGTGAGCATTTCATGATATCCGGAATATCTGTATAATTTAAAATAAATTATGTAATACAAAAATTTTAAATTAAATAATTAATTTTGTTACTATAATTGATATACTTATCTAATATAGTAATTATAATAACACAATTATATGTGTAATACTATTATAAATTCCTTGATATAATAATGTATATTAAATTAATTTGATACAATGTAAAATATACTGATATGTTTTTTTTATTATTTGTGTTCCATGGCATTTGCTAGATAGGCTGTGAGCTATGCTACATTGTTTACAAATAATGTTATGAATTATTTTTATAATGTTCATGTCTTTGTCATAAATGGTTTATTTAGATTTTCTCGATATTGCTTTTTAATTTGTTAATCACGGATATTTTTCAAATTTGTTATTGAATTAAATGTTTTAGATATTCTTTGAGCTCAATGTAGATTTTATTTATTACACGCAGATATTTCCAAATATATACCCTAAATATAGTATAACACATTTTAATATTGTAAACAAATAACCATTACCCCATATTATTTTATTTTTAAAATTGATTTTTTAATATAAAAATAATATGAAGAAAATGGATAAAGGTTTACGAAATTAAAATGTTTCATACTATCTTATATAATATATAGAGTAATGAATCATTACTAATGTCCAATTCCAACAAAGTCTAATGAGATTGCCATGCTTTTAGAAGATATTTCGGCAGATTTCAATCCGATCCGTGTAAAGTATTTTTTATTTTATATTCACATTCTCATATATCGGTATATTATATATATTATATATTACTATATCGATATTAATATACTATAATAATATTATCATATGCACGTGCAATGCACGTCGTGCATATAATAATATTAGTATATATTATTTAAATAATAATAATTAATTTAAATAGTAGTATTGTTATATTTATTTATTAAATACATACTAGTTAAAAAAATAAACATATTAGTTTATGTATATTTAAAAATCAATCATATATGAATAATCAAAATCCTAAAATAACTTAATTCGATAATATTGGCTAATAGGATCAAAATATAATAATAAATATTTTATTTATTATTTACATTTCAGATTCAAAACGGTGATTAGTGTTATATATAAATCACTTACCGTGTACTTATTGTATACCGATATATAGGAATGTAAATATATTTTAACAATATTATAAATTATTTAAATTTCGCGCTCATATAAAGTGTCAAATTTTAATATACAATTCAAATAATTTAGTAATTACATATTATAATATTGAATAAACATATATTTTATATGTAATAATTATATTATCATGCACGATTTACGAATTATTCTATATATAGAGTCGAACAAATATAATATACTAAAAAATATACATTTCCACTTATTTTTGTTTGAAACAAGTATTGGAAAACTATAGTTTACCATATATGCTCAAATTATAGTTATGGCTAAATTCAAAATATAAATTTTAAGTAATATATCATATTAACTATTAATGTATCTAGTATAGTTCGTTATTTCAAGTTTATTCAATATATATGGTATGAAAAAATTGTATATTGAAAATAGATATGCATTTTCCACATATTTTATACGGTAACTAGTAGAAGTTCTATTGATATCAATGCAATAGCTATATTTAATAATCAACCATGTATGAACCACGAAGACGTGAAAATAATAAAAATAAAATTATTTATAAATAATGTAGCACTGTTCACAGCCTATCTAGCCAATGTCTTCATAGCATTATTTGTAAACAATGTAGCATGTTTCACAGCTTATCTAGCATTTTCATTTCAGATTAATTTGTATATGTTAATTTAATTGAAATATTTCATGTTATTAGAAAACCACCAATCACAGGATTTTACAAACTCGACTGTCTTTGAAATGTATTATTATTACCTACTTATTATTAAATAAAACTATAGATAATATTACATACACAGCATTACACGTATCTACATATATATCCTTATGTATTATATATGGTATATGTTATATATGGGCTTAAACATATATATCCAAACCATACCCTCACACATATCATAACATACATAATTATGAAATTCTACCTTCACCATACCCTCCTTTACCCATCACTTTTCATTATATTTATTATCTGAGTTATTTCTATGATATTTTATTTTTCTTTACCAATTACAATATAATGTAAAATATTAAAATAATTATAATTTATAATGCATAAATAATTCACTTAGACACATATATATACATACATACATATATATATATATATATATATATATATATATATATATACACATATATATACATACACACATATATATATATATATATATATATATATATACCCATACATATATCATCATCTATGATAATTATACCAATAGGTGTGTAATATATATATTTTAGAAAATTCCTTTCACTGTAGTTTGAGATTATTACATGAAATATACATATACATATAAATATATTTCATGTGAAATATACATAATATGAAATGTACATGATATGAAATGTACATGATATGAAATGTACATAATATGAAATATACATGATATGAAATGTACATGATATGAAATGTACATGATATGAAATGTACATGATGTGAAATATACATAATAAGAAATATACATGATATGAAATGTACATGATGTGAAATGTACATGATATGAAATGTACATTATATGAAATGTACATTATATGAAATGTACATGATATGAAATATACATGATATGAAATGTACATGATATGAAATGTACATGATATGAAATGTACGTAATATGAAATGTACATTATATGAAATGTACATGATGTGAAATGTACATGATATGAAATGTACATGATATGAAATGTACATGATATGAAATGTACATGATATGAAATGTACATAATATGAAATGTACATTATATGAAATGTATATGATGTGAAATGTACATGATATGAAATGTACATGATATGAAATGTACATGATATGAAATGTACATGATATGAAATGTACATGATATGAAATGTACATTATATGAAATGTACATGATATGAAATGTACATGATATGAAATGTACATGATATACCTACGTAAACTTTACCTACTATTATATATCAGGTTGTTCAGAATCCGAATTAAAATGTGGAAATGGCAATTGTGTGAATGCTAAATTCTGGTGTGATGGAAGATTAGATTGTTCAGATGGTACTGATGAACTTAGCTGTCAATCAAAAGGAAGTAGGCGTGGTATTAGTTAGTATTTCCTTATATACAGTCAATAATATAAAGGAATTGGCATATCATATAAACACATGGATACGATAACTAATTAAATTAGCTCACAGGTAGAAAATGTAATTAAATTAATATGATTATAATATATATATTGATAATTAACTGCTTTTGTACAGCAATTGCAGGAGGGTGTAGAACCGATGAATTCTGTTGTGGTCAAGGATATTCTGTTCCACATCACTGGAGATGCGATAAAATAGAGGATTGTCCTAACGGCTCAGATGAGAATAATTGCTTAAATACTATTGGTTAATAAGCTAGAGAATACACTTCAGATGTATTGTTTATGGTATAATAACTAATCGATACTCACTAGTTATATATATATATATATATATATATATATATATATATATATATATATATATATATGTCATTTAAGTACCTAAATAAATATGATCACTATAGTTAGTATTTACTGAAATTATGATGTATTTTATTTAAATACGTATATATATTATATATGTGATTGTTTACAATATAATATTAACATTCATATTTTTAAAAAAGTTTAATAGTTTAATAAATTTATTATATTTTAAATATTGTAACAATAATGAAATATTTTACTTATTATAAATAATTTACTTATTATATATTCTTTGTAATTAACATTAATTTATAATATATTGCTCTAAATATTAATTGTAAAAAATAAAAACAAAATGTAATTTTCTAATATATCAATCTTAATTAATTTACGACGAGAAAAACCACTATAAAAACAGACTATAAATGTAATCTTTTACGTATTCTTATTTTAATGTCACACATGCTACATAACCAAATGTCATATTACTTATCAAAAAAGTTTAAATATTTATTGTATATTTGAAATAAATATATATATTGATACTATTTACTGCGAAATTTATATTATTTCTCATTTTTAATAATTTCAACATGTTATTTCAACATGTTATTTCAACATGTTATTTCAACATGTTATTTCAACATGTTATTTCAACATGTTATTTCAACATGTTATTTCAACATGTTATTTCAACACGTTATTTCAACATGTTATTTCAACATGTTATTTCAACATGTTATTTCAACATGTTATTTCAACATGTTATTTCAACATGTTATTTCAACACGTTATTTCAACACGTTATTTCAACATGTTATTTCAACATGTTATTTCAACACGTTATTTCAACACGTTATTTCAACACGTTATTTCAACATGTTATTTCAACATGTTATTTCAACATGTTATTTCAACATGTTATTTCAACATTTTATTTCAACATGTTATTTCAACATGTTATCAAAATAATGAAATGTTTATATTTTGTAAATAAATTGAATTTATAATTTACATTAAATGTAAATGGCCATATAATACATATAGTTTATGAACATGCTGAACATGCATATTCGACAAATTTCGTTTGATAGCTTCACGTACCTTATTATATTATTACCACATTATTTTAACTTATACAAATATATAATTAACTACAAATAAAATAATCGTTATAGCTATAATCTACACTAATTTACATTTCAGACAATATAGGACCATCTGGCCTAGTTCTGTTCTCCTACATATCTTTGACACTCTTGGCAGTTGTGTTAGTTCTAGTCGTATCGTCTTTCGTAATTGCCAACCTCACGATACGAGCCCGTACCAAGAACATTACATTGTCTGTTAAACCAACGGATACCAAATTAACAGAACAATACATACACTTATAATATAAAATGCATCTAATTGTAATTAAAATTTGTTATTTAACGTTTGCCATGGATATCCTTAAAATTGTACACGATTTTATATCAAACCATTACTTATCATAGTTACGTTAAATTACTTTCATAATAAGTACAAATTAATAATTATTATTCGCAATCAATTTATTTTTATTATTACATTATTATTTATTAAATACATACAATTGATATTATTAATAATAATTATTTATCTATTTTTCTACACTATTAATTATTTATTGATATTATTTTAATATATTTTAAAAACATCGGAAATAGAAATTAGTAGAATCAATATTTTATAATAAAATAAAGTATAATTTATTAAGTTTCTCTTATTAAACCATTGTGATTAAAATCACGTGACTATTATAAGACATATAGGTGATATAAATATGAAATCAATCTAATTTTAAAAATTAGCAAAATATTCGATAAAGTTATTATTTAATATGTTTATGTTCAAACTGAAATTCAGAAGTTTTAAAGTTTAAAGTTTTATTGATTTCATGTAATAATACTATTGGCAATGTATATCTTTAGCATATTGAAAGATAATGTAAACATATTTTATGAACTACTTTATATTAGATCACATGTATTGTATTATTTATATTATAAGTATTCACTTACGTTTATATAATAAATGAGTAGTAAATAATATATGTCATAATTATCATATGTAGAAAAATAATAATTCATATATGTCATTATAAAACTTCATATATTAATCAAAAATTAGATTTATATTTATATATCATATAATAGAGTTAGTTAAACATAAATGATATACATTATAATAGCAAATAAACTAATTAATAATGATAGATAGTGTATAATAAACTCCGCGTAGAAATAATTCCAGAAATGAATAGTTAATTAGAGACTTAAATATAAATTGATATAAATTGCATTTCATCCCAGGACACAGATCTAGAATCACAAATAGTAAATTCGTTATATAAACAACTAAACTTGATCAACTCGATTTTTATGATATCCTTAGGTTTCAAGTTATAAATATTCAAGTTATAAATATTCAAGTTATAAATATTCAAGTTATAAATATTCAAGTTATAAATATTCAAGACAATTTGTCATCTAATAGTATTTATCTTGGTAAATAAGTTGTTGTTTAGATAGTCCAGTGACATAAGTGGGTGTGAGTGGGTGGATGCGTATGTTATGTAATACTCTACCAGATAAAGGCGGAGCCTAAATTTATAGATTTTTTAAAAAGGTAAATAAAGAATGAGTCGAGCAGCGATTAGATTAAAATTAAATCACTAGCTAAACTAATACACTTAGAAATTAAATATATCAATAACACAATTATTAAACTTATATAAAGTAACATATTCAAACTATATATTTCTAGTTATACAATAATATTGTTCACAGATCTCTAACATGTCACCGTTATACTAGATTAAATACCAATTTATTGGCATTTCACTCTGTAAGCAGTTTGACCGACAACTATATTGTTCTAATAAAACATTACACAATGTATCGAATCATGCGTACCTAATAACTTTGAGATTATTACTTATATTGTTGAAAATATATTATTAATATCTAAACTATATAAATATAATGTACTCCTAAAATGTTATTCATAATTGATATGACGTCATAAAATCGTCATATACTAAATGTGAATAGGTATAACAAGATTTGTATATTAATTTCTATGAATCTGAACAATTATCATTACAATTTTAATATCGTATACGATTAATAATTTAACAACAATAACCCGAACATATCAGTTATAACAATAAACACAATATGTATAGTTAGTAAGATAATCAAACTATTAATGTTACTATAAAGACAATTTAAAATTATAACAATGGCAGTTACCATATAATATAAATCATTTAAGATTTATTCAAATACAAGGTTATAACCACTTTTATATAAATACGTCCAAGCAAAAGGGTGTATGAGTACCTAAATTGTATTCATAATAATGTAATACAAATTGTATTCTCTCAAATCTCCTGACAATTATAATAATGTAATCCTCTGATTAAACTCTATATAAAATAAATTGCTAAATCAAAACAAATGTACTATCAAAATATAATTAATAACACTTATAGTAATTCTAAACAATTGTATCGACTAACTGATCAATTACTTTCCAGGATAAAGATGAAAAAGTACCCAGACACTCATCATAAAAGTTATTTATTTAAGAGCTTATCAAACTATCACATAATATTACCATTTTCCCACAAATACCTGCCCTCTCTAACTTATGTACTTTATACTATATGCGCAAATTTAGATAATTGCATCATCTTCTAGTTATAACCAAACAATGCTCACAAAATAATTCTATTCCTATTTCCACATTCAAAAATATATTAAATAAAATTTATAAATATATCCGCAAAATGATTATGACTCAATTAAAATCAATTAAAACAAATATATTCCTTTTATATTTTAATCATTCTCTAATAATTCAAATATTATAAACCACCTTAGAGAATATTTAATACAATTCTAACTTCTATTGGTTTTATTGCACGACTAGAATAGATCGTGAATTTAATAAACCTTAAATGAATTTATACATCGTAGGAAGTAAATTTATAAGGCTAGAATTTGTAGAATTAGCTATGAATCGAAATTAAACTACATATAATTGTTTTACAACTAGTTGGAATCCATGTATAATAGCTGTAAGTTTGTTCTTACTATGGGAAAATTTCTATTTTAGCCTTTGAAAGTTTTTATGAATTTCCTCTCTACCATGATTAAAATATTCTATAAGTTTGATGATAGTCCAGTATGTTAGACTAGTTTCAACTAATACATTCCATATTATAGTATCTACATTATATATAATAGTATCTACATTATATATTATAGTATCTACATTATATATAATAGTATCTACATTATATATTATAGTATCTACATTATACATAATAGTATCTACATTATATATAATAGTATATACATTATATATAATAGTATCTACATTATATATAATAGTATCTACATTATATATTATAGTATCTACATTATATATAATAGTATCTACATTATATATTATAGTATCTACATTATATATAATAGTATCTACATTATATATAATAGTATCTACATTATATATTATAGTATCTACATTATATATAATAGTATCTACATTATATATTATAGTATCTACATTATATATTATAGTATCTACATTATATATAATAGTATCTACATTATATATAATAGTATCTACATTATATATAATAGTATCTACATTATATATTATAATATCTACATTATATATAATAGTATCTACATTATATATAATAGTATCTACATTATATATTATAGTATCTACATTATATATTATAGTATCTACATTATATATAATAGTATCTACATTATATATTATAGTATCTACATTATATATTATAGTATCTACATTATATATTATAGTATCTACATTATATATAATAGTATCTACATTATATATAATATTATCTACATTATATATAATAGTATCTACATTATATATAATAGTATCTACATTATATATAATAGTATCTACATTATATATTATAGTATATACATTATATATTATAGTATCTACATTATATATTATAGTATCTACATTATATATAATAGTATCTACATTATATATAATATTATCTACATTATATATAATAGTATCTACATTATATATAATAGTATCTACATTATATATAATAGCATCTACATTATATATAATAGTATCTACATTATATATTATAGTATATACATTATATATTATAGTATCTACATTATATATTATAGTATCTACATTATATATAATAGTATCTACATTATATCTAATAGTATCTACATTATATATAATAGTTTCTAAATTATATATAATAGTATCTACATTATTTATTATATTAAATATACTCTATTTGTATTATTATTCAGAATTGATAACATTTTGTATAATAATCCAAATAAAATAAAGAAATAAAAACTGAGGTTACTCAAGAATATATTGTTTATTAATTACATCGCAATACTAAAATAGGGCAACAATGAGAGAGGTGTGTATACACATATAAGTATAATTTACCTTCTATTTAATAACATTAATATAATACAATGAACATTTAACTACCAATTATACATTTAATATATATAATTGGTAGTTAAATATTTTAAAAATGCAACTTTTAATAATTAATTGAAATTATAATAAAATTAATTGGGTTTGGATTTAGAAATCAAAGTGTTTTAAATAAAATAATAAAACTATTAATTTTGTTAAGTATATATGACAATAGTCATAAATTTATAATTTACGGATAATTAACAATATGAGTATATCGCAATATTAAATAAGACATTTAAAATGAATCTTAAGCTTATTATTATAACTCTACATTTATAATTTATTAAGCCCATAATATACTAGGGTATTTTATTTGAAACATGTATTATTACAAATCCTAAACAGGTTTAAGTAAGTTTTTTCTGATATACATTTTATATTTAGTATAGTTTATAATTAAATATATATTTATACATATCTAAAAAAATAATAAATTAATTTAATATTTTATTATCCGTATAATATATTTTTTACAATTTTTCCATCATTCCACCTTAGGATATCATGTGCTTTTTTGAATGAGCAACTTTTATAATTATACATTATGTTAAATTATATACCAATGCACTTAATTGTTTGTAAATATATTAAATAACTACGTTATATGAAAATAACATTTATATATTTTTATATTTCAAATTAAAATTAATAAAATAAACATTTATATTTTTTAATTAAATACAATTATTCTCTAAAATTTAAATTCCGAATTAAAATAAATGTTTGTTTCTAGGATACTAATAAATAATAAAACAAAATATAATAATATATACTACAATACATTGTGATTACTATAATACACACGTTTACTCTCGATAAATACGAATATAGTTAGTATGCATTATTTATTACAAAACACGAATACATATATACATATATATATATATATATATATATATATATATATATATATATATATATATATATATGATTATATATATAGTATATATATATATATATGTATATATATATATATATTGACTAATTGAATATTTTCGTTGATGTCTTTAGAATTATCGTTAGAAAAAAAAAGAAATATGAGAAATGGTGTTTTGATATCATTTTGGTTGGTGTCATGTTCTATAGCTTTATACTCAATACAAACTTCCAAAAACGGTCCTTTATGGAGACAAGCAAAGCAAAATAATGAGTTAATTGAATATCAAAGTTTACAAATATTGGGATTCATTAATATTAATAAATACTACTGTCGTGAATCTTCACTTACGAAAGTTGAAAAGTTAGTATGTTTATTTAACCCTTAGTATATATATATGTTTAATCTTTTTTCTTTCGCAAATTCTACAACAAATTTCAATTAAGATCAAATCCCTATAAACTATCTATTCATAATATATTATGAAAATATAGTTTAGAAAACACACACACACACACACACACACACACACACACACACACACACACACACACACACACACACACACACACACACACACACACACACACACACACACACACACATATATATATATATATATATATATATATATAATAAAAATTCTTATTTTCATTATATCTTTAACTTGCTCTTTATTATTTATCTGCAAACCAATTACAAGCAGTGTCAGTGGAAGGAGTTTAAATAGCTTATACGACAATAATTCAAGTTTGTTTCAAGTCTTTAAAGCAATTATGAATAATATGGGTACATTTTTAACGTATATGAAATTTGCTGCATTCCAAAAATACTCAAGATCTGCTCTAAAAAAACCGGTTTAATTCTATAATAATTCATAATAATGTCGCCATATAATAACATTCATACTTATTATTAAATGATACTAATGTTATCTATATGTTTACATTTTTAATATATCTAATATTTTAGATTTTCCAAGATGAAAAATCTGGTTAGTTGATCATAAGTGATGGATGTATTTTCTTTTTATCAAAACATGTTGAAATATAAATATATTTACAAAAGCAAATGTAGATTTATATATATATCAATATAATTATAATTCTATAATATAGTTAAAACTTATTTATAAATAGCTATTTTATACGAAGAGAAGATGAGGAAATATGTTGCAGAAATGGATTCACCAATTAACTTCGACTATAGAGATTTTCCTGCGAATATTTTCAATTTATTAGAAAGGATTTATTTTACCAAAGGAGTGGTTAGTTTTAAAATTAAATGAAATATATATTAAATGTGTTAAAATAAAACTATAAAATAATTATTTAATCACTGCCAATTTCGTAGTACAAAGCAATTATAGATGCGATTATGATGTGTATATTTTTTGTAGTTGTTACTTCTATTTTAAAATCTTTATACAGAAAAAAATGGTAAGTTGTAAAGATAAAATAATTTCAAGATACTCTCAACTAAATTTACATGTTTATAATTGTTAATGTTAACTTATGTTTATAAGTTTTTTAATCGAATAGGAATGAAGATAAGATTTGCGATATGTGCAATTGCGTTCTCTGTGGTTGCATGGATTGCAATAGAGTTCTTTCTGAGGCATCGCTAAACATACTAAACGACTTACCGTCTAAACTCAACGTTCTTATAAAAGCGAAGAGTGTACCAGTAAAACCTGATGAATTCTTGAATTTCGCGAAACGTCAGTTTCAGGATTTCTCCGATGAGGTCATAATATCGGAGAAGAGCATCCCTAATAAACCTCGCAACGTACTCACCGATACTCTGAAGCAACGCAAAGAGAAAGTCGAAAAACGAGAAACCTGTAAAGATCTTGCAACCGATTACAAGGTTCTAACGGAAAATAAGGTACTTCCATTAGGTACTATTTTAGATGAAACAAAAATAAAAACAAAATACGAACAAATTGATCCATTAACAGAAGAACTTATCTCACCACTTAATAACGAGACTACAAATATAATGAGTTCCGAGTTTAAAACTAATGAAATTATTAATGTTAATGAATGTAATGAACACTTTATATCTTCAATTAATAATTTTCAAAAGGAGATAACTACTGATATCGTAGATAACAAACAGATTATCGACAATTCCATAATCAATGACAATATATTTCAATGTGATGTCAATGAATTAAAGCATGTCAAGGATGAATCAAATCAT
Organism: Osedax frankpressi; assembly: GCA_964035775.1. NCBI lineage: Eukaryota > Metazoa > Annelida > Polychaeta > Sabellida > Siboglinidae > Osedax > Osedax frankpressi. The sequence goes on from OZ038318.1 coordinate 13,324,649, forward strand.
AATAACGAAGAAATAAACGAAACAAATACATTTGATGATATTATTCAAAGTAAAGATAATAATCATGAAAGGAAAAATAATTGTAATATTGCTATTGATAATGAAACCATTATTACAACAGCTATAGTTATTAATAATCTTAGTCAAAATAAAGAAATCGGAGTCATGAACAATGATGTTCAAAAGGAGTTTAATAAAATTATGAATAAGGAAACTTTAATTGAAACAGCTATGATTAAAAATAACGTTGATGTAAGTAAAGAAATTGATATAAATAATATTCAAAAAGATTGTAATAAAATTATGGATGAAGAAACATTAATTGAAACAGCTTTGGTTAATAATAAAATTGAAGAAAATGAAGAAATGGGAGTACTTAACAAAGATGAGGTAAAACAGTGTGATACTATTGTAGATAAAGAAACAGTAATTGAAATATCTAATAATATCTTTGATAAAAAAAATAAAGAAATTCAGACAATTAATACAGATGTGCTAAAAGACTGTAATATTGTTATAGACAATGAAAAGATGATAACATCTTGCCTAAATAATAAAAGTTTAAAAACATTAAATAACAAATTAAAACTAACCAATTCTCGTAATATGAAAATTAAAGAGCGTATGAAAAAAAAGAAAGATATAATTCAATTATGCAGTCAGATCTCACTCGATGAACTTAATGAACGCGTTGAAATAAATGATTCTGATAACGATAGTGATATCAGTTCCTTAGCAGAATTTTTAAAATATCCTTCTAGTATAATAGGAAACAAACACGCGATGGATAAATTAGACACATCTAATCCTGTAATAAACTACAAAAATAATGGACTAGCATTAAATTCAAATGAAATGGTTACTATGGATTCAAAAAAAATTAAAGATAAGAACACTTTTTACGATAACACTATAGTGCCAATTGAAATCAATAATTCAGAGTCATTTGAAATGAACTTAGAAAAACAAATTGCACTCGATAACACAAAAAATGAAATTCAAGATTCGGATTCTATTAAAATGAATGAGAACATATTTGATATTAACGACGACAACATTTCTATTGACATTTTAAATGATTCGTCTTATTCTATAAATATAAAAGAGAAAATCGGCAGTGTAATTTCATATGTGGTCGGGGAAAAAGAAACGTCAGAAGAATCCTGCGATGTCGAGTTAAACGAAAACGAGGCAAGTGAAAAAGAGGCAAATGAGACTTATGTTGAAAATAAGGAATGTGAGTTGCAAGTACGAGCGAAAAGCCTAGTGAGCGAAATCACTCAATTTGCAGTTAAGTTGTTGCAGGACGAAGCTTCTCGACGGTGCCTAGATGATATATACTTGAGTGAACAGGACGACTGCGAAACTCACCTGCAGCATAACAATAACCAATTCAGGATCTGTTTCAGCGGTCAGCGAACTGACGTAGAATACGACCATCGTGGCTCCACGTTAACAAGCGCCAACTACGAGGAGATGATCCGCAACTCGGGACATCACATGGCTTCAACGGAAGACTACGAGAGTCGTCTGTTGTTCCTTTCCGGTCAGAGCATGCACGCGGACGACTCTCAGACCAGCAGTTCGTACGACAGCGACGACTTGATAAGTAGGGAATGTACCACCGACACCGGAGACGAGGAGTGGACGTCTTGCGGCGATAGCAATTGCAGTTGTTGTTGCCGCGATTGCTGCGAACACGAATCCTGTTCTTGCGAGGATAACGAATGCGATGAACACAACGATTCGAGTTACGAGGAGAGCAGTGGTTCCTTCGACCAGAGTCGTTCCGTGAGCCCAAGGTGCTTAAAGACCGAGGCGGATAAGATAACGAGGAAGGTCTATACATCGGACGAATCAAGTTATTACGAAGAAGACGATAAGGAGGATGAAGATAGTAGCGATGATGATGATGGAGAGGAGTTTGGTAGCGACATCGAAGGAGACGACGAAGAGAGTGACTACGATGAAACAATGGGAAGATTGAGCAGACGAGATCAACCGATGATATTCCGCAAGAAATGTAATGATTCATTTGCAAGGAATAGTGATTACGATATGGCATCAAGAAATAATGTAAATAAACGGAATGATGACCTAGATCATATTGAAATAATTGATCAACTTATTTCTAATACAGTTAGTTTTAATGTAATGACCTTTATTTGACTTACTATCTTTCTATTATTCTTTCGTTGAATATAATTAAAATTAAACCAAGAAATCATAATAATCCCAATCAATATTGTTATATAACGACTTATTTTATTTTAAAATTAATATTTAATTTACATTATTTTAAAGATTGGAGGTGATTCCAAAGACAATGAAAATGTGAATAACAACAGTTCAACAAATAGGTATTTACACAGAGCATCCAATATTCATTTGATATCTTAAAATATTATGCACATTAATAAATTGTATTTAATAGTATTTATATATTATAAACTAAAGTTATGAAATTGTCCGCAGGAATGAAACTATTATTGACATTTGCAACTCTATCTAATAAATGATTCCATCTTTTTAATGGTTTATAAATTATTATTTAGTAAATTTAGTAAAAAATAATTCTTTATTCGATAATTATATTTATAAATAAATAGAAACTAATATCAATATAACAATTGAATATAACAGAAGTTAACAAGATGAAGATGCTACATGGTCAATACATGGTCAATACTACTTAATTGTAAGCAAATAAAACCATTTTAAACAATGAACGGTGTTATTTTTTTATTAAAATCCTATTGATAGAATATACAATTGCTAGTAACTCAAGTTCCAAGATTTCGCATTTTAAGTGGAATTCAATGAAATCCGTAAGTAATGAAAAGAAATGATTTGCATTTTGATATGTTGGAATTATTTGACATGATGTGTTGGAATTAAATCCATTTCAGTGGTTTCTTGAGAACTTTCATGAGCTCTTCTTCTCGACTTCCTTCTTGAGGAACATGTCCATACTCCCAGCGCTATTATGGTTTCAGGGATTGGTAAGGTTACAGGGTTACAGGGTTACAGGGTTACTGGTTACAGGGTTACTGGTTACATAAATGAATTGGGAGAGAAATATTGTAAAGAATTAAAAAACAAATTTTAAATAAAACATCTTAATTATAATATTCACAAATTCGGAATATTCAAAAACTAACTTAATATTTAAAGTTACATCGAGGTGATGTTTTATAATGAGTAAGTAGGCCAGTGTTCATGTGTTGTACTAACTGCCAGTAGGGGGAGTGACATCATAATAGATTCAATTCTTGCATTTGGAGTTTGAAGTCCAAACTTTGTGCCACGATCATAAATTAAATTAAATTCAGCATAGCGTCCTCTACGAAGTAATTGCCAAGTTCTGGGGGCAAGGGGGGAGGGGGGTAAGGAGGGTAATGGGGAGTGATGGGGGGCAAGAGGCGGGCAAGGGTGGTAATGGGGGGTAAGAGGGGGTACGGAGGAGGAAAAGAGGGGATAAGGAGGTGACAAGGAGTGGTAAGCAGGGGGTAAGGAGGGAGGCAAGAGGGGGTAAGGAAGAGGTAAGGTGTACGGAGAGGGTAAGTAGGGGGTAAGAGGGCAAGGTATGGTTAGGAGGGGGTAAGGAGGGAGCAATGGGAGGAGAAGGGGGTAAGGAGTAGGGTTAGGGAGGTAGGAGAGGTTAGGGAGAGTTAATGTGGTTAGTAGTTATATAGTGTTAGGGAGATATCAATATAGTTGTATAGGTGTTAGAGATTATATGGGTTTGGTAATTATTCTTGCAAATATTCTAGTAAAGGTCAATATTATAGTAAAGGTCAATATTCTAGTAAAGGTCAATATTATAGTAAAGGTCAATATTATAGTAAAGGTCAATATTATAGTAAAGGTCAATATTATAGTAAAGGTCAATATTATAGTAAAGGTCAATATTATAGTAAAGGTCAATATTATAGTAAAGGTCAATATTATAGTAAAGGTCAATATTATAGTAAAGGTCAATATTATAGTAAAGGTCAATATTCTAGTTATGTAACCTTTCCTCTTCTGTGTAGAGGTCATCTTTATGTTCTTCGACGAGTGGAACATAAGCTGGGACAACAGCATTAGCGGCACTCTGAGGGATAGTGGGGCTTAGGTAGTAGACTAATAGGTGTGGGAATAAAGGAGTAGAATTTAGAGTTAAATAGTAGAGTTTTGAGATTAGGAGTAGCGTTTGGGGTTCAAGAAATAAGATTAGGGCTTAAGAAGTAGAGTTTGGGTCTTAAGAAGTAGAGTATGGAAATTAAAGAGTGTAGTTTGGGGCTAAAGGAGTGACTAACTGATATAAATTGAAAGAGTTGTTCTCGATTTAATCCGCTTACGTCAGATTCATCCAAATCATCAAAGAAAATACCTCCAACTCCTCTACACTCATCTGAAGAGTAGTCAATAGCGTGGTCAATAGTGTGGTCAATAGCGTGGTCAATAGTGTGGTCAATAGTGTGGTCAATAGTGTGGTCAATAGTGTGATCAATAGTGTGGTCAATAGCGTGGTCAATAGTTTGGTCAATAGTGTGGTCAATAGTGTGGTCAATAGTGTGATCAATAATGTGATCAATAGTGTGATCAATAGTGTGGTCAGTAGTGTGATCAATAGTGTGATCAATAGTGTGATCAATAGTGTGATCAATAGTGTGGTCAATAGTGTGGTCAATAGTGTGATCAGTAGTGTGGTCAATAGTGTGGTCAATAGTGTGGTCAATAGCGTGGTCAATAGCGTGGTCAATAGCGTGGTCAATAGTTTGGTCAATAGTGTGGTCAATAGTGTGATCAATAATGTGATCAATAGTGTGGTCAATAGTGTGGTCAATAGTGTGATCAATAGTGTGATCAATAGTGTGATCAATAGTGTGATCAATAGTGTGGTCAATAGTGTGGTCAATAGTGTGATCAGTAGTGTGGTCAATAGTGTGGTCAATAGTGTGGTCAGTAGTGTGGTCAATAGTGTGGTCAATAGTGTGGTCAATAGTGTGGTCAATAGCGTGGTCAATAGCGTGGTCAATAGTGTGGTCAATAGTGTGGTCAATAGTGTGGTCAATAGTGTGGTCAATAGTGTGGTCAATAGCGTGGTCAATAGCGTGGTCAGTAGCGTGGTCAATAGCGTGGTCAATAGTTTGGTCAATAGTGTGGTCAATAGTGTGATCAATAATGTGATCAATAGTGTGGTCAGTAGTGTGGTCAATAGTGTGATCAATAGTGTGATCAATAATGTGGTCAATAGTGTGGTCAATAGTATGGTCAATAGTGTGGTCAATAATGTGGTCAATAGTGTGGTCAATAGTATGGTCAATAGTGTGGTCAATAGTGTGGTCAATAGTGTGATCAATAGTGTGATCAATAGTGTGGTCAGTAGTGTGATCAATAGTGTGATCAATAGTGTGATCAATAGTGTGATCAATAGTGTGGTCAATAGTGTGGTCAATAGTGTGATCAGTAGTGTGGTCAATAGTGTGGTCAATAGTGTGGTCAGTAGTGTGGTCAATAGTGTGGTCAATAGTGTGGTCAATAGTGTGGTCAATAGCGTGGTCAATAGTGTGGTCAATAGCGTGGTCAATAGTGTGGTCAATAGTATGGTCAATAGTGTGATCAATAATGTGATCAATAGTGTGGTCAATAGTGTGGTCAATAGTGTGGTCAATAGTGTGGTCAATAGTGTGGTCAATAGCGTGGTCAATAGTGTGGTCAATAGTGTGGTCAATAGTGTGGTCAATAGTATGGTCAATAGTGTGATCAATAATGTGATCAATAGCGTGGTCAATAGTGTGGTCAATAGTGTGGTCAATAGTGTGATCAGTAGTGTGATCAGTAGTGTGGCCAATAGTGTGGTCAATAGTGTGGTCAATAGTGTGATCAATAGTGTGGTCAGTAGTGTGGTCAATAGTGTGATCAGTAGTGTGGTCAATAGTGTGGTCAATAGTGTGGTCAATAGTGTGATCAATAGTGTGGTCAGTAGTGTGGTCAGTAGTGTGATCAATAGTGTGGTCAGTAGTGTGGTCAGTAGTGTGATCAATAGTGTGATCAATAGTGTGGTCAATAGTGTGGTCAATAGTGTGATCAATAGTGTGGTCAGTAGTGTGGTCAGTAGTGTGGTCAGTAGTGTGATCAATAGTGTGGTCAGTAGTGTGGTCAATAGTGTGATCAGTAGTGTGGTCAATAGTGTGGTCAATAGTGTGGTCAGTAGTGTGATCAGTAGTGTGGTCAATAGTGTGGTCAGTAGTGTGATCAATAGTTTGGTCAATAGTGTGGTCAGTAGTGTGATCAATAGTTTGGTCAATAGTGTGGTCAGTAGTGTGATCAATAGTTTGGTCAATAGTGTGGTCAGTAGTGTGATCAATAGTTTGGTCAATAGTGTGGTCAGTAGTGTGATCAATAATGTGGTCAATAGTGTGATTAATATCATGGTCAATAGTGTGGTCAATAGCGTGGTTAATAGTGTGGTCAATTGTTTGGTCAATAGTGTGATCAATAGTTTGGTCAATAGTTTGGTTATTGTGGGTCAAATGTTAACAGAATAAATATTAAATTTTATTATACAGTATTATTATATAATAAATAAATACTTTAACCACTAATTAATATTTATTAATAATTATAATTGAATAACTATGACTAATTCATATGATATAATAATAAATCCTAAGGAATATGATACAATAACTACCACTAATAACTATGATGCAATAACTACCACTAATAACTATGATGCAATAACTACCAGTAATAACTATGATGCAATAACTAACGCCTGTGCGTGATGTAAAAGTATTCATCGCACCAATTTTTGAATCTCGGATAAAAGTCTTTGTTATGAAGGTCGCAAGCTTTCTTTTGTTGCAAGTGAAAGTGAACTGTATCCTAATTCAAGATTTGAAGAAGATTTTAGAAGTGAAGATTGAAATTGCTATAATGAATAGTAAGACAGATGTTGAGGTCAGGGATATAAGGAGTGGTGCTGTTGAGATTGTGGGTTTTAGAGATGGAGCTTAGGGTTTTAGAAGTGGAACTTAGGGTTTAAGAGATGGAGCTAAGGGTCTTAGAGGTGGAGCAAAGAGTTTTAAAGATAGAGTAAAGGGTTTTAGAGGTAGAGGTTAGGGTTTTAGAGATGGAGCTAAGGATTTGAGTGGTGTAACAAAATACCTTTTGATTCAAATAATATGGGGTAAGGTCAGTACCTCCTCCATACCACCAAATCGAAGCTCCAGCTTCATCCTCGACTTCAAATAAACGATAGTTGAAGTGCATGGTAGGGCAGTGAGGGTTACGCTGTGGATATGATGGTTTATGAGGTTATGGGGTTATGGGTAGGAAGGTGTGGAGAGGGGAGAAAAATAACAAATTCTAAATTTGTATTAGAGTAGGGATAATGGTTTGAGTCTCACGGTGGTCAGATGAGTTATGGTGTAGAGTCCTTCATCTTTATGAGATCATATTTGTGTACGGTATATAAAAAACTAAATAAAAACAGGTTAAGAACCTAACCGGATGAATAACAGAACTTATCCCAGCAGCAAAAAACTTCAATTTCCCAGATCCTAAATTTCTGCCTCTGTAACAATTTATTTACTTTTTATAATTGCAAAAGTTGAAGAAAATTAATAATTAATGAATCCGCAAATTATAAAATAAAAATATTACTTCTATTTGTTATAGAATGTTATAACAATAAGGCGATTTTATAATACAATAGTTAAGGAAGGAAGTAAGTAAGTAAGTAAAGAAGATAGGTAATAATGTAAAAAGTTAAATAAGTAAATAAATAATAACAAATTAATAAGAAAGATAGATAGTACTATCATTACTTAGTTAATTGTAATTAATTAGAAAGATAGATAGTACTATCATTACTTAATGAATTGTAATTAATAAGAAAGATAGATAGTACTATCATTACTTAGTTAATTGTAATTAATAAGAAAGATAGATAGTACTATCATTACTTAGTTAATTGTAATTAATAAGAAAGATAGATAGTACTATCATTACTTAATGAATTGTAATTAATAAGAAAGATAGATAGTACTATCATTACTTAGTTAATTGTAATTACTAAGAAAGATAGATAGTACTATCATTACTTAATGAATTGTAATTAATAAGAAAGATAGATAGTACTATCATTACTTAGTTAATTGTAATTAATAAGAAAGATAGATAGTACTATCATTACTTAGTTAATTGTAATTAATAAGAAATATAGATACTACTATCATTACTTACTGAATTGTAATTAATAAGAAAGATAGATAGTACTATCATTACTTAATGAATTGTAATTAATAAGAAAGATAGATAGTACTATCATTACTTAGTCAATTGTAATTAATAAGAAAGATAGATAGTACTATCATTACTTAGTTAATTGTAATTAATAAGAAAGATAGATAGTACTATTATTACTTAGTTAATTGTAATTAATAAGAAAGATAGATAGTACTATCATTACTTAGTTAATTGTAATTAATAAGAAAGATAGATAGTACTATCATTAATTAGTTAATTGTAATTAATAAGAAGATAGATAGTACTATCATAACTTAATGAATTGTAATTAATAAGAAAGATAGATAGTACTATCATTACTTAGTTAATTGTAATTAATAAGAAAGATAGATAGTACTATCATTACTTAATGAATTGTAATTAATAAGAAAGATAGATAGTACTATCATTACTTAGTTAATTGTAATTAATAAGAAAGATAGATAGTACTATCATTACTTAATGAATTGTAATTAATAAGAAAGATAGATAGTACTATCATTACTTAATGAATTGTAATTAATAAGAAAGATAGATAGTACTATCATTACTTAGTTAATTGTAATTAATAAGAAAGATAGATAGTACTATCATTACTTAATGAATTGTAATTAATAAGAAAGATAGATAGTACTATCATTACTTAGTTAATTGTAATTAATAAGAAAGATAGATAGTACTATCATTACTTAATGAATTGTAATTAATAAGAAAGATAGATAGTACTATCATTACTTAATGAATTGTAATTAATAAGAAAGATAGATAGTACTATCATTACTTAGTTAATTGTAATTAATAAGAAAGATAGATAGTACTATCATTACTTAATGAATTGTAATTAATAAGAAAGATAGATAGTACTATCATTACTTAGTTAATTGTAATTAATAAGAAAGATAGATAGTACTATCATTACTTAGTTAATTGTAATTAATAAGAAAGATAGATAGTACTATCATTACTTAGTTAATTGTAATTAATAAGAAAGATAGATAGTACTATCATTACTTAGTTAATTGTAATTAATAAGAAAGATAGATAGTACTATCATTACTTAGTTAATTGTAATTAATAAGAAAGATAGATAGTACTATCATTACTTAGTTAATTGTAATTAATAAGAAAGATAGATAGTACTATCATTACTTAGTTAATTGTAATTAATAAGAAAGATAGATAGTACTATCATTACTTAGTTAATTGTAATTAATAAGAAAGATAGATAGTACTATCATTACTTAGTTAATTGTAATTAATAAGAAAGATAGATAGTACTATCATTACTTAATGAATTGTAATTAATAAGAAAGATAGATAGTACTATCATTACTTAGTTAATTGTAATTAATAAGAAAGATAGATAGTACTATCATTACTTAGTTAATTGTAATTAATAAGAAAGATAGATAGTACTATCATTACTTAGTTAATTGTAATTAATAAGAAAGATAGATAGTACTATCATTACTTAGTTAATTGTAATTAATAAGAAAGATAGATAGTACTATCATTACTTAATGAATTGTAATTAATAAGAAAGATAGATAGTACTATCATTACTTAATGAATTGTAATTAATAAGAAAGATAGATAGTACTATCATTACTTAATGAATTGTAATTAATAAGAAGATAGATAGTACTATCATTACTTAATGAATTGTAATTAATAAGAAATATAGATAGTACTATCATTACTTAGTTAATTGTAATTAATAAGAAAGATAGATAGTACTATCATTACTTAGTTAATTGTAATTAATAAGAAAGATAGATAGTACTATCATTACTTAGTTAATTGTAATTACTAAGAAAGATAGATAGTACTATCATTACTTAGTTAATTGTAATTAATAAGAAAGATAGATAGTACTATCATTACTTAGTTAATTGTAATTAATAAGAAAGATAGATAGTACTATCATTACTTAGTTAATTGTAATTAATAAGAAAGATAGATAGTACTATCATTACTTAATGAATTGTAATTAATAAGAAAGATAGATAGTACTATCATTACTTAGTTAATTGTAATTAATAAGAAAGATAGATAGTACTATCATTACTTAGTTAATTGTAATTAATAAGAAAGATAGATAGTACTATCATTACTTAGTTAATTGTAATTAATAAGAAAGATAGATAGTACTATCATTACTTAATGAATTGTAATTAATAAGAAAGATAGATAGTACTATCATTACTTAGTTAATTGTAATTAATAAGAAAGATAGATAGTACTATCATTACTTAGTTAATTGTAATTAATAAGAAAGATAGATAGTACTATCATTACTTAATGAATTGTAATTAATAAGAAATATAGATAGTACTATCATTACTTAGTTAATTGTAATTAATAAGAAAGATAGATAGTACTATCATTACTTAGTTAATTGTAATTACTAAGAAAGATAGATAGTACTATCATTACTTAGTTAATTGTAATTAATAAGAAAGATAGATAGTACTATCATTACTTAATGAATTGTAATTAATAAGAAAGATAATAAAATAATAACCTATCTTTCATCTGTTTTGAAGCACTGGCTGGAAGATATCCACTGACCACCGATACATTAACTCCAGCCTTTTCCAATACTTGACCTTTAGAATGCAGGTGAATCAGAATGATACAAATAATAATCAGTTAATGATACAAATCATTAACTGATTATTATATTAAATATTAATTTAAGTTTTGATAAAATAATTTAATAGTAAAATCCATAGGATTATAAATGAGAATTATATCTTATCTATTTATTTATCTATTTATCTATCTTATAGATAGAATCTTGATTCTATAACTGCAGTTATAAAATAATTAATATATTTGAACTGATACTTGAACTTATTTCAATAAATCTATTCAATTTGTTGATGTAAAATTTTAAAACCCTTCTAATTATATATTATATCACTTTGTTATAAGAATTAACCATCTTGCATAACCAACCATCTTGCATAACACATGTTACACCACCTCCTCCTCTTTCTTCTGATAAATCAATTGCATCTCCTTTTTTGACTTCATTTTGACTCTAGAATAAAATAAGAAGATATGATTTTGAAGTTATCATTTGGAGTTTGTCAATTGCAGTTTGCAATTTGAAGGTAATTATAAAGCTTTGTTAATTATTACTTATTAGTAGTCAAATGGAGAGTTATGGTCAATATTAATAGCTATATTATGGTAACTAATGGTAACTAATGGTAACTAATGGTAACTAAACATAATTACTTACTTCCGATCTATCCCATTTCTCAATTAGAAATTTCTTTCCTCCTTCAACTAACTCCAGACCTCGACAAACATTGTGCTGAAGATAAATTTTGAAGATAAGTCAAATAATACAAAAACATAACATTATACTTATAATTTATCAGTTGTAAGATAATAATCTCTATTTTGTCTATTTTCTTAGTCAGTGTCTGTATCTTTAGATTAATCTTATTAAGTGGTAATTACTGTAATTAGTAAATAATGACTTAATATATAACATGTAAGTAATGTCTTAATATATAACATGTAAGTAATGTCTTAAGATATAACATGTAAGTAATGTCTTAAGATATAACATGTAAGTAGTAAGTAATATCTTAAGATATAACATGTAAGTAGTAAGTAATGTCTTAAGATATAACATGTAAGTAGTAAGTAATGTCTTAAGATATAACATGTAAGTAGTAAGTAATGTCTTAAGATATAACATATAAGTAATATCTTAAGATATAACATGTAAGTAATGTCTTAAGATATAACATGTAGGTAGTAAGTAATGTATTAAGATATAACATGTAAGTAGTAAGTAATGTATTAAGATATATAATGTAGGTAGTAAGTAATGTCTTAAGATATAACATGTAAGTAGTAAGTAATTTCTTAAGATATAACATGTAAGTAATGTCTTAAGATATAACATGTAAGTAATGTCTTAAGATATAACATGTAAGCAATGTCTTAAGATATAACATGTAAGTAATGTCTTAAGATATAACATGTAAGTAATGTCTTAAGATATAACATGTAAGTAGTAAGTAATGTCTTAAGATATAACATGTAAGTAGTAAGTAATGTCTTAAGATATAACATGTAAGTAGTAAGTAATGTCTTAAGATATAACATGTAAGTAGTAAGTAATGTCTCAGGATATAACATGTGAGTAGTAAGTAATGTCTTAAGATATAACATGTAGGTAGTAAGTAATGTCTTAAGATATAACATGTAAGTAATGTTTTAAGATATAACATGTAAGTAGTAAGTAATGTCTTAAGATATAACATGTAGGTAGTAAGTAATGTCTTAAGATATAACATGTAAGTAGTAAGTAATGTATTAAGATATAACATGTAGGTAGTAAGTAATGTCTTAAGGTATAACATGTAGGTAGTAAGTAATGTCTTAAGATATAACATGTAGGTAGTAAGTAATGTCTTAAGATATAACATGTAAGTAATGTCTTAAGATATAACATGTAAGTAGTAAGTAATGTCTTAAGATATAACATGTAAGTAATGTCTTAAGATATAACATGTAAGTAGTAAGTAATGTATTAAGATATAACATGTAGGTAGTAAGTAATATCTTAAGATATAACATGTAAGTAGTAAGTAATGTCTTAAGATATAACATGTAAGTAGTAAGTAATGTCTCAGGATATAACATGTGAGTAGTAAGTAATGTCTTAAGATATAACATGTAGGTAGTAAGTAATATCTTAAGATATAACATGTAAGTAGTATGTAATGTCTTAAGATATAACATGTAGGTAATGTCTTAAGATATACCATGTAGGTAATGTCTTAAGATATAACATGTAAGTAGTAAGTATTTTCTTAAGATATAACATGTAAGTAATGTCTTAAGATATAACATGTAAGTAGTAAGTAATGTCTTAAGATATAACATGTAGGTAGTAAATAATGTCTTAAGATATAACATGTAGGTAATGTCTTAAGATATACAATGTAGGTAATGTCTTAAGATATAACATGTAAGTAGTAAGTATTTTCTTAAGATATAACATGTAAGTAGTAAGTACATATAACATGTAAGTAGTAAGTAATGTCTTAATATATAACATGTAAGTAGTAAGTAATGTCTTAAGATATAACATGTAAGTAGTAAGTAATGTATTAAGATATAACATGTAAGTAATGTCTTAAGATATAACATGTAAGTAGTAAGTAATGTATTAAGATATAACATGTAGGTAGTAAGTAATGTCTTAAGATATAACATGTAAGTAGTAAGTAATGTCTTAAGATATAACATGTAAGCAGTAAGTAATGTCTTAAGATATAACATGTAGGTAGTAAATAATGTCTTAAGATATAACATGTAAGTAATGTCTTAAGATATAACATGTAAGTAATATCTTAAGATATAACATGTAAGTAGTAAGTAATGTCTTAAGATATAACATGTATGTAGTAAGTAATGTCTTAAGATATAACATGTAAGTAGTAAGTAATGTCTTAAGATATAACATGTAAGTAGTAAGTAATGTCTTAAGATATAACATGTAAGTAGTAAGTAATGTCTTAAGATATAACATGTAGGTAGTAAGTAATGTCTTAAAATATAACATGTAAGTAGTAAGATATGATTTAAGATATAAAATATAAGTAGTAAGTAATGTCTTAAGATATAACATGTAAGTAGTAAGTAATGTCTTAAGATATAACATGTAGGTAATAGGTAATGACTTAAGATATAACCTGTATCTTAAGAATCATTAGCTCCATCCTGTGTCTCATGTTAGACATGTCCTGAGAATTGGAGATTGTACTTATAGTAACTGTATTTTAACTTTAAGTACATTAAGTAATAGTAATTAAATAAGTTAACATTACATAATACATTTTACTATACATGCAATGAGATATATCAGGATACTTTTTTAAAATAAAATAACAATAATTTGGTTTTATTTATTTATATGAATTTCTAGAAAATTTTGAATCTATCTCTAATTTTCAAAAAAGTTATTTAATAATAATTTTTTGTATAATATCAATTGATCCTTATGGAATATATATCTAATGATATTATATGAATCATATTTTCAAAGAATAACTTGTATATAGAACATATGGTTAAAAGGAGATTTTAATATTATAAATCAGAGAATATTCCCTGGAATTCTACAGAATATAATATAGTATTATTATTCTGTTACCTATTTATTAATAATAATGATATTATATAAACTAATATTATTATTATTTTCATGAATAATAGGAGAGTTAGGATACTTATCTGTTTTATTAATGAACAAAAACCCGATATAAGAATTTTATTTAATAAACATTATAAAGTAATAAGAAAGTAGTAATAATGATATTATATCAAATTATATAATATTATATTTTGTGATATTATCAACTTAAATAACTACATTTATTTATTTATTATAAAAATATATTTAATTAATTTGGTTGCAATTAAAAAGAGAAGAAAAGGAGAGCTGGAATAAAATAGTTGTAAGAAATTGAAAAGATTAGAGAGGAAAGAGTGAGATATAAAGATAAAATGAGGAATATAACTGTTGAAAAGATTAGAGAGGAAAGAGAAAAGTATAGAAAGGTAATTAGTTGAAACTTAGATAGATAAACATGTAATAATATGTAGAGATGTCTTCAGATCAAACCTTCTCCAAGACAGAAATTTCTGTGATGGGTTCACACATCAACTCTTGCAGATTAATGCTGACCATTGCGTTAAACTTTATTTACTTCTAATTGATCTTTACCGACTTTTATTGACCTTTAAGATGAGTATAACAGATCTTTACCTGCGGAAAGCAAGGGGAGACAATGAATGCAGAGATAAAGCATATTTCCAAGACTTGAATATTCATCACGATGTCAACAGAACTCACTAGGGGGACATTGTACCACATGAGACAATGGGACTCAAAGTTCAGGAGATAATCGGGGAAAACAAAGATCAGTAAACATTGTAGTAAAGGTAAACAGACTGTAAGGAATTCACAATGTGATTATGGGTGTACGTGTTGGGTTTGTGTTGGGTTTGTGTTGGGTTTGTGTTGGGTTTGTGTTGGGTTTGTGTTGGGTTTGTGTTGGGTTTGTGTTGGGTTTGTGTTGGGTTTGTGTTGGGTTTGTGTTGGGTTTGTGTTGGGTTTGTGTTGGGTTTGTGTTGGGTTTGTGTTGGGTTTGTGTTGGGTTTGTGTTGGGTTTGTGTTGGGTTTGTGTTGGGTTTGTGTTGGGTTTGTGTTGGGTTTGTGTTGGGTTTGTGTTGGGTTTGTGTTGGGTTTGTGTTGGGTTTGTGTTGGGTTTGTGTTGGGTTTGTGTTGGGTTTGTGTTGGGTTTGTGTTGGGTTTGTGTTGGGTTTGTGTTGGGTTTGTGTTGGGTTTGTGTTGGGTTTGTGTTGGGTTTGTGTTGGGTTTGTGTTGGGTTTGTGTTGGGTTTGTGTTGGGTTTGTGTTGGGTTTGTGTTGGGTTTGTGTTGGGTTTGTGTTGGGTTTGTGTTGGGTTTGTGTTGGGTTTGTGTTGGGTTTGTGTTGGGTTTGTGTTGGGTTTGTGTTGGGTTTGTGTTGGGTTTGTGTTGGGTATGTGTTGGGTATGTGTTGGGTATGTGTTGGGTATGTGTTGGGTTTGTGTTGGGTTTGTGTTGGGTTTGTGTTGGGTTTGTGTTGGGTTTGTGTTGGGTTTGTGTTGGGTTTGTGTTGGGTTTGTGTTGGGTTTGTGTTGGGTTTGTGTTGGGTTTGTGTTGGGTTTGTGTTGGGTATGTGTTGGGTATGTGTTGGGTATGTGTTGGGTTTGTGTTGGGTTTGTGTTGGGTTTGTGTTGGGTTTGTGTTGGGTTTGTGTTGGGTTTGTGTTGGGTTTGTGTTGGGTTTGTGTTGGGTTTGTGTTGGGTTTGTGTTGGGTTTGTGTTGGGTTTGTGTTGGGTTTGTGTTGGGTTTGTGTTGGGTTTGTGTTGGGTTTGTGTTGGGTTTGTGTTGGGTTTGTGTTGGGTTTGTGTTGGGTTTGTGTTGGGTTTGTGTTGGGTTTGTGTTGGGTTTGTGTTGGGTTTGTGTTGGGTTTGTGTTGGGTTTGTGTTGGGTTTGTGTTGGGTTTGTGTTGGGTTTGTGTTGGGTTTGTGTTGGGTTTGTGTTGGGTTTGTGTTGGGTTTGTGTTGGGTTTGTGTTGGGTTTGTGTTGGGTTTGTGTTGGGTTTGTGTTGGGTTTGTGTTGGGTTTGTGTTGGGTTTGTGTTGGGTTTGTGTTGGGTTTGTGTTGGGTTTGTGTTGGGTTTGTGTTGGGTTTGTGTTGGGTTTGTGTTGGGTTTGTGTTGGGTTTGTGTTGGGTTTGTGTTGGGTTTGTGTTGGGTTTGTGTTGGGTTTGTGTTGGGTTTGTGTTGGGTTTGTGTTGGGTTTGTGTTGGGTTTGTGTTGGGTTTGTGTTGGGTTTGTGTTGGGTTTGTGTTGGGTTTGTGTTGGGTTTGTGTTGGGTTTGTGTTGGGTTTGTGTTGGGTTTGTGTTGGGTTTGTGTTGGGTTTGTGTTGGGTTTGTGTTGGGTTTGTGTTGGGTTTGTGTTGGGTTTGTGTTGGGTTTGTGTTGGGTTTGTGTTGGGTTTGTGTTGGGTTTGTGTTGGGTTTGTGTTGGGTTTGTGTTGGGTATGTGTTGGGTTTGTGTTGGGTTTGTGTTGGGTTTGTGTTGGGTACGTGTTGGGTACGTGTTGGGTACGTGTTGGGTTTGTGTTGGGTTTGTGTTGGGTACATGTTGGGTTTGTGTTGGGTATGTGCTGGGTTTGTGTTGGGTTTGTGTTGGGTTTGTGTTGGGTATGTGTTGGGTTTGTGTTGGGTTTGTGTTGGGTTTGTGTTGGGTACGTGTTGGGTATGTGTTGGGTTTGTGTTGGGTACTTGTTGGGTACTTGTTGGGTACGTGTTGGGTACGTGTTGGGTACATGTTGGGTACATGTTGGGTACATGTTGGGTACATGTTGGGTACATGTTGGGTACGTGTTGGGTAAGTGTTGAGTACTTGTTGGGTACTTGTGTTGGTTATGTGTTGGGTACTTGTTGGGTACGTGTTGGTTATGTGTTGGGTACTTGTTGGGTATGTATTGGGTACATGTTGGGTATGTGTTTAGTACTTGTTGGGTACGTGTGTTGGTTGTGTGTAGGTATGCGGATATGTAAATAACTTTGCGTGGGCGGGTAAGGGTCAGATTTAAATATATCATCAATTCGGTAATGTAAGCATAGTATAGCTAGAAGGACAAACATCACTCATTTACCTTGCAAATAAATCAATCTCTTTGTAATATTTGTAGAAAAGTCTAGTTTTTCTAGTTATAAATATTCGCAGTAACAAAGAATCTAAAACTGAATATCTAGTAGAAAATGAAAAGATGTTGTTTAGATGATAAATCTAACAGAGTAACAGTAACAATAGAGATTTAATACTAAATATATATGTAGTACACAATGCAATCATTATGCATTTATCATGATTCATATTATTATTACTAACCATTATAAATAATAAGTTGAATAATTAACTATTTGATTGACTATTTGATTTTAAATAGAATACATAGATAATTAATACAATAAACGTATGATGAATTTAACAAAATGTGTCTAATTAAATTTATATTTATTATATTTATATATATATTTAACTATTGTAATTAATATTGTAACCAATCCTTCTTGACATGGTACATTATTTTTTTGTATTAAATACTTTTAAATGAGAAATCCAAATATGAAATCATTTAAAAAAATAATACAACTGATTTCACACTTTTGTAGTTTTTATAATCCTTGAATTAAACTATAAATATTAAAAATACAAATCTGTTAAAGGAGTGCATTTAATTGCCTGGTAACTATTGCTAAACTATAACATACACCTTTACATTGTTATGCTGACTATATACTTGACTAAATGTTTATTATATTTAGGGTGTGGCAAATAGCATAAGTGCATTTTGTAAGATTAATTATCTGTATACAACTTTGTATTATAACAAGTATTATATTATTTGATCTATAAATATCTATATATATATATAGTATTATATTATACTAGGAGATGGAAATAATATTTTTCATTTATAAATAAAAAATATTATTGAATGATTTTATATGATTATTCAAAGTAAATAATATCTTTCATTGGACAGATTAGTTTGGATATAGAGAGCTTTAAAATATGATTAATATTCAAAAATATAGCTATTTTAAATTAAATTATTTGTTCTATAAAGTTTTTTTAAATATTTGTTTATAAATATAATCTATTTTAATTCTAAAACAACTTTTCATAAACAATTTCATGAAAAGCATGTTTGTATAACTGATGGGTTTTTTTCAAATAAAAATAACATACAATAACTGATATTAAAGATAAGCATCATTTAAAGAGATCATCTATATATTTTAGAAGTGTATTTTATTGACTTTATATACAAATTAAGTTATTCAATTATGAAGTTAACCGAAAAGCGATTTATATATATCATTTTAACTTAGCAACTTTTGCATTAATGTATAAAATTAATTTATCAGTAACTAATATATTAATAACTAATATATCAATAACAAGAATATTGCAAAATCAGCGAGATAAGATATTATTAGAACAATTTGTTCAGAATAACATGGAAATATAAATATAAATATTGTATTATTAATATCAATCAATTAATATTATAAATAATATAGATATATATCAATGACAAATATATGAAATAATTAATATTATTCAATTATTTATTATTAAAATTAATTTATAAAACATATAAACATGCTATTATTATAATATAAATAAGATAAATAGATGTAGAGGTTAATTAGCAATATTATTTCTAAATAATCTAGAATAAGATTATATACATATATAGATATGGTAAATAATTTATATATTATTATGAGACATAAAGAAAAAATAAGACTATTCAAATATATTATAATTTGTATAAATATAATTTATAAATTTAATGTAATAAATACAAATATATATAAGTATTATAATAAATTGATAATTATAATTATAATTATTAAATTTTAAATAAGTTATATTAAATCTGTTAAATGAATATTTCTAAAATAATTGTAATCATTGTATTAATGTATTGATTAATGTAAGCTGTAAAGTTACAATGTATTAAATATTCGCGATGATTAAATGATTAAACTAAGATAATATATCGATTAATATGGTTATTAATAATTATATTATTAAACAAATAATTTTAAAATAAAAAATAGGATATTTAAAACATATTAGCATATATTTTAACCATTAAATTAATAGTCTGAATTACGAAATAAAAAACTATATGATCAATAATATACTCTGTACATAATATCAGTACAACATATGACTATAATTACACGGTGTATTTTATAATTTAAATACCAGTCTAATAAATATTTAAATCAATAAGATGTTGTATGTTTGTATTTATAAAAGAACATACGTGACATTTATCAAATCTCATGAGAGGCTATTTAAACTTAAGATTACCTTGAAGAAATGTGTATTATAAGAAAATTACGTCAAACATTAATAAATATACATTAAAATCATAATATGAGGTAATAATATTGGATAATTGTATTACTAACAACAATGTAAATAGTTTATAATATAAGCAATGTTTGTATTTCTATCAATACAAATATAATTTGAAAAGATTTATTATATTTAAATATTTTTAATATTTACAGGTTAATTCAAGGACTATAAAAACTACAAGACATATTCTCAGGTATAGTGTGAAATCAGTTTTATTATTTTTTAAATGATTTCATATTTGAATTCCTCATTTAAAAGTATTTAATACAAAAAATAATGCTATTTATATATTTAATATTTTCTAGTTAATTATTCGACTTATCCATATTATTTGTAATGGTTAGTAATAATAATATGAATCATGATAAATGCATAATGAGTGAATTTGGTACTACACATATATTTAGTATTACATCTCGTTACTATTACTATTTAATATAATCCCGTTACTATTTAATATAATTCACCAAATCCGAATAACATACATTTTCGCCTTCAAATGATAAAAGTGTATAATATTATCGAATATGCAATATAGTAATATTAATTTTAATATATCGATATACATTGGAATATATCGAATATATAGCTCTTCAAAATAACGTTCAAATCACATAACAATGGATGTTAAATTACTTTTTTAAAAAAAGTTTAAAAAAAATTATGTTATTAATTCCAATATAACATATATTGTTATTAATTCCACTATGACATATGTTATATTTTATAATATATATTATGTTATTAATTCCAACTTAATGTATTATGATATTGAATCCAATATAACATAGTATGTTATTAATTCCAGTATAATTATACAACTATGTTAACATATTATGTTATTAAACCAATGTTTTTTAGATCCAATATAACATATTATGTTTGTTAAATACAATATTATGTAAGTTGCTTCATCCTTAATGCATCCGATCGTCAATATCATAATTAACAATATTCCTACATTATCACTGGATCCATGAAATGCGGAAATATAAATAAATATAAATAAAATGCGATCCTTAAATAAACTGTATCTAGATTTCTCTTTCCTAGTCGATTACCATCTTATATCACAACTATCTACACTTTAAAAAGTATTATAGCAAATAGTAAATATGCAGTTCATTTCCTAATAACAATACATTACATCATTATTCATTCCAGTATAAACCTCCCTTATCTTGACAATGCTAAATCTCATTATTAATGATTTAGTAATTACTATTGATGATTGTTATCTATTTGTTTGAGCCTTGTGAGACATTTCCACTGCCTTTATGACCTTAATCACGATATTTATCTGCGGGACTTAATGATATTGGTATTCACGGTCAGACTAAAAAGTAGTTTATCCATTTCACGACTCTTAGATCACCGTCTTTAAAAATATTATAGATTTGCATCTCTTTCTCATAGCTATTGTGTTCTACAAGGGTCAATTTTTAGACCAATACTTTTTATTATTTATATTTTGCTTATAATTAAATTATATTTACATATTTACACATTAGCTATTATATCTGTGCAGATGATATAATGTATTCACATATGAGTGTATTTTATCGAAAATAAATTATATAAATAATCTCAGCGGTAAACAAAAATCTCTTTCTGAATTTAGTCCTGAACTCAGTTTACGGTTTTCCGTTAACTTATTCTTATTTAATATTGTACATATGAGATTACTATATCCAACCCACACTCATGTTTACTCTCCTTAATTCTCACAAATCACTTCCTCACATATCACTTCCTTCATCTACTACTCAATCCTAGGTTACTAATAACTTCTCATATTGATTTATTTTCTCAAATTTCTACTGTTATACGTTCCACCATTTAGAATTTATACAATATTAGGATAGTTAAGGACAATTAAGGACAACTTATAAGCCCATGGATTATAACCTATGGGTTATAACCTATGGGCTTGCTATCAGTCACATTCGATATCTGGGTTTTAATAAAATTCAATATTATTATTGTCCTTAATTATATTTCTTTTGAATAATGTCTAAATTGTATATTTATAATATTTATCTATAATTATTTGATTTTTATATTCTACATTTTATGCTCTCCATCGATGCCACATTATTTATATTTAATACACGGAGTAATTGAACTAGAGTAATTGAAGTAATTGAACTATACATAAATAATAAACATATTGTTGTTATATCAAATGTATTGTGGTCATATCCAATATGTATTATATTTTTTAAATCCAATATCATACATCATTCCCTTAATTCTAATATAACATATTGTGTAATTATATAGACATATATTTTATTATTTATTATTATATAATCCATACATAATGATATACAACATATTATTTGAGTATTATATTATAGAAAATTAAATTTCATAATATATTATTGAATAGAAAATTAATGACTATATTTTTAAGTCAAAACGTAAATCAATAAATAAGATAAAAATAGAGTAAAGTATTTATTTAACATATAAATAAGTATTTATTTCATATAAATGTGATGGTTTATTTAAGTGGTCGTTTGGTTTAATATCATTGAGAGGATATAAAACAAAAATAGAATTATACAATCAACAAATTGAAATAAAAATGCACATATATATAGCAGTAGAAATATTTTAATCAATTTAGTAATATGCAAATAATATAAATTAATACTTTGTATAAAATAAAGAAAATCAAATAATGTCTATTATTATTGGGAATAAAATAATGTCTATTATTATTGGGAATCAAATAATATTTGAGCTTGTTCAAAATCAAAATATAACACCAATATTAACATAAAATCAAAATAATATATAAAAAGATGAATAAATATATGTTCTAAATCTCACTATTGAAATATTATTAATTAAATATAATCGTGTAGTTATAGAGAGATATAGAGCTGTGTGTTATTAAATGCATTGAAATTAAGTTTTAGTCTAATTTTAGATCATCTTTATCTATAATGAATACTAAAAGCAATATTTACATAAACAGATAATTCTCCGATATCTGATAGTGCGAGTGTTAAATTAATTAAAACACAAATTAATATTATATCACAAATTACACCAAAGTCATTAGAGAATAGTCAGATACTACGATTTGGTAATCTTCTTTGTCTATTATGAATAGGGAACAGTTATGTTAGAAAGTAAAATAATAATTATATTAATTTGATAAGTTATTAACATTATTAGAAATACGCATTATTGTAATGTGAAGTTAATATTGATAATAGTCTATAATTTGAGAATAACAAACTTTGAAGGAAAGATACAAGTTGTTCATCATCTTGGGCATAATGTTTTGCTGATTTACCCTATAAATAGAGTTCTTAGTTTCATTGGTAGTTTTAAATATAATCACAGATAAAGTCATGAATCTATTGATATTGATATTGTTATAACTCTATGCATAATAAAGTTATAACTAATTATAGACTAGTTTTACTATAGTCATAATTCTAGTCTTAATGTAGTCTTAACTATAGTATTAATGTCTAGGATGAAATTGTTAGTCTTTAATCTAAATAAAATATCTTGAAATAATTAAACAATAAACTATAGTTATTTATAACTATATATAGTTGGAGTATCGTTATTTAGTTTAAAGTTTAAGAGGTCGAAGCTGAACGTTTATGAGTCCTGGATTATCTAGCGGCTATATTTATAAATTTATAATTAGATCTCGTTATACCTTCGCTAAACATAACTCAGATTAACCTGCTTGTCAACCAGAGAAATGCTAGCTCCAGAGCTCACGAGGATCATACAAATATCTCGTCGATGGTTCAAGGCAGCATAATGTAAAGCAGACCTACCACTAATGTAATATGATACATTAACCTATAGCTCAATAATAATGGTATATGTATAATAAGGGTCAAAATAGTCTTGAATTATGGATTATAAAATAATATAAAAATGTAATTAATTGCCTTTTACTAAAATATCACATTTGTTACTAATATTATTTTCTTGAATACTATTGTTGTAATAAACGAAGAAATCAATTGAGTTATATTTCCAACTCAAAGATATACATATAGAGATACTTGAATAATGGGTTTATATTTACTTTACAAATATCAGTTTAATTTTGAAATGTTTACAAGTTTAGTAACATTTTTAACTTTTTTGAACTAACTTTATTTTTTCTATCAGATCAATAGTTGATGGAGCTGTAGATTATTTCATTTTATTATTTTCATAATTTACTAATTTAACAAATTGTTATTTTAATCTTAACCTTTATCTACGATGTATCGGATGATGGGTTCATGACCTTTGTTTACTGCAAGCATCAATGGAGTCAACATAACGTTATCGATGTCCTGTTTCACGGAAGTGTAAGCTGCCAATGATGCTCCAGCACGATGCAATTTAGAAACTTGATTCAAATTACATGCATCTATAGCTTTGAACAACACTAGATGGAAGAGATCATTTGTTTAGTTAAACAATTGATCTTATTAAAGTAAATACAACTCTAGTAAAAAGAACGAGTTCCTTAGTAAAGGTAAGACTACTTTATTGAGAGATACTTTATTAAAGGAGAGATTAATTTGCAAAAGAAAGAAAACTTTAGTAAAGAAAAGACTACTTTAGTAAATAAATTATTACTTTAGCAAATAAGTTATTACTTTAGCAAATAAATGATTACTTTAGTAAATAAATGATTACTTTAGTAAATAAATGATTACTTTAGTAAATAAATGATTATTTTAGTAAATAAATGATTACTTTAGTAAATAAATGATTACTTTAGTAAATAAATTATTATTTTAGTAAATGGTATTCTACTTTAATAAAGAAATTATTATTTTATAAATATAAAATAAATATCCTACAATTTGACTAAAGAAACTAACGAGTATTTAAATATTTTTGATCCTTTTCTGTTATAATTGGTGGGTTTTGTCTGTTTCAATTTAATATTATTTCACTTATTTTTTGAAACAAGTTACACAATAATAGATAATATATAGTAAGTAATTCATTTTAAATATCGTAAGTAATGTATTACATAAATATATATATATATATATATATATATATATATATATATATACAATAATAATTTAATATGAATATGTGATATTATTATTTACTATTATTAAATAATATAATTTCATTCAATAATTATGAAAAATCGCGTATAAATTAATGTAAAAAGCATTAAACAAAAGATGATATTTAAGATTACTTAAATACAAACTTGTCAATATCCTGTTGTTTCTTACGTAAACTTGTAATCATTTCAGTAGCTAGAATGTAAACATTATCTTCATCCTCACACTCCTCGTCGTAGTCAAGCGAAATGGGAGAGTCGGGTGGGGACGGAGAACCCGTGGAGGCGTGGCTTAACTGGTGATGAGCTTGACCTAGTCGATCGTGGTTGTGGCACCGAGAGTCGTTCTGAGGTGTCGCAGTTTTCTGGTAAATAGGCGGCGCCCTACAGAGAGGGGCGTGTTTCGCTGAGGTGTCGTTATCGGCGTCGGAAAACAACATGCAAATAGGAACTGAAGACGTATCCGAAGTATGAGCTTGAGCCGATTGTTGCGGTGGTGAGAGGTCAGGAGAGATGCGACCTCGACTTCGAAGCTGCGGTGACCTTCGTTCGCTAATAACGTCGGTTACGTAATGCAAGTGTTCTACGGAAGTATCAATCCTAAAGAAACGTTCGGCAGTTGTGCCTGTTGGTGAGGAGTGGTAATGATTAAGTTGGGGGATATAGATATAAGAAAATAAGAGCAAAGCATTGGAGATGAAGAAGTGATTAGTGATTGTAATGTTAAATTATCTATATAATATTTATAAAATAATATTATTAAGAATTCGTTTATATATTTATATATAAATATATTATATATATATTAATATATATATATATATATATATATTTATATATATATATCTAACAATCCACATAGCACCAATTTTCGATTTCAGATATTTTAAGAGAATTGAATTTTTTTTCTTCGACTTTTTTCTAAAAGCAATAATTAGTTAGTTTTTTAATATTTAATTAATAATAGTTAGTAATTATACATATCTTAGTTTTATAAAGAAATTATCAAATAAACTTAATCTATTAATTAAAATATCCAACCGAGCAGAACTGTGTAATTTCATCTCGTATAGTCAATAAGGTATTGTTACAATCCACAGTAAGGTATCCGAGAGGGAGAGCTTAAAGGAGGTTCATAATCATATGATTTAGTTGATTATCTTATATTAGACATACTTTCAAATCAATCATAATTGATAAAAGAATTCAGTAACAAAGTAATAATTCAAACAGGTATTTCTAATATTATAATTAATTCTATAAAAATAAAATAGTAAGTAAACAATTAATTATATAACTTTATTAACAAATATAAAACAAATATCATCAGAATTATTTGGTGAACAGACTCAATATTTTATTAAGTTAT
Organism: Osedax frankpressi; assembly: GCA_964035775.1. Classification (NCBI taxonomy): domain Eukaryota; kingdom Metazoa; phylum Annelida; class Polychaeta; order Sabellida; family Siboglinidae; genus Osedax; species Osedax frankpressi. Next base: position 13,350,897 of record OZ038318.1, read on the forward strand.
TGAACTACAATATAAATGACTTACAATCTCATATTTGTGTATTATTATAATGAAAAGATTCAACAGACAAATTTATTGTTGTAGATAGTAGATAGCAAATAGTAGATAGTAGATAGTACATAGTAGATAGTAGATATTCTTATTTATTTAGTAGTCGAGTTCATACCAACATGATGATTTCAAGGAAGTCTTGTCAAAATGTAAAAAGTCATAATCCACCATGGAAATCAAACAAATTCTCACTTTTATTCGCTGCATCTCTCTGCAAAGAAAAAGTCACTCAAATTGACCTCAAATTGTACTAAATGACTACCAAATTAACCACGTAATTACTATAATATAATAGTGTAATATAAAGTTTTTAGATATTTATATATTTAAATAAACTTGTTAGTTATTCTATTATTCTACCCTTTTATTAGTTTCTATTGTTATATAACACTACAAAATAACATCAATCTACGAAATTAGAAACAGCTAACATATATACTTACTAATAATTCCTATATACTTAATCTAAAATCATAATAACTTACCCACAATCCGTTTGTATCAGAGATAGATTTGAAGATTTATTTTTCTTATCAATATTACTGTCACTACTATCCTGATGGAATAAGGTGTTAGTATTGAAATACAAACCGATTATATTAATAAACTCAGTTATAATAATCCAATTATTGATATTGAATTTCATGATAAAATCTTAGATAAATAAATCAATTTTAATAATGTAACTAAGATATTAATTATAAGTAATAATTAAATTACAATAATACCTATATTAATTATGCCAATACAATCTATATTTATTAATATCAATAATAACTGTAATAAGTTAATAACAAATATATTTTAAATAATTAATTAATAAGAAATATATTAATATGTAATTAATAATTATATTAATTAAGGAATAATACATCTACTAATTATGTCATTATTAACTAACAAGAACTTTATTTATTATTAATTTGTTTGGTTTATTATTTATTATTATTTATTATTAACCTGAGAGGTAATTTTTGCTGAATTTTTAACTTTTTCATTCCGGCGGTGATTGTGAGATTTTGATTTTCGTCTTCTTAACATACTTGCCTATTGTTAACATAAATGTAACTACATTCCTATTGTTAACATACTTGCCTATAATTAATATAAATGTAACTACATTCCTATTGTTAACATAAATGTAACTACATTCCTATTGTTAACATAAATGTAACTACATTCCTATTGTTAACATACTTGCCTATTGTTAACATAAATGTAACTACATTCCTATTGTTAACATAAATGTAACTACATTCCTATTGTTAACATAAATGTAACTACATTCCTATTGTTAACATAAATGTAACTACATTCCTATTGTTAACATAATTGTAACTACATTCCTATTGTTAACATACTTGCCTATTGTTAACATAAATGTAACTACATTCCTATTGTTAACATAAATGTAACTACATTCCTATTGTTAACATAAATGTAACTACATTCCTATTGTTAACATAATTGTAACTACATTCCTATTGTTAACATACTTGCCTATTGTTAACATAAATGTAACTACATTCCTATTGTTAACATAAATGTAACTACATTCCTATTGTTAACATAAATGTAACTACATTCCTATTGTTAACATAATTGTAACTACATTCCTATTGTTAACATACTTGCCTATTGTTAACATAAATGTAACTTCATTCCTATTGTTAACATAAATGTAACTTCATTCCTATTGTTAATCTACTTAGAAGTTACGTAATATTGAATATATCATTTATATTATTTAATTAAGTAATAATGGTTGAATTTATTCATGTATGATATATAGAATTACACTATCTACAATGCATTCTATTTCAATCTAATCACATATATATACTGATATAAATATAGCTATAATTTCAATAGTGTTTGGAAAAAGCAATACTATCAGTTGTATTAGGGAATATTAGATGTATTAGGTAATATTAGATAATATTAAGTAATATTAGGTAATAGTAGGTACTATTAGGTAATATTAGGTGTATTAGATAATATTAGGTATATTAGGTAATATTAGGTATATTAGGTAATATTAGGTAATATTAGATGTATTAGGTAATATTAGGTTTATTAGGTAATATTAGGTATATTAGCTGTATTAGGTAATATTAAGTAATATTAGGTAATAGTAGGTACTATTAGGTAATATTAGGTATATTAGGTAATATTAGGTAATATTAGGTATATTAGGTAATATTAGGTTTATTAGGTAATATTAGGTATATTAGATAATATTAGGTTTATTAGGTAATATTAGGTGTATTAGGTAATATTAGGTAACATTAGATAATATTAGGTGTATTAGGTAATATTAGGTATATTAGGTAATATTAGGTAATATTAGATAATATTAGGTAATATTAGGTAATATTAGGTAATATTAGGTAATATTAGGTAATATTAGGTGTATTAGGTAATATTAGGTGTATTAGGTAATATTAGGTAATATTAGGTGTATTAGGTAATATTAGGTGTATTATGGAATATCATTAATATTAATGATGTTTGGGAACATTTTGAGTATGTTATAGAAAATCTATAATATCGGGTATGTAAGAGAAAAACTATAATATCGGGTATATTAGTGCAAAGTTATAATATCGGGTATATTAGTGCAAAGTTATAATATCGGGTATATTAGTGCAAAGTTATAATATCGGGTGCGACATTTGTCTTCTGACCTGATTATACCTGGATATATTAATTATAGATGGTCCTAGTTTACAAGGTTCTCCGTCCACTTGGACTGGAATAGGTTTTAGAGTGGTCAATGTAGCTGTTTTACATTGACACAGTCTCTCACCACGACCACCCACGTGTAGGGTTGCCTGTATGGGGGTTAGAGAGTGGAGTTTATTATGAAGGAATATCGTCGTAGTTGGCATAGAAATATTAATAGTGGTGGATAATTAATGATAATAGGGATATTGTTTCAATAACATCGTGTAAATAGCAATATAACAAGTATTACAGAGAGAATAGATCATTGGTCAGTAGCAGTGCGATGAGTACAGAGAGAATAGATCATTGGTCAGTAGCAGTGCCATGAGTACAGAGAGAATAGATCATTGGTCAGTAGCAGTAGGATATTGTGAATGTTTTAATGTCAGTATTGTTGAAAAAGTTGTTTAAATGTAAATTATTGTTTTAAGGAATAACATATAATCACAAGTGTCACTTTCAGAAATGTGACATAATGAAATAAGTGACATCTTCATAAGTGACATAAAGTATTAAATTATGTCACCGAGTATCGGAGTTGTGTCGTTATGCAGTTTTATAAACACTAAGGTATATATAATATATATTATGTGATTCGTGAATAGATATAAGACAATGTATAAATAGAATTAGCATTATAACTAAAAGTATTACTATGACTCGAGGGGTCACAATATCTGACCAGAGCGGCCATAGTAAAACCGACTACTTCAATTCTGCCATCATCGTATCTCTGTTGAAGCCAAGGAGACGAAGAGGAATTGACTGCTGCTGTAAACATTAAGGTAATTACATAATGGTTATAAATAGAATGATGTCATTAATATTATTAACTTTGAATATTGATATTCGTATTAGCTGGCATTGTATTATTATTGTTGTTACTGCTGCTACTGCCCCAGGGACTCGTACCAGCAGCATATCTGTTTGAGGATGAGTAAGTTGTGTGTAGTGGAGTACTCTTAGAATAGGGTATAATAGTGTAAAGGATTCGGAAGGAATGTGTTTAGTATTGTAATACATCAATATGGAGTTGAGTGTAGTTGAATGTAGTTTAGAGTAGTTTAGAGTAGTTAAGTGTAGTTGAGTGTAGTTGAATGTAGTTGAGAGTAGTTGAGTGTAGTTTAGAGTAGTTGAGTGTAGTTTAGAGTAGTTAAATGTAGTTTAGAGTAGTTAAGTGTAGTTGAGTGTAGTTAAGTGTAGTTAAGTGTAGTTGAGAGTAGTTGAGTGTAGTTGAGAGTAGTTGAGAGTAGTTAAGTGAAGTTAAGTGTAGTTGAGTGTAGTTGAGTGTAGTTAAGTGTAGTTGAGTGTAGTTGAGAGTAGTTGAGAGTAGTTGAGTGTAGTTGAGAGTAGTTAAGTGAAGTTAGGTGTAGTTGAGTGTAGGTGAGTGTAGTTGAGTGTAGTTTAGTGTAGTTTAGAGTAGTTAAGTGTAGTTGAGTGTAGGTGAGTGTAGGTGAGTGTAGTTGAGTGTAGTTTAGTGTAGTTTAGAGTAGTTAAGTGTAGTTGAGTGTAGGTGAGTGTAGGTGAGTGTAGTTTAGTGTAGTTTAGAGTAGTTAAGTGTAGTTGAGTGTAGGTGAGTGTAGTTGAGTGTAGTTGATTATAGTTGAGTGTAGTTGAGTGTAGTTAAGTGTAGTTGAGTGTAGTTAAGAGTAGTTTAGTGTAGGTGAGTGTAGTTGAGTGTAGTTGAGAGTAGTTGAGTATAGTTGAGTGTAGTTGAGAGTAGTTAAGTGAAGTTAGGTGTAGTTGAGTGTAGTTGAGTGTAGGTGAGTATAGGTGAGTGTAGGGTAATATTGATATAGAATAATAATGTATATGTTAAATGCTAATGAGTACAAAATCAAATTATGATATCTGCATGTCAATTGACTCAATACAATATTTTCGTATGATAATGTTCATTATTTTACACGAGAATTCCAATTTGAATAACAACTCCATGATTACATTTGTTTATATTACATTAATGCATACACAAAATAGAATTATTATGATTTATTTTCTATGTTAAATCTATGGAAATGGTTTATTTGAATTATTTTATATAATGGTTACTTCACACAAAGAGTAATTTCTTTGTATATAATTAATATATAACTAATATATAATTAATATATAATTAATATATAATTAATATATAACTAATATATAATTAATATATAATTAATATATAATTAATATATAACTAATATATAATTAATATATAATTAATATATAATTAATATATAACTAATATATAACTAATATATAATTAATATATAATTAATATATAATTAATATATAATTAATATATAACTAATATATAATTAATATATAATTAATATATAACTAATATATAACTAATATGTAACTAATATGTAACTAATATATAACTAATATATAACTAATATGTAACTAATATGTAACTAATATATAACCAATATATAGAAAATAAATATAATTAAATAGGAATAGATGGATATATGTAGCTGTGAATGTTTCTGAATAATGATTTATAGATTTTACGAGAAGAGTTAATATTTAAATAGGAATACACGATATAGAGAGATAAGAAAGAGATATAAGATATATAGAAACGATAGTGAGATAAGATAGAGAGATAAGATAGAGAGATAAGATAGAGAGATAAGATAGAGAGATAAGATAGATAGAAACGATAGTGAGATAAGATAGAGAGATAAGATAGAAAGATAAGATAGAGAGGTAAGAAAGAGATATAAGATAGAGCGATAAGATAGAGAGGTAATATGGAGAGATAAGATAGAGAGATAAGATAGAGAGGTAAGAAAGAGAGGTAAGAAAGAGAGATAAGATAGAGAGATAAGATAGAGAGGTAAGAAAGAGAGATAAGATAGTGAGATAATATAGAGAGATAAGATAGAGAGATAAGATAGAGAGGTAAGAAAGAGAGATAAGATAGAGAGATAATATAGAGAGATACTATAGAGAGATAAGATAGAGAGATAAGATAGTGAGATAATATAGAGAGATAAGATAGAGAGATAATATAGAGAGATAATATAGAGAGATAAGATAGAGAGATAAGATAGAGAGATAATGTAGATATAAAAGATATAGAGATAAGATCATATAACTTAACTTGCATATAAACAAACAGAAATACTTGAGATAAGATAAAGAAATACGATCATGTAATCTCACCTGGATATGTTTAAGAATACAAGACAATGTATTTTCAATTCTTGTATTTTTGGTGTGAGATCAACTCCATCACAAGTGATCTTGATATGATCAGCCAAATCTTTCCAGGATCTTTTTAAGAGGTCTTTACCGCCAGCCTACAGTTATGTAATGTCAATTATAGTTCAATAATTAGTAGGACTATAATATCGTCTGGAATATTCCAATATACTAACTCCAGCGTAAAACATTTTATTTCTAAATCTGCTACTGAATTTTTCGGGGTTTGCTTCTGAAATGTAGCGAAATTATATCAACCACTAATTAAAATATATCCCTATAACATAATCTACAATATACAATGTTATAAATCAATCCTATCATCTGTATTTATACTTACATTATATAATAATCATAATTACCATATATAAGTACCTATTTAAAATAACATAAATTCCATCTACATAAATACTTACTCGACATATACATCAATCCCAATAAATAACTCCTCTATTACAAGCTAAGTTCAAATTACAAGCTAAATTCCACAATTCCTATCAATGTTTACTCAACAACACTTACCACCTTCATCCCTTTACAAACTCCCTTTAACACCTCCCCTTACCACTTCATCTAATACCTCCCATACCTTACATATTAATTACTCTATCTCCCTACCTAAACACACTTTTTTTAACCTATCTCACTCTATAGAAATAATCACTAATCCTTCCCATAATCCATTTACTAACCCAGCCCAAACCTCCTCTTTATTAACTCCACCTCTTTATTAACTCCTCTTCTTTATTAACTCCTCCTCTTTTTTAACTCCTCCTCTTTATTAACTCCTCCTCTTTATTAACTCCTCCTCTTTATTAACTCCTCCTCTTTATTAACTCCTCCTCTTTATTAACTCCTCCTCTTTATTAACTCCTCCTCTTTATTAACTCCTCCTCTTTATTAATTCCTCCTCTTTATTAACTCGTCCTCTTTATTAACTCCTCCTCTTTATTAACTCCTCCTCTTTATTAACTCCACCTCTTTATTAACTCCTCCTCTTTATTAACTCCTCCTCTATATTAACTCCTCCTCTTTATTAACTCCTCCTCTTTATTAATTCCTCCTCTTTATTAACTCCTCCTCTTTATTAACTCCTCCTCTTTATTAACTCCTCCTCTTTATTAACTCCTCCTCTATATTAACTCCTCCTCTTTATTAACTCCTCCTCTTTATTAACTCCTCCTCTTTATTAACTCCTCCTCTTTATTAACTCCTCCTCTTTATTAACTCCTCCTCTTTATTAACTCCTCCTCTTTATTAACTCCTCCTCTTTATTAATTCTCCTCTTTATTAACTTCTCCTCTTTATTAACTCCTCCTCTTTATTAACTCCACCTCTTTATTAACTCCTCCTCTTTATTAACTCCTCCTCTATATTAACTCCTCCTCTTTATTAACTCCTCCTCTTTATTAACTCCTCCTCTTTATTAACTCCTCCTCTTTATTAACTCCTCCTCTTTATTAACTCCTCCTCTTTATTAACTCCTCCTCTATATTAACTCCCCCTCTATATTAACTCCCCCTCTTTATTAACTCCTCCTCTTTATTAACTCCTCCTCTTTATTAACTCCTCCTCTTTATTAACTCCTCCTCTTTATTAACTCCTCCTCTTTATTAACTCCTCCTCTTTATTAACTCCTCCTCTTTATTAACTCCTCCTCTTTATTAACTCCTCCTCTTTATTAACTCCTCCTCTTTATTAACTCCTCCTCTTTATTAACTCCTCCTCTTTATTAACTCCTCCTCTTTATTAACTCCTCCTCTTTATTAACTCCTCCTCTTTATTAACTCCTCCTCTTTATTAACTTCTCCTCTTTATTAACTCCTCCTCTTTATTAACTCCTCCTCTTTATTAACTCCTCCTCTTTATTAACTCCTCCTCTTTATTAATCTAAGACCCAAATAATCCGACTAAACCACATTTAAACACCAATAACCCCTAATCTAAACCTCACCAACCCCACTCTAAACCCCACTAACCCCTACTCTCATGAAACTCTAAAGATACGTTTGCATCTGCTCCAATAGAGAAATAGTTGTTCATTACATTCAGTGGAAGGTCATTACAAGACTCTGGGGTAGAATTAGTAACATCCGGGTTAGGGCTGCAGCTCAGCGACCACCTGAAGATGTTTACACTATAACGTTCATATACATGCCTGGATACTTAGGCAGTACACACATGACAATACATTTTGCAAACTACACTAAACCACACGGTAATATCAACTACACCCGATCTTGTACTCAATATCTACCCTAAACCACATCGTTTATTATATCTTACCCCCAACCTTTCATCTTACAATAGTAGCCACTATAGAACCTAATATCATATATCCAACTACCTGCCATACCACCAATCCTACTACGTACTATGCCAACCCTACTACTTACCATACCACCACCCCTACTAACAAACCACCTACCCTACTAGCTATAGTATAACCTGACAAGATATAGTATAACCTGATAAGATATAGTCTAACCTGTCAAGATATAGTCTAACCTGTCAAGATATAGTCTAACCTGTAAATATGTAGTATAACCTGTTAAGATATAGTCAAACCTATCAAGATATAGTCTAATTTGTCAAGATATAGTCTAACCTGTCAAGATATAGTCTAACCTGTCAAGATATAGTCTAACCTGTCAAGTTATAGTCTAACTTGTCAAGTTATAGTCTGACCTGTCAAGTTGTAGTCTAACCTGTCAAGTTATAGTCTAATCTGTCAAGTTATAGTCTAATCTGTCAATATATAGTCTAAACTGTCAAGTTATAGTCTAATCTGTCAAGATATAGTCTAAACTGTCAAGTTATAGTCTAATCTGTCAAGATATAGTCTAAACTGTCAAGTTATAGTGTATCCTGTCAATATATAGTCTAAACTGTCAAGTTATAGTCTAACCTGTCAGGTTATAGTCTAACTTTTCAAGATATAGTATAATCTGATAAGATATAGTCTATCCTGTCAAGATGTAGTCTAACCTATCAAGATATAGTCTAATTTGTCAAGATATAGTCTAACTTTTCAAGATATAGTCTAACCTGTCAAGATATAGTCTAACCTGTTAAGATATAGTCTAACCTGTCAAGATATAGTCTAACTTTTCAAGATATAGTCTAACCTGTCAAGTTATAGTCTAACCTGTCAAGATATAGTCTAACCTGTTAAGATATAGTCTAACCTGTCAAGTTATAGTCTAACCTGTCAAGTTATAGTCTAACCTGTCAAGTTTCACTATCTGGGAATCTTCAATACTGCAGATAATTTTAGAAATCGGTTCGTCTGTATATCCCTGTGTTGTTAATAATTTAATATTTAATAATTTAATATTTAATAATTTAGTGTTTAATAATTTAGTGTTTAATAATTTAATATTTAATAATTTAGTGTTTAATAATTTAGTGTTTAATAATTTAGTGTTTAATAATTTAGTGTTTAATAATTTAGTGTTTAATAATTTAGTGTTTAATAATTTAGTGTTTAATAATTTAGTGTTTAATAATTTAGTGTTTAATAATTTAGTGTTTAATAATTTAGTGTTTAATAATTTAGTATTTAATAATTTAATATTTAATAATTTAGTATTTAATAATTTAGTATTTAATAATGTAGTATTTAATAATTTAGTGTTTAATAATTTAGTGTTTAATAATTTAGTGTTTAATAATTTAGTGTTTAATAATTTAGTGTTTAATAATTTAGTATTTAATAATTTAATATTTAATAATTTAGTGTTTAATAATTTAGTGTTTAATAATTTAGTGTTTAATAATTTAGTGTTTAATAATTTAGTATTTAATAATTTAGTGTTCAATAATATAGTGTTTAATAATTTAGTATTTAATAATTTAGTGATTAATAATTTAGTATTTAATAATTTAGTGTTTAATAATTTAGTGTTTAATAATTAAAGTGTTTCACCTGGTGGTCAGTTAATTTTATCAAGAAGTTATCTGATCGTATAATTTAAATAATGATATTAATTTGTTAAGATATTTTCTTGATTAAGATAGTTGTCATATACTTAGCCCAATTAACTAAATCATCTAATTTGGTCAGATTACTAATTAGGTCAGATAACTAAGTAGGTCAGATAACTAAGTAGGTCAGATAACTAAGTAGGTCAGATAACTAAATAGGTCAGGTGATAACGGTGTTTTGATGTTAAGTTTCCATTGGAATGATTCCTATAACTTCTACCCCATTGAGATACAAGTTAATTAGAGAGTGAATCATTCTCTATTCATCGAACTGTCTTACCAAATCAAATCTTTCTCTAATTAACTACATCATGCAAGTTAATCCAATGGATTAACTTATATCCTCTTCCCACGGGATATCTATGAACATATATATTACTACTTGTTCTTCTTTTTTACTACTTACACTTTGTACCTACCTTTAAACTAACTACACTATCTTATAAACTAACTACACTATCTTACAAAATAACTACACTATCTTATAAACTAACTACACTATCTTACAAAATAACTACACTATCTTATAAACTAACTACACTATCTTATAAACTAACTACACTATCTTATAAACTAACTACACTATCTTATAAACTAACTACACTATCTTACAAACTAACTACACTATCTTACAAACTAACTACACTATCTTATAAACTAACTACACTATCTTATAAACTAACTACACCATCTTATAAACTAACTACACTATCTTACAAACTAACTACACTATCTTATAAACTAACTACACTATCTTATTAACTAACTACACTATCTTATAAACTAACTACACTATCTTATAAACTAACTACACTATCTTATAAACTAACTACACTATCTTATAAACTAACTACACCATCTTATAAACTAACTACACTATCTTACAAACTAACTACACTATCTTATAAACTAACTACACTATCTTATAAACTAACTACACTATCTTATAAACTAACTACACCATCTTATAAACTAACTACACTATCTTACAAACTAACTACACTATCTTATAAACTAACTACACTATCATATTAACTAACTACACTATCTTATAAACTAACTACACTATCTTATAAACTAACTACACTATCTTATAAACTAACTACACTATCTTATAAACTAACTACACTATCTTATAAACTAACTACACTATCTTATAAACTAACTACACTATCTTATTAACTAACTACACTATCTTATAAACTAACTACACTATCTTATAAACTAACTACACTATCTTACAAACTAACTACACTATCTTATAAACTAACTACACTATCTTATTAACTAACTACACTATCTTATAAACTAACTACACTATCTTATAAACTAACTACACTATCTTATAAACTAACTACACTACCTTATAAACTAACTACACTACCTTATAAACTAACTACACTATCTTATAAACTAACTACACTATCTTATAAACTAACTACACTATCTTATAAACTAACTACACTATCTTACAAACTAACTACACTACCTTATAAACTAACTACACTATCTTATAAACTAACTACACTATCTTACAAACTAACTACACTATCTTATAAACTAACTACAGTATCTTACAAACTAACTACACTATCTTATAAACTAACTACACTATCTTATAAACTAACTACACTATCTTATAAACTAACTACACTATCTTACAAACTAACTACACTATCTTATAAACTAACTACACTATCTTATAAACTAACTACACTATCTTATAAACTAACTACACTATCTTATAAACTAACTACACTATCTTATAAACTAACTACACTATCTTACAAACTAACTACACTATCTTATTAACTAACTACACTATCTTATAAACTAACTACACTATCTTATAAACTAACTACACTATCTTATAAACTAACTACACTATCTTATAAATTAACTACACTATCTTATAAACTAACTACACTATCTTACAAACTAACTACACTATCTTACAAACTAACTACACTATCTTATAAACTAACTACACTATCTTATAAACTAACTACACTATCTTACAAACTAACTACACTATCTTATTAACTAACTACACTATCTTATAAACTAACTACACTATCTTATAAACTAACTACACTATCTTATAAACTAACTACACTATCTTATAAATTAACTACACTATCTTATAAACTAACTACACTATCTTACAAACTAACTACACTATCTTACAAACTAACTACACTATCTTATAAACTAACTACACTATCTTATAAACTAACTACACTATCTTACAAACTAACTACACTATCTTATTAACTAACTACACTATCTTATAAACTAACTACACTATCTTATAAACTAACTACACTATCTTATAAACTAACTACACTATCTTATAAACTAACTACACTATCTTATAAACTAACTACACTATCTTATAAACTAACTACACTATCTTATAAACTAACTACACTATCTTATAAACTAACTACACTATCTTATAAACTAACTACACTATCTTACAAACTAACTACACTATCTTATAAACTAACTACACTATCTTATAAACTAACTACACTATCTTATAAACTAACTACACTATCTTATAAACTAACTACACTATCTTATAAACTAACTACACTATCTTATAAACTAACTACACTATCTTATAAACTAACTACACTATCTTACAAACTAACTACACTATCTTATAAACTAACTACACTATCTTATAAACTAACTACACTATCTTATAAACTAACTACACTATCTTATAAACTAACTACACTATCTTATAAACTAACTACACTACCTTATAAACTAACTACACTATCTTACAAACTAACTACACTATCTTATTAACTAACTACACTATCTTATAAACTAACTACACTATCTTATAAACTAACTACACTATCTTATAAACTAACTACACTATCTTATAAACTAACTACACTATCTTATAAACTAACTACACTATCTTACAAACTAACTACACTATCTTATTAACTAACTACACTATCTTATAAACTAACTACACTATCTTATAAACTAACTACACTATCTTATAAACTAACTACACTATCTTATAAACTAACTACACTATCTTATAAACTAACTACACTACCTTATAAACTAACTACACTATCTTACAAACTAACTACACTATCTTATTAACTAACTACACTATCTTATAAACTAACTACACTATCTTATAAACTAACTACACTATCTTATAAACTAACTACACTATCTTATAAACTAACTACACTATCTTATAAACTAACTACACTATCTTACAAACTAACTACACTATCTTATTAACTAACTACACTATCTTATAAACTAACTACACTATCTTATAAACTAACTACACTATCTTATAAACTAACTACACTACCTTATAAACTAACTACACTATCTTACAAACTAACTACACTATCTTATTAACTAACTACACTATCTTATAAACTAACTACACTATCTTATAAACTAACTACACTATCTTATAAACTAACTACACTATCTTATAAACTAACTACACTATCTTACAAACTAACTACACTATCTTATAAACTAACTACACTATCTTATAAACTAACTACACTATCTTATAAACTAACTACACTATCTTATTAACTAACTACACTATCTTATAAACTAACTACACTATCTTACAAACTAACTACACTATCTTATAAACTAACTACACTATCTTACAAACTAACTACACTATCTTATTAACTAACTACACTATCTTATAAACTAACTACACTATCTTATAAACTAACTACACTATCTTATAAACTAACTACACTACCTTATAAACTAACTACACTATCTTACAAACTAACTACACTATCTTATTAACTAACTACACTATCTTATAAACTAACTACACTATCTTATAAACTAACTACACTATCTTATAAACTAACTACACTATCTTACAAACTAACTACACTATCTTATAAACTAACTACACTATCTTATAAACTAACTACACTATCTTATAAACTAACTACACTATCTTATTAACTAACTACACTATCTTATAAACTAACTACACTATCTTACAAACTAACTACACTATCTTATAAACTAACTACACTATCTTACAAACTAACTACACTATCTTATTAACTAACTACACTATCTTATAAACTAACTACACTATCTTATAAACTAACTACACTATCTTATAAACTAACTACACTACCTTATAAACTAACTACACTATCTTACAAACTAACTACACTATCTTATTAACTAACTACACTATCTTATAAACTAACTACACTATCTTATAAACTAACTACACTATCTTATAAACTAACTACACTATCTTACAAACTAACTACACTATCTTATAAACTAACTACACTATCTTATAAACTAACTACACTCATATCATGAGTGATATACTAATTATACATTAACCGCGTCCTTCCCTAATAGCACAATTAAATTAAATAGCCAATCATTAGCCCCGCCTATCTTTATAACTAGACACACCCCTAGTCTATATTAACATCCAAATAATATCGCATGAACTCTAACCCTAGCTCCTGACAAACCATTACTATCTATTATTAATACCATCACTAGCCTAGCTTATATTTACTAGCCGTAAATACTACACACAAGCCAATAATCACGCCACTAGCCACTAGCCACTAGCCACTAGCCAATAGCCACTAGCCACTAGCCACTAGCCACTAGCCACTAGCCACTAGCCACTAGTCACTAGCCACTAGCCACTAGCCACTAGCCACTAGCCACTAGTCTCATTACATTTGTACACACATTTATATCACTTCATAGTTTATACTAACTCCGCCCCAATTCAGGGTTCTTGAAAGATCATTTCCTGTTCCTAGCGGCATGACTGCTACTGGTGGGGCAGGTTGTATCCCCAGACGATCTATTGTACTCAACACCCATCCTACAGTACCATCTCCTCCGCAGGTAAGAATTCGTACATTCCTTACTCGACCAAACAGCTCCAATCTGTAAAGAATCAATATTGAAGGAGGGTGAAAGAGATGAGCAAGGCTAATGTTTTAACCAAGAAGTTATCAAGTAAGTACCAAGTAGTTACCAAGTAATTACCAAGTAGTTACCAAGTAGTTACCAAGTAGTTACCAAGTAGTTACCAAGTAGTTACCAAGTAGTTACCAAGTAGTTACCAAGTAGTTACCAAGTAATTACCAAGAATTAACCAAGTAGTTACCAAGTAGTTACCAAGTAGTTACCAAGTAGTTACCAAGTAGTTACCAAGTAGTTACCAAGTAATTACCAAGTAGTTACCAAGTAGTTACCAAGTAGTTACCAAGTAGTTACCAAGTAGTTACCAAGTAGTTACCAAGTAATTACCAAGAATTAACCAAGTAGTTACCAAGTAGTTACTAAGTAGTTACCAAGTAGTTACCAAGTAGTTACCAAGTAGTTACCAAGTAGTTACCAAGTAGTTACCAAGTAGTTACCAAGTAGTTACCAAGTAGTTACCAAGTAGTTACCAAGTAGTTACCAAGTAGTTACCAAGTAGTTACCAAGTAGTTACCAAGTAGTTACCAAGTATTAACCAAGTATTAACAAAGAAGTTACCAAGTAATTATCAAGTAGTTACCAAGTAGTTACCAAGTAGTTACCAAGTAGTTACCAAGTAGTTACCAAATAGTTACCAAGTAGTTACCAAGTAGTTACCAAGTAGTTACCAAGTAATTACCAAGTATTAACCAAGTAGTTACCAAGTAGTTACCAAGTAGTTACCAAGTATTAACCAAGTAATTACCAAGTAGTTACCAAGTAGTTACCAAGTAGTTACCAAGTAATTACCAAGTAGTTACCAAGAAGTTACCAAGTAATTACCAAGTATTAACCAAGTAGTTACCAAGTAGTTACCAAGTAGTTACCAAGTATTAACCAAGTAATTACCAAGTAGTTACCAAGTAGTTACCAAGTAGTTACCAAGTAATTACCAAGTAGTTACCAAGTAGTTACCAAGTATTAACCAAGTAATTACCAAGTAGTTACCAAGTAGTTACCAAGTAGTTACCAAGTAATTACCAAGTAGTTACCAAGTAATTACCAAGTAGTTACCAAGTAGTTACCAAGTAGTTACCAAGTAGTTACCAAGTAGTTACCAAGTATTAACCAAGTAGTTACCAAGTAGTTACCAAGTAATTACCAAGTATTAACCAAGTAGTTACCAAGTAGTTACCAAGTAGTTACCAAGTATCAACCAAGTATTAACAAAGTATCAACCAAGTATTGACCAAGTATTAACCAAGTATTAACCAAGTATCAACCAGTATTAACCAAGTATTAACCAAGTATTAACCAAGTATTAATCAAGTATTAAACAAGTATTAACCAAGTATTAACCAAGTATTAATCAAGTATTAAACAAGTATTAACCAAGTATCAACCAAGTATTAACCAAGTATTAACCAAGTATTAACCAAGTATTAACCTCTAACCAAGTACTAATACCTAACCAAGTACTAATACCTAACCAAGTACTAATACCTAACCAAGTACTAATACCTAACCAAGTACTAATACCTAACCAAGTAATAATACCTAACCAAGTAATAATACCTAACCAAGTACTAATACCTAGCCAAGTACTAATACCTAACAAAGTACTAATACCTAACCAAGTACTAATACCCAACCAAGAACTACTAACTAACAAAGTACTAATACCGAACTAAGTACTACTACCTAACCAAGTACTAATAACTAACCAAGTACCAATACCTAACCAAGTACTAATACCTAACCAAGTACTATTACCTAACCAAGTACTAATACCTAACCAAGTACTAATGCCTAACCAAGTACTAATACCTAACCAAGTAGCAATACCTAACCAAGTACTAATACATAACCAAGTAATAATACCCAACCAAGTACTATTACCTAACTAAGTACCAATACCTAACCAAGTACTAATACCTAACCAAGTACTAACCCCAGTTTTGGACTTCCTGAGGCTGATAAATCAAAAACTTGTCGTGGATTTAAAAGCCATTGGAACTTGTGAATTAATTTCATGCCTTGGTTACCTCCACTCTTTGGATTTACAAAGACGATGAGAGGCCGACTGCAATTCAATGTCAATTATCCGCTGTATTTAAATGGAATTTTAACGGATATTAATTAAAAATTAGAATTTACCTGGATGGAGATGGGATAGATTTAATGATAAAGATACGTCGAGCTTGTGAATGGTTAGTAGGCGTGTCAGTCGAAGTGGGCGGGGCTAGTTTTCTGCCTTTGATATGAGAAGATAGATTCAAGTTCTGAGATGACCTTCTCTTCTTGCGTAGTGATGATTTGAACGAACCCTACGAGATGACGGGTTGTCATATCTGGCATGTGACACCGTAATAATGATGTGACACCAATAAGTGATTTACATATATTAGCTTATGGTATATGGTGGCAAGTGCCAAATGACACATGACACGCAATGAAAACTTTGAGATAAATATATAAATGTAATAACTTTACGAGGTAATTTGATCACCCATGAAGCAGGAACAATACTATTTACATGAACTCCTTGATCACATTGTTCTTCTAATAGAAAGACTGCAAAACATGTCGTCTGGGTATGTTAATGAATGCATGTTAGGCTCAGTAGAGGGTGAAGGTGAGGAGAGGAGAGGAGAGGAGAGGAGAGGAGAGGAGAGGAGGAGAGGAGAGGAGAGGAGAGGAGAGGAGAGGAGAGGAGAGGAGAGGAGAGGAGAGGAGAGGAGAGGAGAGGAGAGGAGAGGAGAGGAGAGGAGAGGAGAGGAGAGGAGAGGAGAGGAGAGGAGAGGAGAGGAGAGGAGAGGAGAGGAGAGGAGAGGAGAGGAGAGGAGAGGAGAGGAGAGGAGAGGAGAGGAGAGGAGAGGAGAGGAGAGGAGAGGAGAGGAGAGGAGAGGAGAGGAGAGGAGAGGAGAGGAGAGGAGAGGAGAGGAGAGGAGAGGAAGAGGAGAGGAGAGGAGAGGAGAGGAGAGGAGAGGAGAGGAGAGGAGAGGAGAGGAGAGGAGAGGAGAGAGAGAGGAGAGGAGAGGAGAGGAGAGGAGAGGAGAGGAGAGGAGATTATTTACCTTATTATGATAAGCTTGTTTACATAATGTGCAACTTATTGCAATGATTTCTTTACTTTGGAATGTGAATCTTTGCTGGAATGACTGCAGGTGAAAGA